>CM042438.1:31126310-31506310 GCA_023631565.1 Gymnocephalus cernua | reverse complement strand
TGTGTAATTGAGTGTCCTAACTAGTTGTATTTCTGTGTGGTTTGGTAATCTCACTCTGAAAGAGAAGGCTTTGAACAAAGTGGTTCGCTCAGCCAGCAGGACCATTGGCTGCACTTTGTGGCTCCTGGAGGTCACATATAAAGCTAGACTCTAGAACCGAGCTTTACAACTTGCTAATGATGCCTCATGCCATCCTGCAGGGGCCTTTTTTGAGATGCTTCCCTCAAGGAGAAGGTATCACTCAATCAAATGTTCTACTAAGCGCCATTTAAACAGTTTTTTTCTCCAAGCTGAGATCACTTTAAACAAAGCATGTTAAACTAGCAATTTCAAATTTCTGTATGGATATTTATTGTACAGCATTTTACTTTTGAGTTTTTATGTGGTCATTGTTTGTCTGTTTTTATGTTGTGTCTTTTTATGTGTTGACATTGCACTTTGAAGCTCCTTGCACTAGGGCTGCAACAACGAATCGATAAAATCGATAAAAATCGATTATTAAAAGAGTTGTCAACGAATTTCATTATCGATTCGTTGTGTCGCACGATTATTACGCCAATCAATAAGTCGCAGAGATGTTTGAGTATAAAAAAATTGAGTTGAGCGCGGAGCAGACCAGAGCGGAGCGAGAGAGAGAGAAAAAAAGAGCAGAGCGGATGTAGAGGAAATACCATCGGAGAGACCCGTAACGTTGTTCTGAACTCATGGCGACGGGAGAGAAATCAGTAGGTTATGACCTAATTCATCCAAGGCAGCAGCAGAGTGGGACCAAAAAAATCTACCGGGAAATGTAATAGACTATAGGCCCACTGTACGGGTTGAGCAGAGGCAGTTCGACCTGCGGGCAGCGGCGGCACACCAGGCCGCCAGATGTTGTTGCTAAGAACTTGCAATGTACAGTATTATCAGACCGGTCCTCGCGGCCTCGAAACACTACCGGCCTACCGGGAAAAGTCCTGACTCTCCCGATTGCCACTCCGCCTCTGATCCAAGGTGTGGGAGCATTTCACACTTAATAAATTGAAAAGGTGTGTTAATTGCAAGGTAAGCAAAAGCGACATGGCATGGCACGGGAGCACCACGGTGATGATTCAGCACCTAAAACTACACATGTTGGAATCCTTGATGAGGAGGAAGGGAGTTCAACAGCAGGGTGAAGTCACTACACAATCCTACTTTAGTTCCGTTTTGAAGTGAGGAAGGTAACGTCCCTCCAGTAGCTCTTCTGGTGCTGCTGTTTACTCGTTATCCAGCTAGCTAAGTTTGCGTTAGCTCGTTAATAACAGTAGTAAAGCAGGGCTGGTAGCCTATAGTTTGCAAGACTTTTTCACTCGCCTTTTTTGGCCCATTAATTTTTCAATCAATCTGTTGTCATGTATATATTCTGTGCTTTGTCCCATATCAGTTATTGTTGACAAATATATTTGTGTGTGTTGTACTTTTAATTTCATTTTAAAATTATTTTATAGCACTTGGTCAGCTTAAGCTGTGTTTAAATGTGGTGTATAAATGAACTTAGCTTGCACTTACTACAATGATGGTAATAATTTAATGAATAAGCTTTGTGTGTGTGTGTGTGTGTGTGTGTGTGTGTGTGTGTGTGTGTGTGTGTGTGTGTGTGTGTGTGTGTGAGTGTGTGTGTGTGTGTGTGTGTGAGAGAGTGTGTATCTGCTCTTTGGGTTAGGCTACTTACCTTTACACAACTAGCAACTAAAACAACAAGTATGTATGTATTGAGTTGATATAAATTAATGCTTTTTTGTTGTTTTATCCGATTCATCGATTAATCGAAAAAATAATCAACAGATTAATCGATTATTAAAATAATCGTTAGTTGCAGCCCTACCTTGCACATATCTTTCCAATGTGGTTTTACACTGCAAATGGCTAATAAAGTGAATCTGAATCTGATTGCGCCATCTACCTGCCCAGGGACTACGGGTGGAAACTAGCAATTTGCTACAACCTGGCACAAGACATCTATTAATGTTTTTTGTGCACTGTCCCTGTTCAAATAAATAAATTACAATTACAACTGCACTGCAGAGCAAATCATTCCAACCAGTGAATACGGCACTACGCTGCCCAGATGTAAACAGCAGTCAGTGACAAGACTTCGACATTTTTGGGAAAACGTTCTTACTGAGAGTGAGACGTTCAGATGGATACCAATCTCATGTCTATTTGTTCAGGACTTGGTTAGCGTAGTATAAAGACTGGATGCAGGGGCAAACAGGTAGCCTGGCCCAGCATATATTCAAAAATAACACAAAGCAACTCCTCAAAAGCTTACCACAATTTATTCCAATGATTTCTTCAGTTCATTTGATCGTGTGTTCATAGTGTTTAAAATGCTTCACATTGCAGTGTCATTAAGACAAACGAAAGTTACGAATGTAACTACGGTTCTATGAATCCTGGATGACCGCCAGAGGCAGTGCTTACACTGAATATATTCCGTATCGCGCTTGCGCAGGTCGAGTATTTATATCAACAAAGTCACCTGTGACCTCGGGGTGACCCTAGCCAAGGTATTAAGTTCCGGTGTCACCCAGAGCTCATTCCTTCAGAATCTTCTCGCGGGTCCGCAAGATTCCGAGTGACCAAGAACTCTGGCGGTCATCCAGGATTCATAGAACCGTAGTTACATTCGTAACTTTCGTTCTATTTCATCCTTACTGACCGCCAGAGGCAGTGCTTACACTGGATGACTCATACCAACAGAGTCACGAGGAAGTCTGAGTACCCACCCCACAGGGATGCAGCAGAGGACCTTGGCCGCAGGACCACACCCAAAGGATGGGGGGGGCGGCAACAATCACTCTGTAAATCGTGCAGATGTGCTCGACGACGCCCATGAGGCCGCGGCACATATGTCCTTCCAGGGCACACCTCTCCAGTCGCCCACGACGTGGAGACACTCCTGGTAGAGTGGTATTTCACTCCGGATGGTAGGGACTGACCACGCGCTCCGTATGCAGAGGCGATGGCCTCCACAATCCAGTGGGACAGGCGCTGTTTCGAGAGAGCATAGCCCGTCATACGACCACCACAACAGACGAAAGGTGTTCAGACTGACACACTCAGTGTCCACTCAAACCTTAAGGGCCCGCACTGGGCACAACAGATTTGATTCAGCCCCTTTATCTCTAGAAGGGGGGTAAAACACGCGTCAGGTGGATAGGCTGATCGAGGCGTGAGCGTGCCAGCACATTCGGGTGGAACGCTGTAATAGGTCACAAAGTGACACCAGAGCCATCCAAGTACCACCTCAACAGGAATCACTGATGAACGGGGCATGTAGCCTGCCAAAACGTTCCACGGAAGTGATGGCAAGGAGAAATGCAGCTTAGGCTGCCAACCACCTCAGCTCTACCTGTGCCAAGGTTCAAAGGGAGGCGAGTAAAGGGCATCCAGCACCCTTTGGGCGCTCAAGGGACGCAACCCCCAGAGCCCCATATAAGAAGCGGGATATGACCTGTGGCTCCCCACAGTTATTGTCAATCGCAACATGCTGCAACAAAATGGCAGCTCCATAGACCTTTAGGTTAGAACCTCTTAGAAGACCGTCCACCGCCCAGGAGGGTCTGCAGGAACACAAGGATGTCAGGCACAAAGCAATGCACTGGGTACAAGTACGAGCCGTACACCACCCAGAACAAACTTACCACCCATTCCCGTACTACAGACAAGTAGACCGGGATCCGGCAGTCAGGATACTATCTCTGACAGGCACTACGCAACCTATCAACAGCAGGTCAGGCCCTTCAGCAGCCAAACCACAGCCGAAGGCGACAGGGGTCCATATTTGGATGAAGCCGCCACTCCTCCGGTGGGGCTTCTGATGAGAGAGGAAGACTGCGACCAGGTTCCACTCCCCAGGCAAAAACATTCTCCGCAGGCTGGTCAGGCGAGGGGCAGCTCATATCAGAAGAGCCAGGGGAACCCGCAGTAACTGCGGGGATCTAGTGTCCCCTTGATGGTTTATGTGAAAGACCGTCGAGGCGTAGTTCGACCTGACGATCATGTGCCTTCCCCTCAGGTACGGCAGGAAATACTGCAGAGCCAGGTGCCCAGCCCATAGCTCCATCACAACAATGTGCTTAAGGGCCCCGTGACCATACCACAGGCCCTAAGCCGTCCTGTGTAGGACACATTTAGTCGTCCGTGCCTGTGCCACTTGGCATCTAAGTGGAAACTGTTCAACCATCTCCAGAGGGCGCAGAGAGTAAGCCCAAGGGAACAACAGCTAAGGCGGCTGTCAGAGGCGAAGAAAATGGCCGTAGGGTAGCATCCTGCCCTCGCGGAAAAGAGGAAGGAGGCAGAGGATGTCGTCTATGTGCTGTAACGACAGACAGGCCTTCATAGTGACGCTGTTCAGAACCACACCAATGAAGGTTGTGCTCTGAGAAGGAGTCAGAGAACTCTTCTCTAAGTCCACCATGAGACCCAGTTGGGCCACATGTGACAGAAGGCGAGATGCGTCATGGCCGCCTGGAGCCTGGGCACAAAGCAACCGGTCTAAATACAGCAGGATCTCCATGCCCTGCGACTGCAGGGGTGAGAGGGCTGCCGTCATGCACCTGGTGAACACTCGAGGAGAGAGGGACAGACCGAATGGGAGAACCCAGAACTGATAGTGATTGCCTTGGAAGGCAAAACGAAGAGAATGCCTGTGGTGAGGCACAATAGGAACATGAAAATAAGCATCCGTCAAATCTATGGACGTGAACCAGTCGTCTTTGGCAACAGCACGAAGAACATCTGCTGTGCTCAGCATGTGGAACGGCAACCCCTTCAAATATGTGTTGAGTCGCCGTAGATCCAGAACCGGGCGAAGCCCGTCACAATTCTTCTGGACCAGAAAATAAATTGAGTAGAACCCCCGGGCCGAGATAGGGGGTCCACCGGTTCTATTGCGCCCTTGGACATGAGAGAGAACATTTCCCGTTCCAGGGCTAGAGTCTGTGCCGGGTCCCTGATGATGGTCATCTTGACCCGGCTGAAGGATGGGGGCCGGTGTCAGAACTTAAGCTTGTACCCCTGGGCAAAGGTGGAAGCCACCGAAGGATCCGAAGCAAGGGTTGCCCAGCCAGAAATGTGCCGCTGGGAGAAGCGTCCGACAGCCGGCCCCAAGGCTTCAATGCCTGGCCCCCCCAGCCTTAGAAGGCCCTGGGGGGGCGACGATTAGGCCCCACAGCCCGAGGCTGCGAAGGGGGAAAGCGAGCAGGCTCGCGAAGGTAGAGAACTGGCCTCACATGAGGCGCCAAGTCCCATGGTGGCCCCTGGGGTATGTCGGTGAGCTAAAGCGGCCCCTGGGGGCAGATGCGGATCCCCTTGGCTGGCTAGCAGGGGGCATGACCCAGCGAAGACCAGGGAATTACTGTATGGTCTGACTAGCCTGGACAGTCCGCTCAAGTACTTGTAATGTAGCTGAGCCAAAAAGTTCCCCCGAGCTCCACAACCGAGGGTCCCACTACATGTCTCAGAAAGTGGTGACTGTGCAAGCCACACCTGGCGGCGAGTCTGAGCCAAACTGGACAGGAGGCACCCAAGTACCCCATACATAAGAGCGAAAGCCTGCAGAGAAGCATCGCTGAAACTGGTGGAGGAAGCGTTGAATGCTGCCCGTTGCGAAGAAGCTGAGACGGCAAGCATGAGGTGAGAGAGGGAGTTACCAATGCGGGACATACGTGCCGCAGTATCATACGCCTTACAGAAGGTCGTCAGTGCCAAGACACTGGTCGAGTGCACCTGGCATCCGGCCTCAGAGCCACGTTAGGGGAAACGATGAGGGAGGCAACAGTCTGTTCAACAGCTGCATGAATTTTGCCGCATCCTGAATGACTGCCAGAGTCCTGGCATCAGATGCAGGACAGGAGAGAGCTTTATTATCTCTCCAACATGCATGTAGCTCCGTTAGATATACATCAGAGGGACGAACATGAAAGGCAGCAGGGGTGCCTGAAGAAAGCACTAGCCTGCGCCAGTTCGGGGTGCCCCACATCCAGCTGCAAGCGTGCCAACGCTGCGCGAATGCTGGACCCCATGGAGCTGGCATCGGCCCCATCCAATGAGTTATGAGCCGAGGAACGAGAGCCAGACCCGAAGAAATAGAAACCATATCCCCTTCAGCCGCAAGCTGAGCAGTGGGTGAACGGTGGATGAATAGTGGAGCAGCCTCCACTACACCAGCACCGGAATGGAGTGGCCCTCCGAAGGAGAGACTTCATCTGGCCCAACTCCGCAGTCAGCAAGTCCACCAGACAGCCTGACAGGTTTAGCCTCCTTCACTGAGCACCAGCAGCCTCCCCGGCTGACCAGAGGTCATGGCCGCCCGTATTTTGAAGGAGGAACCAAACACACTACAATTATGAGAGTCCATAACAACAGTGAGGAAACTCCACCACCGAGTGATGGCCAACGGCAGTCAGTCAGAGCGAGAGCACTCCGATGAGAGAAAAAACATAGTGTTGAATGTAACCTGTAAGTCTAACTGGCAGGCAAACAAGAAACGGCACACGCAGTGAGGAGAAAGCGAGAACACTTTCGTCACTGTACATTAGCCGTCAGAAAAACGGATACACTCCAGCCAGCGACCCACCACATCAGCTCGAGCAAGAGCACGCTGCTACCTGTGGCCGATGGACAACAATAGGCCATAGTGAGAGGGGAGCGAGGACACTCCTTACACATGTGAAACTGGCATTTACAGGTACAGCAATTAGTAACGCAGAGAGAACACGCTCACGTTAGCAATGGAGGTTACTTTATCGGGTAAGAGCAGTAATGTCACTAAAGCACAAGCGAAAGCGCCTCGTCACCGTTAAACAATTGCACAGGAGAGGGGAGCGAACACGCCGCCATCACTGACACAATAGACTTGTAGGTGAATGCATTACACTGGCAATTAATACAGCTACCGTAACATTAGCACTCAGCGAACACGCTCACTGCAATAACGGATTAGCGCAATATCAGGTAAGGATATTGGCTACAGGCAGCATAGCGAGAGCGTCCAGCCACAGTTAAACAATTGTACAGGAGAGGGCCAACACGCTGCCGTCACCGACACAATATGACTTGTAGGTGTAGGTGTGACACTGGTAAGTAATACAGCTTACCGTAACGTTAGCACTGAGCGAACACACTCACGGCAAAAACGGATCAGCGCAATATCAGATAAGGAAATAAGCGGCATGTGGCACAGCCAAAGCGCCCAGCCAGGGTGAAATAAACAATCGTATAAAAGGAAAGGAAGCGAGGACACTCCTTTCACAGACACAATGTGATAAACGTGGTTGTAACATATTGGTGTGGCTCTAGGAGCGCCATCTAGAAACGTGGCATGTACGTAATGATAGCTTACTCAGCCACCATACAGTCGCTCTGGGTGTTAATAGTAAGAGTGGCAAAACCAGAATAAAGCAACACAGCATGTAGAAACGCACGTCTAGTTACCGGGTCACGGTACATGACAGCGGTTATAATTACAGTAAATAATAACACCGAGCGGACACGCTCACGTTAGTAATTGACGTTACACTAAAACAGATAAGGCCATTAATGTCGCTCAGCACATGCGCTCAGCCAGCGACACAAACATTTGTACACAGTAGTGGGCAGCAAGCACACTGCCCTCACTGACACAATACTACGTGTAGGTGAATACGTTACACTGGTAAATAAGACAGCTACATTAACACCGAGCGAACACGCTCCCGTTAATAAAGGAGTTTACACGGTATCAGTTTAAGGACATCAACGTCACACAGCGAAAGCGGCGAGTGACAGTCAAAACAAACAATTGTACAAAGAGGACGGTATTACCGAGCGTAGAAGCCATGGGTGGGTCCGGAGTATCCGCCGGTCCGGGGCTTCGTCCGAAGCCGAACGGCAAACACACCGTCCCCGTCCCTGAAGAGGGACAGCCCAGCCGCAGCCTTTGGAGGGCGAAAAACCCGCAACTCCGACCGTAGTCGCAAGGCTACAAGCGGCGAGCATTGCAACAATTCCAACTTAAGCTAATGCTTAATGCTGCCACAGATGGCAGACGACCTGCATAGCGAGAAGATGAAAAAGGAATGAGCTCTGGGTGACACCGGAACTTAATACCTTGGCTAGGGTCACCCCGAGGTCACAGGTGACTTTGTTGATATAAATACTCGACCTGCGCAAGCGCGATACGGAATATATTCAGTGTAAGCACTGCCTCTGGCGGTCAGTAAGGATGAAATAGAACAGGCTTTTCTGTTCGGGGGATCATATGTGGTTCTGTCTGCGATCATTTTAAACTTCATCTGAAACTGTTTTTGAAGAGGGAGCAGTCATGTTGATGATCATCAGTCATGGATGATCTGGTGATCCTGTGTTATGGTGATTTATTGTATTAGTCTGTGTTTTGTTTTGTATTGTTTTGTCTGTATTTGAATTTTGCATTTTAAGGTATCTATTGGTATGTTTGTGTTCTGCACTGTCTTTTATGTAATTGAGTGTTTGTATTGAAAAAAAGGGTCCATCTAGGGTCTTACATTGCAAATTAGCTTAGGCTATAAATGCTGTGGTGTGTGACATAGGTCTATGCTACATACTTGTCCCTATACAAATAAACATACAAAAAAAAGGATGAAGAAGTTGGCGTCAGCCTCCAGAAGCTGTACTGATGTGTTTGTGTGTCCCTCCCAGACTCTGAGCTTCAGATCGCTCTGGTGGCTCTCTTCAGTGAAATGCTCTACCGCTTCCCCAACGTAGTGGTTGCCCAGGTAACCAGGGAGTCGGTGCAGCAGGCCATCGCCAATGGCATCACAGCACAGCAGGTACTCAACTACTGCACACACAATGTACTACTATGGGGGGTGGGGGGCATTGTAAATACTCTTTAATAACTTTTGTCATTAACCGCCAATACTGTGCCAATACTATATTCATACATTTTTCATAGAGATTAGAATTTATCTCAGTTAATACAGTTTCCTTCTTAGTGGTCCCCTAATACTGTATCTGAAGTCTCTTTCCCGAAATTCAGCCGTGGTGCAGAATTCCAGCCACTAGAGCCAGTCCCACAATGAGCTTTACTCAGGACGCCATTTCTGTGTCTGTAGCTATTGAGGAGGAGAGGGGGGCAAGGTGGAGGGTGGGGGTGTGGCCTTGACCAACTGCCACTTTGCTCGTTTGAAAGCCGTGATGTCTCTGTCTCATTGGTTGGCCAAATTCTCTGGGCGGGCAAAGCAGGGGAGGTAACCTTCCTCCTTATGACCTCATAAAGAGGAGATTCCAGAACGACTCATCTGAGATTACATTTTCTCAAAGGCAGAGCAGGATACCCAGGACTCGGTTTACACCTATCACCATTTCAAGCCAACTGGGGACCATAGGCAGGCTGGGGGAACTCATATTAATGTTAAAAAAACTCATAAAGTGAAATGTTCATGCCATGGGACCTTTAAAGCGTAAATCTCACCAAAATACATCCTAGGGTCTTTTTGTGAATGTACGTGAGTCAAACTTTCGTTTAAAAGCATATTTAGGACGGAAGCTCCACTTTTAAGATTGACCGTATTCTTGTTTTTGGGTCAAATGGCCTTTTGAATGGGAGCTAGGGGCACTTTTATGCTAGCCTCAAAATATCTATTTTTAACCACTAAGAAGACTCAACACAACATGAAACGTTGCTCGAAGGATTTCCAGGAGCTCTACACATTAACTACACCGGAGCACGAGGGATATACTACATCTGTTGCTGCTTGTTTTGATATTGACTCGTTCTGACTGCCGAGACGGCGGCGACCGGAAACAACAAGAGCTACGGTGAGTTGTTAAAACCTTTTTTAGTAAACTCTGGGTCCACAAACAATGTTCTCAATGCTGAGTTAATGTGTAGAGCTCCTGGAGATACTTAAAGCAAAATTTTATGTCGAGCCTTCTTAGTGTTTAAAAATAGATATTTTGAGGCTAGCATAAAAGTGCCCCTAGCTCTTATTCAAAAGGTCATTTGACTGAAAAATGAGAATACGGTCAATCTTAAAGTGCCGCTTCCGTCCTAAATATGCTTTTAAACTAAAGTTTGACTCGCGTACATTCACAAAAATACCCTAGGTTGTTTACCAAAAGTGTTAAAAAAGTGCCTCAGCACTCCAGTTTTTTAAACTGGTGGTACCAATGTAGGTACCAGGGAGGTATGTGTTAAACATAAACTGCACACATTGGGCTTCATGTCTGTATGATATGTAATGGCCATTATTCTCACCCAACAGTGTGCGTGGATCAGATTTTCATTTAAAAGCATCCACCTGAATATGAAAAGTCTTTCTCCTCCCCTCCAGATTATCCACTTCCTGAGGACCAGAGCTCACCCTGTCATGCTCAAACAGGTACATCAAACCCATCCATCCTTCCTTCCCTCTAATACTAATGCGTGGTTGTGCTGTAACTGTAACGGCTCTGCACAGCGTCTTCATCCTCCCTTTGTGTTCTTCAGACTCCTGTGCTGCCTCCGACCATCACAGATCAGATCCGCCTGTGGGAGCTAGAGAGAGATCGACTGCGCTTCTCAGAGGGTCAGTTTATCTTTCACTGTGTGTGCAGGCCCGGCCAATGCACATTTGTCTTTGATGTTTATGGATGATAGGCCTTTATTTTTTTAAGGTGTATATATATTGTCATATCTTAGTAAAATGTCTTCTTGTGTTCTGATATGCTGCTGTTTTAATTAGCTGTAAATGTAAAACTCAACCCTACATTTCCTCAGCACAACAACACAGTCCTGTCATACTCTCCGCTGAAAACGCTGTTTTCATTTACTAGTTAATGCACTCAGCTGTGTTTTTGATCGCATGTATTACATTAAAGGTGACTATGGCGATTTTCAAAGATAGATAGATAGATAGATAGATACTTTATTGATCCCCAAGGGGAAATTCAAGGTCCCAGTAGTTTACAGTAAAGACATCACACACAACATACACATACATCATAAACAGGATGATAAAATAACAAATCCACATGAATAATATGGGCAATAAAAGAAAAGATACTAAATAGAAAATCCATATGAATTACTAAGGGATGTATAAGCATGAGACACTTGCAGTGACAGGACAGGGAGTGACCCTGTGACTCAGTCTGCATGGTAAGGTGCTCTATGAGAGGGGGTGTCATGGTGGTAAGTGCAAATAAGTCCAATAGTGCAAGGAAAAAGTCTAGAGACCAGCATTAAATATGGACAATATAAGAGAATAATGTAATGTAATGTGTCTCTCTCTCTCTCTCTCTCTCTCTCTCTCTCTCTCTCTCTCTCTCTCTCTCTCTCTCTCTCTCTCTCTCTCTCTCTCTCTCTCTCTCTCTCTCTCTCTCTCTCTCTCTCTCTCTCTCTCTCTCTCTCTCTCTCTCTCTCTCTCTCTCTCTCTCTCTCTCTAGGAGTGCTCTACAACCAGTTCCTCTCCCAGGTTGACTTTGAGGTGCTGCGAGACAGAGCTCAGGTCAGATTTTGTTTCCTATCTCCATGACTAAATAATATACTACCTTATAATCATTATTGTATGTATTTAATAATCCATTTAGATGTATAAATGATGTACATTGTTGTCAACAGTAAAACGTGATTTATAAAATCATGCCAACAATTATTATTTTAATAGCTTATGCACTAAAAGGTATGTACAAAGGCTTTAGGCCGCCAATGTTATTGTAGGCCCAGTTTAATATGCAATTTAATTTTATACAATATGTAGTAGGAGGTCCCTGTGCCATCTCTCTCGGGGTCCTTGGCTTAAAAAACGTTGAAGACCCCTGTATTAAATCAACTAATCGATTATTTGTCAAAAGTTGTCATGCTGGCAGAAAATGCTCCTCCAACCTTTGGCCCTTCTGCTGCTGCACTAACTGGTTGCAGCCCCAGTAGTTCCTGTCAGACCACCGTTTAATGCCGTGTTGTGCTGCAGGGTCTGGGCTGTCTGGTATGGCAGGACGCGGCTCACAGAGTGATGGTGGTGTCGCCGCAGGGACACAGCGAGGTCAAGAGGTTCTGGAAACGACAGAAGTCCAGTACATAACTGCAGGAAGAGAAACCAGCTGCAGACCTTTGGGATCAGGTTTTCTTGCAGCCACAGTTGCTGTAAGAAAATGGAGATGCTGTACTCATTTTGTATGTTTCATAAAATGGTGACTACTATGTTTTGTGGATTAAATGGTTATATGAAGAAAATGTGCACCTGTCTTCTATATGTGTTTCTCAAATGGGGGTACGTGTACCCCTAGGGGTACTTTGGAGGACTGCAGGGGGTACGTGACATTTTTGCAAAATGTTTTTCAGTTACAAGGTGTAGTTACTTCTACTGTCTTTTTTCAAAGTTTTTATCGCTGTTTTTTGAAGTTTTTCATCTTTTCTTGAAGGTTTTGTCGTTTGTTTTGACTTATTCTTGCCTTTCTTCATTACTTTTTCCAACTGTCTTTATTTCTTCAGTTTTTGTCTCTTTTTTCAAAGTTTTTTTTTCTGCTTTCTTCAAAGTTTTTGTCTCTTTTTTCGAAGTTTGTCGCTTATTTGAATTTTTTGTCCCTTTTGTCGCCCTAGTGTTGCCCTCCTTTCTAATGGTATTTTTCGAAGTTTTTATTACTATTTTCGACCTATTCTTGCCTTACGTCCTTGTTTCTACTGTCTTTTTCCAAGGTTTTGTTACTTTAAAAAAAAAAGAAGTTTTTTTCGCCTTTTTCCATCATCATTTAAATGTTTTCCAGGTCCAAGGCTGTTGTTTACTAAATCTATCGCTGACATCGCTGTATTGTTCAATTTATATACTTTGTTTTTCTACCAAAAATTATTTGCACTGGTTAGGGGGTACATGACTTAAAAAACTGTTCAAAGGGGGAACATTATAGACTATGTTATGGCCAATACCTGATCCACTTAATAAGGTCAGTGTCGGCACTGATATGGATCTGTATCATATTGATGCATCCCAACACTGAATACCTTTTGATTAAACCAGAAGACACAACTGATCTTTGCCAATGCCATTATAAAATAGAGGAAGAAAGGAAGAAGAAGGTGACGGACATCCGGCGAAATTTCCAGCGCGGAGCAATCCCAGAAGTGGAACGTCGTGGATATAGAAGATCATCTGAGAATACAAGGCCTGCTAGCCATCACCCATGTGAAAATCTGCAAGTTAGATAAAAAAAAGAACATGGTCATGTCATAGCAAATATCTGTTGTAGACAGTTCACAATAAAGGTGTAATATATTACACCTTTACTATAAAAAATATAAGTTAAATACTGTGATAATGTCACAGCATGCCAACATTATCACAGTATTTACATCATGAGTGATGGGGTTCTTATTTGGACTGCAAACTTATCCTTTAAGTCTGATATAAAATGAGATTACTATTAGATTATCAGGTCATCGGTCATCTATAACACTTTTACTATATATATATATATATATATATATATATATATATATATATATATATATATATATATATATATATATCCATCCATCCATCCATCCATCCATCCATCGTCGTCCGCTTATCCGTGGTTGGGTCGCGGGGGGAGCAGCTCCAGCAGGGGACCCCAAACTTCCCTTTCCCGAGCCACATTAACCAGCTCTGACATCTAACCAGCTCTATATATATATATATATATATATATATATATATATATATATATATATATATTTACATTTACTATAGATATCTTAGAATAACGTAGCCTGCATAAAAATACCAGCACATAACAAAATAAATGAATTACAAAATGTGTAAGAGGGTAACATAACAAGAGTAGGGAAGAGTATTTCAGTGCCACTAACTTCGTGTCATGTGCAGCCTAAATGACTAAAGCAGCCAGGCTACGTAGAGCGGCTAGCATTAGCCACGCAGTGTTTGCATTGCAGGCACAGCGGGACATTTTAACAATTTAAGTAACATTAGTGTTCCAATAGCAAGTTTGTAGCGGCGTTCACGGGTACACCGTATTTTTCCGGGGGGCGTGTGGCTGCAACACGGCAGCCGAACGACAGGCCGCAAATGGAGCCAGGGACATCGCGTGAAATTACCAACGGCGCGGGGTTGCCTAGACCGAGCGGTCTTCGGGAGGAGACCCCGGGGGAAGAGGCGAAAGGCGGAGAAGCGAGCACCGTGATGTCGAGGCGAAGAGGAGCAGACACCGCGGAGGAGCTTACAGCGCAATGTGAGGAGGATGAACCGGGGAAACGGATTCAAACCGGAGGGGAAGAAGAAGCCGGCAAACACGAGGAGGAATTGGACCCAAGGATTCAGGAATGTTATAAAATTATCATTACCGACGTAGTCAAATAAAAAATCATCCAGTTATATATTAGTAGCTTACATTTGTACATAGGGCATATTTACAAAGCGAAGCGTAGTAAGCATGATCATATACACTGTGCTCCTATCACAGACTGGTACCTGGGATGGGCAGCCTCAAGGCTGCATACGGGCTGCTAATGTCCCCCCCACTGAAAACATTGCTTTATTTCCAGCATTTTTCCAGCCTTTCTGTCCGTACTGTGCTTTTAATGTAGACCATGTCTGTCGTGTGATTGCAGGAGGAGCTAGAGCAGCTGAACCAGGCCAGTGATGAGATCAACCAGCTGGAGCTGCAGCTGGATGTGAGAGTGTGTGTGGTGGTGGTGGTGGTGGGGGGGTCTCTGGCTGCCTGTTCACCTGTAGTTCTGCTATCACAGCCTCAGCTTCCACAGTGTCAGAGCATGGCTCACTGGATCTTCTGTCGTGTGTGTGTGTGTGTGTGTGTGTGTGTGTGTGTGTGTGTGCGTGCGTGCGTGCAGGATGCCCGGTCCAGCTACAGGAGGATCCTTACTGATTCTGCCAGGAAGCTCAACGCTCAGGGCTCCCAGCTTGGCACCTGCATTGAGAAAGCAAGGCCCTACTATGAAGCCCGCAGACTCGCCAAAGAGGTGCGTTTTGTAGCTGCACATGAGTGCAATAAATACTCCCTTCTTAAAGATTCCAATGTTTAGTTTTAGTTTAAACTGTGTCAGAGAGGTGATTTAAACCCTGTGGTCATGTATAAGGCTGTTGTGCTGCAGTTAAATTGTATATTAAGATGTGTTTGTAACATTTAGTCTACCCTTTATAATATATATTATATCAGAAACACCTCTCTGTGTGAGCTGCAGGGCAGTGCCGGTTCTATTCTGCTATATCAGGGTGGCTGGTGGAAAAAATTGGTGGCCAACTTATGGTGCGTACCCACTGCTAGTACCAGCTTGACTCGGTCCCCTGACTCGGTGCCCTGTCCTCCTTTTTCCATTGCAGATTTAGTTCTGCCCATAGACTGTTAATATTAATGGACAATGCATCCGGTTCGGCGAAGAGTTGCAAATGCGGAAGTGCCTTAAACCTGCATTCTTTTTTTTTTTTTTTAAGATTATTTTTTGGGTTTTTTTCCCTTTATTTGAAAGTGGACAGATATGAAAGGGGGAGAGAGATGGGGGATGACACGCAGCAAAGGGTAGCAGGTCGGATTCGAACTCTGCGCCGCTGCAGGACTCAGCCAACATGGGGCGCACGCTCTTACTGGGTGAGCTAGAGGTCGCCCCTTAAACCTGCATTCTATACGTGCGGTTGCAAAAGGAGGTCGGTTTCTGTAGAAGTCTATGAGGAAGTGACCCACTTCTCACTTGATTTATTACCTCAGTAAACATTTTCATAATGAGTTTATGGTCTCAATCGCTAGTTTTAAGTCTTCTGCAACACAGAATGATGTTCATTTTTTGAATTATGGTCTCGTTGATTTTAAAATCGGCGATGAAGCAGGGGTGTTTTAGGGCGTGGCTATGATGTGATTGCCAGTGAAAGTGTGTAACATAACGTGGCTCCTCCCTCACACCTCCCTCTCGTCTAAAATCGTCACATCAGCAACCAGGATGGCCTCGCCCATAACGGCAAACTCGATGTGTGAGGCGAGCGTGGCTGGTTGTCATAGCGACGCCGCAGGAAACTGCCGTGACCTAACGCAACACACACACACACAGAAAGTCGAAGGTGTGTTGTTTCTGATTCTCGGCATATTGCCACAGCCAGAAGACTAATTTTGTTTCAAAAGAAGCTGGAGGCAGCAAAAAAAAACACTGCTGGCTAAACTATTTAAAAATGGCTGGTTTGTTCAGGACACCCCCCCGTCTGTTGCTAGCAATGATGACGCAGTGATTAGTGACGATTCTCTCCGACCAATCAGTAGTCTGCAGGTTTTCACGTCACCTTTTGGTATCGCTCAGCTCGCTTGGAACCTCGACAGAGGTGATACTAAAAAAAGTACCTGTTAGCTAGTACCAGGTAGTTTTTTTCATAATGGAAAACCAAAAAAAGGCGAGTAGAGTCGAGGCGGTACTATGTAATGGAAAATCGCCATTAGGCGGTTAGAGAATCACACTAGTGGCCTAATCACAGCTGGCCTGGCAACCCAAAGGCATAGGTGTCGTAACTTTGGGTTCAACATTTCTGGGGTTGAGATCTCCACTTTTAAGCAAAATAGAAATTGTGTGCATCAAACACTTTTTTTTTCATTCTGGTGAATTGTTCTGCAACAATTTGTGCCTTTTCTGCATCAATTTATGCTATTTATGCATTTATTTATGTAAAGGAAAATTATAATAAGGTTTTTGGGGTGGATTGCACTGGCTAGTTTTGATTATTCGGGGAGTTGTAACCCACCCACCCCCCTGTAAATTCCGTCTATGGTTGGGACACATATGATGATTGGGGTCTGGGGGCCCTCCCTGTTAAGGAAAAACTCAGGAGCAGCACAACTCATTTCACATATTTGAAGAACATTCAGGAGACCTTGATGAATTACACAGGAGCATTTGATGAACACCCAATTGAGGAGAAATTAGGATCACACAGTACAGCGTGGGTGTTGCCCCAACTCTCTGAAGTTCCTGTCTTCCTGAAGGTGTGTTTAAACTCAGATATTGCGGATGCCCAAATATCTCAACACAGACAAAAATTGTTATGTGTTTACTTCCTCCATGACCTTAGCAACGTCAGCAACACAGTCTTATCATACAGCTGTTACGTCTCCCATCATCTATAAAGACACAGAGTTGAAGTACTCCTCTGCCTGAAAAGGTTCTGAGGTTATGTTGGACACTGACCTGAGTGACACCTGGGTACCACTGTCTCAACTTACATAGCATGAGTTCGTAAGCTGGAAATTCCACCACACTCCCCCTGAAACTTGAACTTAAACACTGAATTTCCTGCATTCTGGTAAATCTTGTAAAAAAACAGTGATAATAATAATACATTTTATGAATAATATTTATACAGAACCTTTCATAGAAGAAATGCAGCACAAAGTGCTGAAGGATAGAATGTAATAATTATAGGAAATAAGATGGAAAATCAAAAGCAACTTGAAGCAGTAGCGCTGAGCTTACACCTGGCGGTCGACCCATATAGTTTAGGCTGAGAGTGAACAAGGGGTGCGTTCCATTTTAATTGCTGGCTCCTGCCCCACCCACTATCACTCTGCTCTCCGTGTGCTGTTATGTATGGGTTAATGCCCGACGTGGTGTCCATTGTCAGGTATTAATGGACGACGGCGAGGCTTGAACTGCCGAAGTCCATTAATACCTATAAATGGACACCTCGAAGGGCATTAACCTGCTTATACCATGGTCACTTGCCAAATATATATATTTTTAAAACCATTGTATTTTACTTTGTTTTACAATCGAAATCTCAAGTTTTTCCAAAAAATAACTTTTGTTTCCCTAGTTACGCTTAAGGGATTAAACATCAAGACAAGCTAGCTAGCTAGCTACCAAAACAATATAAAGATTTTCAGGAACAAATGATACGTGATGTGCACTGTCGGCCGCAGCCTGAAGTAGAGACCTGAACAGTGAATGGGATGTGAGATAACGGTATTCGCTGTGAGCTGGAGGAGGGGGGGGGGGGGGGGGGGGACCTGAATGATGATACTTATATTGAATGATTTGGCCGTAATGAGACCTAATTGATTAGGGAAGAGGTTTAACCCTTGAAAGAGTGCGGTCTGTGTGGCAGTCTGTTCATCAACATACTGAGCACTCATTCCAAACTGGAATTGAACTAATGAAAATTGCGCAGACAAAGGGCAGAGGTGTAATTGGAAGCAATAAAGCAAATAATCGATTATTAATCTGAATCTTATTTTCACTGTCATTTTTAATTATAAAAATGTGATATCATATCAGTGGTGTTCATTTGCAGATTTTAATTAATCCTATGATCTGTGCAACACAATGGTCCCTACATTGCTATTTTTGCTTATTGTGCTTATTGTGATGTAATTTCTTGTAGTATCTTCAAATGCTTCATATTCCTAAAATCAGTACAACCTTAGCTAAAAGATTATGTGAGCCAATAAACCATAATAGTTAATAAACATATTG
The DNA here is from genome assembly GCA_023631565.1 of Gymnocephalus cernua. Taxonomy (NCBI): domain Eukaryota; kingdom Metazoa; phylum Chordata; class Actinopteri; order Perciformes; family Percidae; genus Gymnocephalus; species Gymnocephalus cernua. The sequence goes on along the minus strand of CM042438.1, from coordinate 31,487,883 downwards.
AAATTGTGTGATAAACACACAAAACATATTGATCCAAAAGATTATTTGAACAGTTGAACATAGTACATGTTTTAGTTGTTGAGAGTGTGAAGGCGTTTTGTTTTGTTGTATCTGCAGTAGACTAGAGCTGCCAGTCTTCCGCTATAATACCATGTGAATTTCATTTGTTATTTTTAAAATATTCAAATATTTAAATATTTAAAGCGTAACTCTCGCCAAAATGCAACCTAGGGTATTTTTGTGAATGTACGTGAGTCAAACTTTAGTTTAAAAGCATATTTAGGACGGAATCACCACTTTTAAGATTCACTGTATTCTCATTTTGGGTCAAATGACCTTTTGAATGGGAGAGCTAGGGGCACCTTTATGCTAGCCTCAAAATATCTATTTTTAACCACTAAGAAGACTCGACACAACATGAGACTTTGCTCCGAGTATCTCCAGGAGCTCTACACATTAACTCAGCATTGAGAACATTGTTTGTGTACACAGAGTTTACTAAAAAGAAAGTTTTTAACAACTCACTGTAGCTGTTGGTTTTTCTGGTCGCCGCCATCTTGGCAGTCAAAAAGAGTCGATCTCCGAATGCAACGTAACAGGGAGGAGAGTAAAGATGGAAAGCTCCTAAAGCTTAGTCCCATATAAATGCACGGATAATTTGTTGTTTTGTTGTTAGTGAAAAACAATATTGACCTTGTAGTTGAAAAAGGAGCCTCATATAAGAATGACATTTCCTCCTATGGAGTCCGTTCATCCGCATTCAGAGATCGACTATTTTTGACTGACAAGACGACTGCGAGCGGAAAAACCAACAGCTAGAGTGAGTTGTTCACTGATACTTTTCTTAGGGCTGTCAATCGATTCATGCTAATAGATAACTTGCACATTTGGTGTGTGGTGTTAGGGATTGGCAGTACTCCAGGGGGGGTAACTCAGGTCACATGGACAGTACATGCAGATAACTTTAGTCTTGAGGAGACAACCATCTGGTAGAGCTTTGAAGCTCAACCTGCCAGACCCTTTCTTTGTCCATTTTTGCTCAAGGAGCTTTGTTGTTAAAAAATGTAAGTAATAGCCGTTACTTAGAACAGGAAGTCTCTCTTTAGATGTGTGTATCCATGGTGGGGGCCAGGGATGTAGTGGAGGCTAAACGCACGTAAACACCGTTTACGCACCTCCCAAAATTCGGAAATAGCGTTTACCCACCTCCAAAGTGCGTTTATCCACCTCTAAATTGTGTTTATCCACCTCTAAATAGCCTATAGTTCCTAAGACATTTTAAATTAAGCTTATGTCGTTTTAGTTTCATATTTTTCATTATTAGTTTCATAGATTGTTAAACCTAAAACGAAGTCTTTCATATTGCGCTGCTTACTGTCAGTGTTGACCAATCTCTTGCGGTGTTTGTTTGTTAAAGCCTTCCAGGCAACAGTTAGGTGCCTTGAATTAAGTCAATGGTCGCAGCGCTGCCTTGAAGTCAACGTTGGGGGCTTAAAACGCCATCGAGCATCTCTTGCCTAGCCAGCAGGAAGCAGCAGACTGCATCAAGATTCATCAGTTCTCTTAATACATCCATGGTCACTAACCCAAACTAGCCTACATGTCTCATGTTATAAATTGTAAAAATAGATGTCCGGCAATTTTTTAAGCGGCGTCAAGACAGCAGCCCTCCTCCTGATGCCAGCAAACGGCCTCGGCTACAAGCCTAAAGTGAGTGAGCTCAAAAAACAGTAATAAACTTCATGTTTTTTAGGGTAATTTGGTTCACAGTAGATTCATGCCACTGACTCAACAAGTCACCTCTACCTGTTCCCATTAGCCCATGTTACAAGTAAAATTCAGGATACATTATCAGATAAATAACTGGATGTAATTATGCATTCTCTGACATTTAAACCACTGGAAGTTTGTGACAACAAGCTCTCTTTGCTAGTCACCTAGCTAGTTAATGTTATCGCTATAGCCGTTCGCGGTTTTGCGGGTACGGTAAACGTTTCTATGGAAACGGCGAGTTGAACCAATCAGAGGCGTCGCTGTTAAGCTTAGGACTGTGGGTAGTGTAGTTTTTCTCCATAAGATTTCGGCTAAAAACATGTTTTTCTAGTAACAAGGTTGATTTCATACAGAACTCTAGCTTCTACAGGAGCAGAAACAAAATGAGACATTTGAGGATGTCATCCTGGGCTTTTGGGAAACACTGATCCACATTTTTCTGACATATTGTAGACCAAACAACTAATCGATTAATCGAGAAAATATTCAACAGAATAATCGACTATGAAAATAATCCCAAATCCCTAATCATTATGTACAAGTGCATTGCATTGGCAGCCCTGGATATAAGCCTCCCTCTCTAGTCTATCTCTTAAATATTTTTGTTCTCTCTGTTTTGTCATTTAGTAAACTTTATAGATTTCAACCCTATTATTCCTTCTTGAGTCTCTTTAACAAGAGCTTAGATTAATGTATGAATTGAATAGTGATTGTGTGACCTATGATGAGGAAACAACCAGTGATACCCTTGGTAGTACCATCAAATGATAGCCTATAGCAATGTCATCAGGATACACATACACCGGTAGGCAGTGGCCCACCTTAAAAGGTGACCACGTCGTGGTCCACCAGAATTTATAGTTTACCCACCTCTTTTTTTACCACTACACCTCTGGTGGGGGCTCAGTGTTAGGTGAGTTCTCCAGGAACACCTTCAGCACCGCGGGTCTCCACGTAGATCAGACCGGAGATGTGCTTCACTCCGCCATGGCCAGTGTTGGTCATCTTACTTTAAAAAAGTAATTAGTTACAGTTACAAATTACTTATCCCAAAAAGTAATTGAGTTAGTAAATCAGTCACCACATTGTAAAAGTAATTAGTTACTCATCAAAGTAACTGTGACATTATTTTTTATGTTCTATAACGCTATTACGTTCTATAACATTTTTAACATCAAAGATGTTTATATTAAGTTAACTGATTGAAGAATAAAAACACTATATACAGTATTTTAGAACATTTGGTATTTATCTGAACTCAATAGATTGCAGCCGGCCATATGATATGCAAGGACAGCTCTTAATGACTCAGACTCCACAGTGGACAGGGGGGGGGGGGGGGGGGGGGGGGGGCATGTTTTCAACAACATACCAATCAGCAATCAATGTGTTCAGCTCGGCCTTGGTCACCTGTTGCAGACCCGAAAAATTGAGCGTTGCGTCTCCGTTTCCTTCGCTGGAGCTCATGCTAGCTGCATTTGGGCTCGGGGTTATTATGGGGTTATTATGGGGTTATTATGGGGTTGGTATAAGCAGCAGCAACAAGTGTCGTGTTAGCGTGTGTTGATAAGATTTGAGTTGCTTGGGGCAGACGTGGATGAAGTCTTTTTTCCTGGGCATAGCGTTCATGTTACATGAACATCCTTGCCTTTAATTTCAGTGAGCGAGAAGTGGTGTCGGTACTTCCAGTTCCAGAACGCTACCTTTGAATTTCCCTGGCTCGTCACCATTGTCGCTGTCTTGTGTTTAGTGATAGGTAGTCAGAGCGTGAAGTGAGACAGCGTGAGCAGGTCATCCGCCCACCCAGCCAATCATCATCACATTTGCTACGATGGATGTTATCACGGAGCACTTTACGCTTTCTGCTAACATTACTGTTGCTTTGCTTCCTGATTTCCCAAACTACTGAGCGGCCCAAGGCACAAATCACAGAACGTGTGTTAATAAAAAAAGAGTGCCGTTTAAATTAATTTGCGTCAACCCGTTATCATTTTCATTTCGACATCCCTAATTTTGACATTTTGAAAACATTCTTCAATCAAATGTTTGGATAGTGTGGATAGCAGCTCTGACTCAGTTTGCAGCCTTTAAATGAGTGCAGCCTTTTTATTGTTGCAGCTGATAATATGACAAGCTGTCTGCTGCTGTCTGCTCCCCCAGGCCCAACAGGAGACCCAGAAGGCCGCTCTGAGATATGAGAGGGCTGTGTCCATGCACACTGCTGCCAGAGAGATGGTGTATGTGGCGGAGCAGGGCCTCCTGGCTGACAGGAACACCATGGACCCAACCTGGCAAGAGATGCTTAACCACGCCACCGCTAAGGTACACACCCGTGGGTAGCCTGAGAGAACTTCTGATCCACAGGTGTACCTAAAAGGAGGAGAATCTATTTTCCTTTTTTCGTATTAACCCATCTTTGCCAATAGGTGGTGACTTAAAACCCTATTCTGCACTACACACACTCAGGATCAGGCAGACAGAGAGACATACCAACAGACACACACACACACACACACACACACACACACACACACACACACACACACACACACACACACACACACACACACACACACTCTTTTAGTGATGCACGAATTAGCTCTTTATCCGAATCCATGTGTAGGCTTATAATCATCCATCCACCCTCCACCCATCTGAATGAATTCTTTTCTCTGATTTAGAGACCCACACTCACATATCCTTGCCCCTCTACAGTCCCTGTAGGCTATGTTGCTTTTTTAATTATGTATTGGCATAATGTGTGAGTGTTTTCATTAACCATTTACTTTAATGATTAGAGAGGCGGCTTGTAAACATTTCCATGCGCGAAGTAATGTCACTGCAGCTGATATCCTGGGACATTTATATGGTGTTAAAACAGTATCATAACTATTTGTAACTCGTGAAACAATGCACAAATAAATGCAGAGAGATTTGTATGTGTATATCTGATTTGTATCTGTGCCTCTAATTTGTAACTCGTGAAACACAATGCACAAACGAATGCAGAGCTATTCGTATCTATAAAGGTGTATCTGTGTCCGTGACTCTAATTTGTAACTCGTATTTCATCATTTGTAAATCAACTTAGTATTTTTCAATGGAAATATATTCGTAAAACTCCTTCTATCTGACCACAAACGGCGCGGAAAAACAGTCTCAAAAGGGAGACTGTTTTTCCGCGCCGTTTGTGGTCACAATCAATTCGTAACTCAGGTGACGATCCCAGCAGTCTCCAGGAGATGGCGGTAATACAACACTTATAGATGCCAACTGCTGTTACTACATGAAAACTGTGAAGAAGTCTTGTCAAATGTTTCAGAGAGATGGTTGGCACAATCGGCTCTGGCACAGTCTACTTGACGTTCCTGTAGGTAAGTTGACATTATTAGGATTTTGTCGTCAGATAAATTACATTTATGTTTCAACATCATTGTTGCAGTGTATTTACAATTTGCTTTATGTTGTTATGGTGGCAGTGACACCTTGCTACTTTTTAGAGCGTGCTAACTGCAAACAGCGATGCTAACTTAGCTAGCTTGTTAATCAGCCCTGTAACATCGACTTGCCTGGTCTTTGTGTGGAATTTGCAGTCTGAGTCTGAAATATTAAGCGCTGCTTAAACTGTTAGTGGGCCCAGTTATGAAGCTAGTGAATATATTTGGTAGGCCTTTCATGTTAAACTAGCTAGATGATCTAGCTAGCTAAGGAATCAATCGATGATGTTGTAAGTTAGCTAAACTTTAAAGAGTTTAAATGTAACATTTGCTCAACATATTGTAACCATGTTTATTAGCTAGTACAGAAATTGCCACACACAAGGTTAAATACATGCTTCTCCTGTAAGACAAAATGTATGTTCAGTTGTACACCCTGACAAAAAAATATAGTTTAATCACCGAATCTGCCATGTTTTACAGATCTAGGCTGGTGGAGGACATGATCTGGACAGTTAACATCTGCTACTCTGTGTATTATGTACTAGGGGTGTCACGATTCTCCAAATCCTCAATATGATTACATTTTCAATTTTAAGGTCACAATTCGATTCAATTCTCGATTTTTCCATTATTATGAAACTTAGCGTAAATTCAGGCAGGAAGACTTCTCAATTTATTCCCTGTCTCTTTCTCTATTTAATCAGTTGCTGAAACGCCCACTTTCTTTTTAACCAGTCAGAAGTGGCCATGAACTTTTTCGAGCCAATCACAGCATTACTCCCCCGTCTTAAACCTGTTCTTCTCTCTCCGCTGTCAGCTGTCATTCCAGTCGAGAGTGCGACGTCGTTTCACCTAACGGCCGCGCTGCGTTGTTATCAGCTGCCGTATATCCAGAAGATTTCTCTCTGCACTCGTTCCTGTCATGCAGCTTTTTTTGCTGCTCCGGTGGACACTCGCGGATACCAGCGGTAGCAACCTGGCAGCGCTATCCACCCAGCAAGTTACTTACTCAGTTCTGAAGTTTTCGTGGACGTTTGCTTTGGATCGACAGCTTCTTATCGCCGCCCCACTCCGACCTGTGCTGCTGAAGCGGCTTCATCCGGTTCCACCACGGCAGTGGAATCACAGTTCAACTCAGCCAGAACTTCCAGCCCTCGAAGTTAAGTTGTCTTTTCAGGCTCGTGCTTTGTGCATCCATGTTTGACGCGGCTAGAGTCCCGGGTGCCTCGCGGGTTTACTGCCGTTTCTATATTTTCTGATTGACGCATCAGTCCGAGCATGCTCATAGCAGGCACCTCTGTCTCTTGGGCACAGTAGGCAAGCTGCTTTCGTAGAGTGCTCTCAAACACTTTGTTCTTATCCACGTTCTAATTAACGTGCACAACTGCGGCGTTAGGCTATACACTTCTGCTGTTGCTAAGCTATAGCTGTTCACCCTGTTCCTGTCGCTGGAAGCAGCTCCTTCATTATTGTGCGCATAGGCCTACTCAACCATGTAGGCCTACATCATCTATGTCCTAATCACGTGTTTTGCTATCTGATGTGATATCTCGGGCTGCTGCACCGCTGGATTTTCCCCCAGCGTGGGATTACTAGGTCTATTATCTTATCTTTTTCTTATCTCATGACTGGTTATGTTCAGCTTCACATGCTACGTTTTATCCACTTTTTATTTAATAGGCTGGAGTAACTTCTACACTTCTGTCTTGCATTGTGGCATGTATGGGGTTAAATCACTGACTTACAACTGGGCAGGTGCAGCTGCTTTCCTAATTGGGGAATCAACACGCAACGTTTCAAGTTTTTCTTCAACCCTATCACAATCATTAGCAGTAATTGCGGACGTAACGCTGCATGGGGGATACATTTCCCGCAAAAGTGCTTCTAATAGCCTTCACCGGTCTCTGTCCAGAGCAACCGGATCTGTTAGTCACTTATTTAACTGCTTATGATCATTCAGATGTCTGGCTAATCTCGGGTAAGTGGTGTAGGCAGGGAACCAGTGGTAGGTCCGGTTTCATAATCACTTCTCTGTTTATGCAACTTTCCGTCCAATTCCGCTAGCATCAGCTCTGCATCCGAGCACACAAAGGCGCTAGACTGAAATAAGCATGATGCGTGCACTCTCTTTACTGTGCTTCATTTTTGGGGGTTTCGCCTACTAGTATGGCGGCGGTAGTTCATCTTACTGGCAAAGCGGCGGTTATCGTTGTTCTATCAAGCATGGCATGCAAACTCATCTTTGCAGCAAGTTGACCAGGTTTCATCTCTGCATAATGTTTAATAGTTTTTCATCTCGCAGCAAGGACCCTTTCTTTGCTGCACTTCTAACAGGATCTCATCACGTTCGACGTCCCCAGCTCGAGCACGTTTTGCGTGACGTCATCGCAGCGCGGTCAACTAGACCTCATCATTCAGCACATTTACATTTACATTGTCCTTCCTTGCAGCATTGTTAAACTCATAGACAGTATATAAAATGGACCGACAGATCCCGTTGCTTTGGACGGAGACCAGTGAAGTCTATTAGAAGCACTTTTCCGGTGATGGTTGAGCGTTACTGCGCAGCTGCAAACTGAGCTTGCTGCTGTAGATGTGACGTGAGCAACGTGTCTGAACGTTGTAAGTCTTCTGGTAGCTGTGCCAAGAGAAATCTCAATCATTCCCAATCTATCAGAGACGGAGAGCGTAGGTATATGTAAGGAGATAACATAGGCACAGGCTAATTATTGCTAACTAAAATGCTAGTTAACATTAGCAATTAAACTTAAACAGCTAATGTAAGTCCAAACTGCCTGCAAGCTTCTCCTGTACTGTACGGTAATTCCTCTACTATGCGACAGAAAGTCGCTTGGTTATGACACAACCGTTAGCCTATTTTTATAAAAACGTCTTCTATGGAGCTATAACGTGAGATATAAGGTAATGGAGCCTTTTATACATTGTCGTGTTTCTTTAGAAATAAACAATGGTCAAATGAAGTCTTTAAACGCTTCAGATGTAAAGTTATTCGCTATCAAAGTGACGCCAAAATGAATGGCAGTCAATGGAATGCCATGCAATGGCTTATTAGCATCAAAATGGCGCCATAGGAGGCTTCACTCTGAGGAGGCAGGCTTGCCCCCTTGGTTAAACTGACCTCTTATCGGAGCAGGCTCAATGTAACTCATATCTTATTGCAGCAAAAATAACGTGATCTTATTACTGACGTTCAGCGCGACCTAAGTCATACATCTGGCCTTCCTTCAAATCATACTGCTCATAATTCAAGCAGTATAATGTTTTCTCGTAGCAGCAGACACGCTCTCCCACTTTTTTAAATCTATGCTAATACTAGCCCCTTGCACTTTATTCTCATTACAGGAATGTCTCTGTTTAATGCTTTTTAACCATCAATTAAGCTTGTTCTTATCCAGCTAACTATTTCAACTCAGCATTCGGGTGATCATTTAGAATAGTCACTTATTTAGATTAGGGCCTGCAAGTACCGCTACAATAAGTTGTCCGAAGTATTTCTCTATTCAACTTGGACAATTGTCATCTTCTGCCTAATTATCACATTTCATCTGACACTACGACGTCCTCACAAACAAAGATCCCCTAAAAAATAAATTTTCATGCGCATTTATAACTGCCGCCGGCATTTAATTATGATCTCTGCTTAATTACAACCGCAAGCAAACAAGCATGCAAGCATGCACGCACGCAAGCAAAAGCTAACAAACAATAAAACAAGCAGCGAGCAAGCATAAAAACAATATTTCCATATTTCTAAGCCGTAATCCGGTAACATGCAAATAACTGGTGGTGGTGTCTGTCCGATCTCTAACACATGATTACGGCTCTCTTATAGCTGTTTCGCCATTCATGTCGTTCTTCTCCCCTGTAATTCACTTATTCATTTTTTGTTTTTATTCATTTTCAGCCTGTACACTTGCGAGGGTCAAGTTTAGCCTGCCTTGGACATGCAGCCTGGGTTTGGAGTAGGCAAACACGGACATGCGGCCATGGAAACCCGGACATGCAGTTAGTCATAAATTAGTCAAAAATAAAAAATACAATGCTAGCAAGCTAGCACACAAACGAGCAACATGCCAGCAAGCTGGCACGCAAACAAGCAATCATGCCCGTAAGCTGGCACGCAACCATGCTAGCAGGCTAGCATGCAAACGAGCCAGTAAGCTGGCTCGCAAACAAGCAACCGTGCTAGCAAGCTAGCACACACCGGCTGCTGGGTTTCATGTGAACTGCCGGCCAAAGCGCCAAGTTCTCATGTCACTGCTGGCTGTCTCAATCATTCATTACCGTCAGTATCTGCATCTTTAGTACATTCGTGTATATGGTAGGGGCTGTCGCACTCTTTTTGCTGTCTGTCTTCCGCCTCTCTCGTTGAGTCTCCCTCCTCACATTCTTTTCTTTTGGGGGTTGATGGAAGTGTAATCACTTCAGATTCAGTGTAACAAGTAAGTATGTTTCTTCACCAGTTCATTTCACATTTTTGGGGGATGTCTTCGGCTTCCTACCCCCTTTTAATATATTATCATATTAATATATTAGTTTATGATGGAGTCTAATCTCCAAATACCATACATGTCATATTATACATGTTGAATACATTTTGCATTTCTGCAACAAAGTCTCTCCTGATTGAAATTTATTTTTAGACTAGATTTGTATGTAATATAGTATCTGACCTTTGTTCACAATGTACCACATAAAACACAATATGGTCAACTGTACTAAATAATAGCAACACTAACATAACTTTGGGGGCTTTTTTACAAGCAGCATGTATTTAACCCGGTGTGTGGCAATTACTGTACTAATAAACATGGTTACAATATGTCGGGCAAATGTTAAATTTAAACTCTTTATAGTTTAGCTAACTTTCAACATCATTGATTGATTCGTTAGCTAGCTAGATCATCTAGCTAGTTTCATATGATAGGCCTACTAAATATATTCACTAGCTTTATAACTGGGCCCACTAACGGTTTAAGCAGCGCTTAATAATATTTCAGACTCAGACTGCAAATTCCATACAAAGACCAGGCAAGTCGATGTTATAGGGCTGATTAACAAGCTAGCTAAGTTAGCATTGCTGTTTGCAGTTAGCACCCTCTAAAAAGTAGCAAGGTGTCACTGCCACCATAACAACACAAAGCAAATTGTAAATACACTGCAACAATGATGTTGAAACATAAATGTAATTTATCTGACGACAAAGTCCTAATAATGTCAACTTACCTGGAGGAACGTCAAGTAGATTGTGCTAGAGCCGATTCGCTAGTTGCACGAATTGAATGTTGCCGACATCCGGTTTGCTTCCGGTAAGCCGTCCCACTTCTGTTCGCCTCATTCCTGACCTGAAGATGGCGTTGTTTTATTCAAGAAGCCTGCAAGAGCTACCCAAATTTACAATAAGTGACTTGCACCGGATTACGAACTCCTTTTCATCTGCTCCCAGGAGTAAGAGAGAGAAAGGGTTCAAGATGTACATATCACAGTTCATTGACAACTATGAAGGTACGTTTTTTTACTGTCATATCTTCACGGTGAATTAGCTAGCTAGCAGACTAGAACTAGGGCGGGCTAACAGTAGCTCGAGGGTGCGTCTAGATCTCTAGGCTAACTAGCTAACTAAATCATCTATGGGAAATAAAGATTTTCCTCTAGGGGTTGGCCATATCTCACATGATAATAGTGGATAGTTTTATCCTGTGACTTTCGTTTACATTTACACCTCTTTTTAGTCCGATTGAAAGTCAATCCGTTCACAAGATCCTAACGTAACTAATTTCCTGCTTGATTGGAATAGCATATCAAAAAGATTTGTACATACACACACTAGCTACCTCTATCAATCGGTAAGAAATGGATGTTTGATTGGACCCCATCATAATTGGGTTAAAAGTGAAAAGGTGTCATGTAAACGGGGCTATTCTGTTAAAAATTGCCATATCAGTTTTGAGTGATTGTACCACGTAATTATTTCTAAACGATCTTGATGTGTCGCTTAAATGATAATCAATGTGATGTTATCCCTAACTCAGTGTCAAACAAAGTGTCAGGCACAGGGAGAGCCAGTGTGCGAGCTATGTGCCACAGGTCCCTGAGGAAAAAGGAGAGACCTCACAACTTGAGAGCAAGATATAGTTCACATCACATTATACTGCACTGGCTAAGATAGTTATGTTAGTTATGCGTGAGTAGTAACTTTTTATTCTGTATTCTTCCTAGATTGTCCTCGAAGACTCCTCCCCAGTGCAGCTGTATGAGACGGTGTGCTCATGTGCTGCTGGCAAGGCACTTTGCAACCATGCCGTGGCTCTCCTTTTTCAGACGGCGACCTTCTCTCAGCTCCGCCTTCTTGCAGTACCCCCAGTCCTTAGCTGCACCGAGACAGAGCAACGCTGGCACAAGCCAAGGACTATGGTAATTTTCAGAGCATTATTATTATTATTAGCCAGATGTGCCCGGTGTAGTTTTTCTGTGCATAAAAGACATATTTCACACGTTACATTTAACCACCTATGAGATGCCATTTCTTTTTTACTTTTATTATTGATTGATAGGGTGTTAAACCAGGCCGGGTCAGTGATATGGTCGTTATGTCTGCCAAGCCCGAACAAAGGACAGTTGCGAGTGGTGTCAGGTAGGTTATGTCTTGTTACTTCAAAAAATAATCATGAAAATGTGGTATAGGTACATGTTTACTAATTTGAATTGTGATATAAAATTCTACATAGGAGCTCTCTATACAAGGCGATGCGGGGGGATATGCCTGATCCTGATGTTTTGAAACATAGCTGACATAGCACCCCTTATTACCACCATGTCCATCAGTGCTGATATCCCGCTGGTTGAGTCCGCTTTGGGCAAAGTTCAGGAGGGCAGCCTGATCTCTTACCAGCAGCCAGTGCCAGTCAGCCACATCATGTTACTCCACACTGGAGCTCCTACACCCCCACCTCTGCCCTTGGATGGCTACAGATTGGAGCCTACTTGTTGCCAGTTTGTGTGCAGTCTCCACCAGCAACTCCATCTGCAATCTCTACAGACCAATTTGGAAATGGCAAGTGGCATCGGGTCAGAAAGATGAGATTAACATCTTCTCACTTTAGGGAGGTTTGTCATGTTCGTGGTCAGACATCAGCAGAACATCTCGCTGAAAGACTGCTCAGGGGTGTGGCCCAAACATCGGCCATGAAAAGAGGTCTTGCATTAGAGCCACAGGTCATTCAAGAGTACTGTAAAGTCAAGAACAACAGCTACTGGCCTTGTGGCTTCGTCATACACCCTGATGCCCCCTGGTTAGGATCTTCTCCCGATGGTGTTGTTTTTGACCCCACAGACAACCCACCCTTTGGCCTGTTGGAGGTAAAATGCCCCAATGTCAAGAATGATGTTGACTGCAAATACCTGAAGCTCCACAATGACTCCATGAAGCTGAAAAAGCAACACAGCTACTACTGGCAGGTCCAAGGGCAACTCCTGCTAACAGGTATAGACTGGTGTGACTTTGTTGTTTTTGCAGAGGAGGACATGGTCATTCAAAGGATCTACAAGGACCCAGAGGTGGCTGCAGTCATCAGGGAGAAGGGGGATTTTTTCTTTTTCTACTTTTACTTATCATGTTCCATGAAAACTTGAATCACCCCATTCTCCCTAGATAGGTGTTTGTGTAAAATGTAATTGCATAGTTCTCATTACAATGTACACATGCACGTGTCTGTAAATAGTTTCATGTTTGTACTGTATATAGTTATTACAAACCTATACAAGGTGCCTTTTGTCTATGTACTGTATATAGTTATTACAAACCTATACTAGGTGCCTTTTGTTTATGTACTGTATATAGTTATCATTACAAACCTATACTAGGTGCCTTTTGTTACTGTTGGGTGTTTAGCTCACTTACAAATGCAACTATTTATTTATATAAATGTCTGATGTATTTGTGACCCAGCCACTGTATAAGAGGCAATAAAATTCAAGGTAAACATCAAGGAAACTTCTGATCATTTACTGAAAGGTACAGTGTGATATACTGTGATATACTTTACTGAAAGGTGCAGTATATCACAGGTTACAAAACCGTACAATTAGTTTTTTTCAGTGGACACAACTGAAGCAAAACTCTGACTACAGTCTGCATAACCAACAGTCACCTGAGCTAAACAGTTCACATCACCTGCAAAACTCATTCACAGCAACACAACTCACACGTCTCAGAACAGGCTCAGTGCAGCCAAACACTAAGAACAACCCTCACTGAGATAACACACACCGTCACTCAGTGTAAAAACACTAGCATCAAACATCAATACAGAAATTAAACTTTTCATCTTTACACCTTGAATAATTTAAAGCCCCAGTGTGTAAGAATTACTCCCATCTAGCATTGAGATCATATATCGCAATCAACTCTCTCTCACCACGCAGTTGAAAGTACGTATTGTAGCTACGGTAGCCGTCACACTTCAAAAAGCGAAAGTGTACAAAAGGCCGTCTTGTTGGAGTGCATGTCAGAGAGTGGCGCGAACGCAATCTTCACATCACAAGCGGGCACGCGCGCCACCCGACAGAAAGGAGAGAGAGGAAAAAAAAAAGAGACTGCAGTGGTCCAGAGGATAATTAACTAATTGGGATTTGGTGTGTGCGTCCAAAGCAGGTCCAATGTTTTTTCAAGCCAATAGGAATACTTTTGTTGGTGGTGGTCAATATTCATAAAAAAGGACAAGTTTGTGAAGGGCAATACAGATTTTGATAATAATCAACTACAAATGTTACACAGTGGGGCTTTAAATGACTTTACACTAATCAATATATATAAGACGTTTTACACGTTTTTTATCTACACATTGGATGTCTTCTCTTTCCATGGAGAAAAAGGTCCAAACAGGTGCCAGTCTGGTACTGAATACAGACTTAGCACTGTTGGGATACCCATGCCTTGACAAGGGGCCCATACTGGTAATTTACTAAGAGGCAAGCAACTGAAAACAGCTGGTCAATAGACCCAGAGATGGACAGAGGTATGACCTTTTCAAACAATTTGTTCTCCTTGACCCTCCTGATGCACCTCTCAACGTGGACTCTGAGGCGGGCAAGATTTGTTCGATGCAAATCTGAAATAAAATGAAATAAGACCTTAACACATTTGGGTTATAATAAACAATGAGAATAAACAGAAATTAACATATCTGTGGAGAGAAAACTTGGTCCAAGGCAACTGAACACACACATACACACACACACACACACACACACACACAGAGGGGCAATCAGTATAATAAATAGTATAACAAACCTTGTATAAAAGCGAATATCCTCATCAGATCCGGCGATGCGTTGGATTCCAAAAGTAGACCGCAGCTGCAGAGACTCTAGCTGATGTTGGAGCTGCTCAATCTTCCCCCTGAGTTTTTCGTTTTCCCTCGTCAGCTCATAAACTACCACGGAGGTGTTGGGAGTGACACAGTAGTCGTGGTCGGTAACGGGGACTTCCATAGGCTGAACGCTGTCCTCTTCTTCAGACATGTCCGCCGGCAGTAACTCTGGGGTCGGAGGTCTCGGGTGACGTTGCCAGACATTGAAGTTTTAAATGCTTACCGGCTTTATTACCAAAAAAACTCATGTTTGTTTACAGTACACTTCCTTGACAGACCGTCCGGTTGTCAAGGAAGCTAGAGGGCGCTATCGTCAGCTAGTGACCGGAAGTAGTTCAGCTCACCGCAGATAACCCGGAAATTCTAATTCCATTGTTGTGCACCTAGCGAATTGTGCCAACTGTCTCTCTGAAACAGTTTTCATGTAGTAACAGCAGTTGGCATCTATAAGTGTTGTATTTCTGCCATCTCCTGGAGACTGCTGGGATTGTCACCTGAGTTACGAATTGATTGTGACCACAAACGGCGCGGAAAAACAGTCTCAAAAGGATCCACACAGATAGAAGGAGTTTTACGAATATATTTCCATTGAAAAATACTAAGTTGATTTACAAATGATGAAATATGAGTTACAAATTAGAGTCACGGACAGATACACCTTTATAGATACGAATAGCTCTGCATTCGTTTGTGCATTGTGTTTCACGAGTTACAAATTAGAGGCACAGATACAAATCAGATATACACATACAAATCTCTCTGCATTTATTTGTGCATTGTTTCACGAGTTACAAATAGTTATGATACTGTTTTAGCACCATACATTTAAGCTCTCTGACTCCAAAGTTACAAGATGGCAGCGCCCAAATCCGGGAGACTTTGGCTTCACTTTGTACAGCGAGAGGAAGTGGAGACACGTCATCCATATTTTGTTACAGTCACTGGCGGGAACTACCACAGAGGTGGTTTTGAGTACTTTGCCAGGTGTTTATATTTCTACTGCCAGTATAGCATCACAACTGTGCCAGATGCAGTCACAAAACTTTCCAGGTGAGTAGTTGAGATCAAATGAAGGCCAAGTGGGGCGCCCTGGTAGTTCACCTGGTAGAGCGTGCACCCCATGTACAGAGGCTCAGTCCTTACCGCAGCGGCCAAGTGTTCATTTCCGACCTGTGGCCCTTTGCTGCATGTCATAACCCCCCCTCTCCCCCTTTTCCTGTCTACAGCTGTCCTGTCACTAAAGGCCAAAATGCTCCCCCCCAAAAAATCTTTAAATAAAATAAAAAATAATAATAAAGGTTGAGTTGGAAGATGGCTGTGGTCCATGTCATTTGAACTGTGACATCCATGGTGGGGTATAGAGACGCAGAGGGTTATGTGTGATTCGTGGGATCATGCAGTGCTCCTGTCTCAGTCATATTTCCTGTGCTGGTCAGGTGAACGAGGCGGAGGAGGAGCGCCTGCGCAGCGAGCAGGAGCACCAGCGGGTCACACAGCTCTGCCAGGAAGCCGAGGCTCGAGTCCAGACCCTCCAGAAAGCCCTGAAGAAGGTCATCCTCAAATCCAAACCTTACTTTGAACTCAAGGCTCAATTCAATCACATTCTGGAGGTTTGTACCAGCAGAAATCCTGTTTATCTTTTTTTTTTTACAATATAAGCAAATACACACCTATTTTAATGATCTAAGTGCACGGCGTGAAGCGCCTGGTGCAGGTGCGTTTAGGGCGTGTCCAAATCCACTTTTGCTAGTTGGATGGCGGAAAAAAGGATCTGTGCGCTGGGCCCATGGTTCAAAACGGTTGTTCTTAGTGTCTTCATTAATCAGAGGTGTGTTTTGGGCGTAACATGCAATCAACCAATCAGAGAGTCATCTCCCATTCCCTTTAAAAGCCAGGCGTGTTTGGACCTTGGAGCATTGCTATTATGATGGAGGATTTGCACCGTAATATTTTTATTTGTAATCTTCTGCATGTTTGTGTGCATCCCTGTGTGTATAACAAACATAGTGTGCGCGCGCTGTGCATTTTACTAATGCACTGTTAAATAACAATGAGATGCTGCGCTATTGACTTTAGACCAGGTTTTTGTTGGTCAATGGTGCGATCACTTCCCGCTGCCTCAAGATAGTAATACCCCAAGAATGCACCTTAACACACCTCCCTGTAAGAGCAGCACGGCCATGGGCGCACAGATGGGAGCAGGTGCATTGCTATGTAAAGGACGCGGGTGTTGGATGGGAAATTGACTGCGTCGGTCTTAAACTAGCAAAGACGCTGGTGTCAGGCTTTGCACTGCACCGGGTGCAAGATAGGGCCCACCATGTGTTCATGCTGACATACACTTTTCTTACCATGACTGAGCAGGGACACAGGCGCTGCATGATACGCCACATGATTTAGCAGAGCTTCACCTGTGGCTAGTTTCATCTGCGACTAGGCATTACAATCTGCTAGTCAAATCATTCAACCTTCAGGAACTTCAGTTTGAATTTTGAAAATCTCCCACTTGGCCTGTGCTTTGCTGCTGCTTTGAGTTGCTTTATATTTCCAAAATGGTTTTGTGAGGGCCAGTTTGAGAGATTTGAACCAAGTCGAGGGGGCTGAATGGGAGTTCGGAACCAGTTGAGATAAAAAAAATTATAATAATAATAATAAATAATTTCTTAATGGTTATTTCAGAATCAGAATTTTGGAACTGATTCTCGATGCCCAACCCTAGTGTCCAGAGATATTTGAATGTGTCACTGTGAGCCTTGCTAACTTCCTGTTAACGTTTTTTCAGGAACATAAGGCTAGAGTAGTACAGCTGGAGGAGCGGGTGGCGAAAGTGAAAACACGTTACTCTGTGGCCCTGCGGAACCTGGAGCAGATCAGTGAGCAGATCCACGCACAGAGGGGGCGAATCAGGGCCAGCAGGGGGTGTCCTGCACTCTGCGGGGGGCGGAGCTCCCCTGTGGGTGCTGAGGCTGAGGTCCAAGTCACCACTGGGATTTCCATCGGCAGCAGCAGTGTGGGATTTGGTGGATTAGAGAGCAACTGGGCGGACGGTGAGAAGACCAGGCTGTGGGTGGAGAGGCACAGGGAGAGCGGCTGGGGCCAGAGGGAGCGGCTGGAGGCGGAGCACGGCGCCTCAGACTGCATGTCAGTCATCAGCCTGCAGACCATTGCCTCTGACCTGGAGAAGTGTGACTCGGTGGAGCACCTGGGTGACCTGAGCGACGCCGGGAGCGCGCTGGCAGAAGAGTGGGAGCGCGACAGAAAGCCTAATGAGAGGCCAGGCAGCAGGGCAGCAGGGGCCGAGGGGCCCCCGCAAGAGAAGGGAGGGGTTACCAAGGAGACGCAAGAGAGCTTCAACAAGCAGCACCACAGAAGTGTTAGTCTATGATAGTCAGCCGGAGGACCAAGCTGAGGAGAGAGGAGGAGTAATGGTGCGTGTCCACTGGCAGCGTCATTTCCACACTTCCCAGTCATTGACTCTGTAAGCAGCCGGGCAATGCATTCTGGGAGTGTCGTGGCAACTTTGAGAAGCTGAGCGTTGAGTTGCCGCTCCACATTTGCATAAAGTTGAATCCAGACTACTTTATGTAAATCAGAGGTGTCAATCTCGGCTCACCGCCTCTCAAAAACTCCTGAAAATCTTTAAAAGCGATTTAAAATGAAGACAGATTTAGCAGCTGCAGATCATTCTTCTCATAACTTGTTTTCAGGAACCCATTTCGGTGAACTATTTTCGTAAAATAAGCAAGCGTTTCCAAACGAGCCGCCATGTTGGTCTTGTTTTGAAATCACAAGTGAAGTGTTCGTCCAATCAGGTGCAGCCGTCGAGGTTGTAGAAGGCTGAGCCTGTTTTCTTTGCTCGTCAGTGGTCAGTGAAGAGAAACTGACAACTGCGAGTGGAGAGAACATCAATGGTCGAGTCCAATGGTGGGAAGCGGGGCTATCCCTGCCGTCAAAAAACGCCACAGTGGACACGTACAGTAAAGATTATGGTGAGCTTATGATGAGGGAACAGAGAGACAAAGAACCCCGACTGAAATGTGAAATGGAGAGGCTGACAGTGACACAGCACCGCCCGGACACTGCAGTTAGGAATAGCAGGAAGCGTTGGCAGGTACATGGGCCACACACTAATGAATCGCTACGTGATAGCAATAATATGAGAGAGCAGTCCTGCAGAGAGCACTGACCTCCCCTCACTCCACTCTGCTGCTCCACATGCTAAAATCTAAACGAAAGTGCATGAAACAAGGACAAACAAGCAGTTTAAAAGGAATGAAAATAAGTTTAATTTATTTAATATCTCCACAGACAATTTAAAAAAAGTTGGTACCACTTGTGTTTTTGCTTTAGGGATTGTCAAATGGATCTGTCTGGTTTGTTATAACTTTAGTTTTTATTGTAGCTTTGGTCATCATTTCTATCCGTTATAGTAACACTGGATTTACTGAAGTAACTGTTGAGATCTGGGAACATGGAAACTTAAGCAGTCAGATGGGTTGTACAGTTTATCCAGATTACCTAAACCACCTTAATTGGCAGTCAGAAATGTCGCTAATAATCCCTCATTACACAGTAAAACTGTACCCTGGAAATCCAGAGTTCTCGCGAGAGCACAATTTGAATTTTCTCAGCAAGTCACTCTGTCATTGAGTAATGATGCTCATTAACTATGCCCTTGTAGTCGAGCTGCACCAATCATATTTGTGTATCGCCAGAGGCGAGCTAAGCAGATGACGAATCTACCAGTTAGCTCCGCTGGGAGCTAAGCGTACGGGGCTCTGGATACGTCACCCCATGTATTGTTGTGATTGGTTGTACTGTTATCCAATTGCGTGCAGTGAGATTTTCAAATGCATGCTTGGTGCCACCCCTCGAGTTGGGCCATTTTCATTACTCAGTGCCAGACCCTTAATCTTTCGGATTTGGGTCTGGATTTCCAGGGTAGTAAAACTGTGTGCACACGACTACGTATGTAGTGGTGGGTCAAGTTAAGCCAGCAAGTCACACTGTAAACTATGACAAAGAACATTTTGGGCTAACATTTTTAGAGCTGTACGTGTAGCTTTTTGGTGATTTTTCTGGGACATCTCCCTCCACGCTCTGCCATAACGAATCCCAGACACGCCACCCCCTAATGCAGGAGCCTGCTTAACCACACATTGACCTTTTTAAATTTCAGGTTAGTTGAAATGCCTTTGTAAAGGGCCAATACATCCAGTAACATGCAGTTTTCCAAGTGAGCTGACATATATTAACTGGGCGATACAGCTTAAACGAGCTGCGCACGCTCCCACGGACGGCAACCAGTTTTTGGCGGATGATCACTTTTTGGCATGACAGTGGCAATCAGCCAGCGATACATGAACACAAAGGGAGGGGCCAACAGTTTAACAACCCATTTTCATTCCCAGTTTGTTAATATTGACCAAAACCAAGTACGGAGAAGCTCAGATTACAACACACACAGAGGGAGGGTGATTCATTCTCTGCTCAGAACACTGTTAACTCCACTGGCTATATATCTTAACAGAGAAAATATCAGTTTGCTGCTATATTAATGTTCTCAATGCTGTGCACAGAACCCAAAGAGGCTTTAAAGTGTTATATTTGAGAACGGAATTTGGTCTGGTGTTCTGTTACCTTGTAGGGTTATATTGTTTTAAATATTGAAATTAGTTTGGTTGTACTACTCAGTAACGGTCCAAATACTAACATGAAAAAGAATTATGGTAAGATTATGGATCATCATCCTGCCTGAAAAAAATTGTAACATGATATTTTTTCAAAATCGCCCTACTTTTTCATCCCACTTGAGTTTGCAGGTCTGCATGTTACTGTTCACCTTTGTCTTCTCTTCCAAATAAGTTTAGCTAGCGTGGGCGTTTGTTTCCGCCTCTTGTTTCTTGACCCGTAAGACTACTTTTTAGTGATGTTCCCAAATCTCAGCAATAAGTAATGATTGGCAAAACAATATGATATAGTAGAATCCTCTTGGTAAACACTAAAATGGAATATCCCTACTGTTTTAAAATAACATGGCCAAATACTACTTTTCCATTGCCTTATAAAGTGACTGTAGCCATATGGCTGTATATATTGATATGTAAATATGTATTGATAAGATCATCAACTAAAAGAAAAAGGACTTTACTGACTGGTTGTTGTTTGGCCTTAAAATACACAAAAAGCTCCTTTGTTAGTCCTGATTCATCTGGTTTTGTCAGAGCAACTGCATAAATATTTGACATAGCTAAGGATGTAACCAGGGTGTTTGTGAAAGAAAGCAGAGGGGGGTTTGATCATGCACAACAAAACAAAACATGCAATAATTCGATCTCCCTTCCAATACCAAGGATATGGTGCCACTCAGCCAGCCATGCCAAAACACTTATTTATGAACTTCAATATGCAATCTAATCTCAGAATGAAATGGCACAACGTGATGTCAACATAAAACACAGCGCTTTCAAGTCGGAGAGCGGAGTTTACTTTGCGGCGAAAACAAAATACTTTGGGAGTGTTTTAATCCCAACCACGATCTTCTTCCTAAACTTAACAAGTCATTTTGGTGCCATTATTAATTAGAGGGGGGAAGGTGGAGGTACATTTTGTGCAGGATAAATCAAAATTAATAAATCTAATTCCTGTTACATTAGGACCTTTAGTTTGATGGCGGTACAGCGGTATGTGCTGGCAGAAACACCAGTGGTAGTATGTTCAAAGCTGTCGGTAAGGACACTGGGAAGGTTGGGCTAATTCAAAATATTAAGCTGTATTAAACTGTTATTAAGCCACTGATATCATGAACGTCTTCACAGTTTACAGAGTATATCTGTCAAGTGTCAGTTCACCACTGACACACTCTTTTCCACCAACATGAAACGGGTTCCGTTGAGTTTTGCACAGCTAAACATTTCTAACAACAACAAAAATTAATTGGTTCAGAATCCCAAAAGTTGGTTTCATGTTGGAACCAAAAAATAGCAGGTTTTTCTTTACCTATAATGCAACCGAGACGACATCAGTTGGCGTGTCATATTCTACAGGTTGGAAAGAGAAGCTGGAGGTACCTCTACATGGGTATTGCACAGATAGCCATATCCCAAGTTATGCCTAGGGAAATAGCCAAATGTTTGATAAGTTGATGATTTTTGTATTTTATTTAAAGTGCCTTTGAGTCCTTAAATGGTTTGGTTAGCCAAAAATGATCCAACTAGTAAATCCAAGAGGTGGATGCTACATATTTACAGTTCACTTGAAATATAATTATTAGATGAATTTAATGGAGTGAAAATGAAACTAGTATTAGTCAACGGATCGTCTACTTCAACTGGAGAGTTAATAGTCTAAGTATTTTTGAATTGTTTAAGGTAGATTCAAGCTGTATGACTTAAAAGCCAATGTTTGACACTAATGATAGATGATAGATTGTATGCGTGTTTATTGTCTTCATTGTTCCTGCTGTAACTCCCCCTAAAACCACACTTTGTGTTTACATCTCTGTTTGTGTATGGTATGACCAGGGTTCGTCAACGTTTTTTAAACCAAGGACCCCTTAACTAAAAGAGAGACGGAGCAGGGACCCCCTACTTTATATATCGTATAAAATAAAGTTGCATATAAAACTGGGCCTACAATAACGTGTAGGGTGGCCTAAAGCCTATACATACCATTTTAGTGCATAGAATACTAAGCTATTAAAATAATTGTCAGCATGATTTTATAAATCATGTTTTAATGTTAAACATACATGTGCATCTGTACCTACCACACAGACATGAGACTGATATCCATCTGAAGGGTCAGTGTCATTCCCATGATGTTGAACTATTTAATATGTACAAATGTATATGTAAATGAACTGACTGGCCAACATCTGACTTTCAGTATCAGCCTGACATGTTGGGGAACTCATTTAATTCGTACTGTGAAATTTAATTTTAAAATTTAGATAATTTGTTGTAATAACATTATATTTGTTGTATCCCAAAACGGATTATTTGGAATAATGTGTGTGTTTCTCTCATCTGACTTCAAACATTTACATGCAGAGGCAGTGAAAGCTCCAACAGAAGGACTTAAACTTATGATCTAAACAGTATTGTGTGTATACTTGTATACTATACTCTGTGATTTCATTTTTAAAACAGCGGGTTTGCACAATTGTTGCGTGTTTGCACTTGACTTCTTTGTTACAGTGTCTTTATTCTAAAGCCTGGTTTACAACATAGCTGGAGAAAACATTCTTTATAAAGAGTGGATGTACAATTTCAAGAATAAAAGAAGTATAATACTGCTGGGCATCAAACATGTACCTGTATTTAGCATGCTGATGTTATTTTATGGAACTTCATTATTTAAAAGTTACATTATTTAACTTGTTTAATTGTCAACTAGTAGGGGGGATATTTAGTTTTTTGTAATATGCCAACACCACCTCCACAATTGAGTATGTAAATTTATTTTTGTTGAAAATACTAGTTTGGTATGTGGATACCATATGGTCTGATACATGAATTCATTCATTCTCTGATTTTGCTCTGATTCTCTGTGGATCATATTTGCATATGAACTGGAACAGTTCGAAAAAGTTTCCTTTATTGAGAGCATCTGCTTTTTTCCCTGTCCACGTAGCGGGATGTCCTGCTTGGCACAAAACAGCACAATGTTGAAGATTACTTTTAGATGGTCCTGATTCCTCAATAAATGAATAGTCCACCTTTCCCTGGCCTACAGTTTGAGCCTTGAAACTTATCCAGTGCAACAGAGTGGGGCTTACTCTGTGTTTTTCAAACCTCTCTCTTCCAAATAGGCTGTCAGTAATAGGCAGGTAGTAAGCAAAATTGGTCCAGTATTAAGCAAGATCACTGCAGTCGGCAGTCAGCGAAACAAGCTACAATCTAAGTTATTGGGCAATTGCGCACCTTCAATTTACATCCACAAAAGTACGTATTTTGCCGCTGACAGGCTCAGATTAATATTCTAAGTGTCTGACAACATTATGGAAAGGCTTTGTATGGAGGTCGACCTTTTTGTTAAAGAGTCAGATCCTTCTTTTTAACATAACATGTTAACATGGTTGAAATAAACACATAGTTTACCGGTCCTAAAGGACAGGAATTACTATTACTATAAATACTAGATTATAGAAGACAGATTGACATCCCCGGTGGGAGACTTAGCTTCAATTAGCTTCATCAAGAAAAAAATGTAGATTGACATTGAAACCTATCATAATGCAAAAAAATGTCAAATTTAAATTATATAATAGGATTGTGAGATTATAACATTTTTGTTTTATATTTCAGTTCAACATTTTTCAATGCCAATTTTTCAATACCACAGGTTACTGTCACTGTTCTAGCTCCATACCTTTACACACAAGTAAACAATAAATCAAATTTATATTCTTTTTTCCTTAATTACATTTGAATATTAAAAATAAAAATGTATTCTGATCAAACTTGGCTGGGTGGGCCAGTGCAGGCCAGGCCCATTACTGGCTACATGCCTGGTGCTTTGGTAATGAATGGGGAAAGTTTAGTTTAGTCTAGCTTAGCAGAAAAACTGAAAGCAGGAGGAAAATAAATGAACAAGCATATTTCCCAAAATGTGAAACTATTTCTAACTGAGATAAGTCTTTTCCATCTACAAATAATGTCCCGTTACACATCCCAGATGAAAGTTGTGGAGAGGACTCAGAAGTGGCTCCTGAGAGAGTTGGAATTGAACTGCATAGCAATTGTATCAGTGGAGTTCTGTGCACAGGGGAGAGTTGAATGGTCAGAAAATAGATAACAAACAATTATCTTCTTTTGAGCTTAAATTATTCAGCAGTGATATAAATACACCCAGACAGCCCAGAGAGAGATGGAGAGCTGAGGAGGGAAAGGGGGTGGAGAATGTGATAATTAATTGTGATAATAAAGGAGTTGAAGAGGGATAGATTGGGGGCAAGTCAAGACGGGAAGGATTGGCCACAGACTGTAATTTAAGATCTGTGGTGGGTGAAGGTGACACATGATGGTGGACGGGGGGAGTCAAAAAAGGAAGTGATGGGACACAGGGAAGGAGACGGATGACAGCTCTGAAGATGGACACCAGCCACAATGTCCTCTGTCAAGCTCAGCCCCTCAATCATTTCCCACCTCAACAAGGTGCAAAAGCAACTTTTATCAGTGCGATAATGAAGCTGAACCATTTATAATCTGTTCATAATTGCAGCATGAAAATGGAGAACAGGCGGGATGGTGAAACATGCTGAAGAAAGAGACAGGCAGCAGCTGGACTAGCAGGGTGGAGAGGTGTTTGTCAGTATGTGTCCATTATACTATACTTTTTAAACTTTGGGCTCAACATTTTCAGAGCATTTTAGAGCTTTTAAACCAACTGCTTACACTGTGCACAGTAACTGTCTTCAGCACTTCCACTTCAACTAAATTAAACTCAACTACCGGTACTTTTACATATCAACTGACACTCAGAATGGATTCATCTTTTACTCTTCCACTCACGTTTCAACTGCTTTCATCTCTTACTTATACAATGACAATTCAACTGCTGAGACTTCATCTGCTTTCAGTGATTACACTCCCAACTAGTCTATATCCACGATGTTCCACTTCCGGGATTGTTCTGTTGTGGATTTCTGAGGACTCTGGTTAACTGCTCCTCAGATCTCTGCAGGGTGAATCCAGACAGCTAGCTAGACTATCTGTCCAGTCTGACGTTTTGGGACCGATTGCTGGACGAAGTACACACAGAGTAAGAGCTAATGAGGTTTAACAATGTATCCAGCTAATTTAAATAGCTCACGCTACTGTATTGTGTCAACAGATAACTTAATTTAATATTGTATATTGTAATTATATGTATGGCGTTTTCTTTTGCGGGGTGCAAATGTTCCACCAAAACAAGTTCCTTCCTGAGACTATTTAGCAGAGCCACCGTCGCTGCGTCTGGAGCTTAGCGCCACCCAAGACGATCGGGATTGGTTTAAAGAAATGCAAACAAGCCAGAGCGGTTTTTTTCTCTTAACACAGAAAGCATCGGTGGTGGAGCCAGACCTTAGTCCACAGGGCTGGCTCTGAGAGACTATACGGATCATGGTGATGCAGGTTTCACTGCAGACTTTCCCATTAATAAGGGATGAACCGCTGTCATAGATCAGCAACATTTCTGTGGTCAATATCCAATTCCTAATAAAGGCCAGTATTGACATGCATTGTTTCAGTCAGGCCTGAGTGCACATGCACCTGTTCCATGTCCGATTGCACGTTTATGAACAAGGCAGTTCATCCAAATCTGTTAGTGTGAGTGTGGAGTCCTCCAACGCATGATGAAGCAGGAGATGAGCAGGAGACAGAGGCTGTGATGCTGTGAAGTGTCTGGAGAGCTCACACAGGTCTACCGGTCTGCACTGGGAGTCTCAGGCCCTCACTTACTGGCTGCAGCAGGTTAGAACTGGATACGTATGGGACTATTTTTGTGCCTTTAATTCCAAGCAACACTTCTCAAGTATCAAACAAAAATCACTACCTCAAGGAAAAAAATTGTCATCTCTAAAGTAAAACTCAGAAAACATTTGTGTAGTCATAAACTATTTTATAATATATTTTCATGAGCGGATTGAGGTGTGCCGTTTCTCCCTCCCCTTCTCCGGTCAAATACTTAGAAAAAATCCCACTAACAAACCCTTCAATTTAACCCGGGGAAGGTGCTCCATAAGCAGATAGAGGTCTGCCGTTTTTCCCTCCACTTCTCCGGTCAAATACTTGGAAAAAATCCCACTAAAACAGCCTTCAATTTAACCCATAAGGTAGACCTCTATCCGCTTATGGAGCCCCTTCCCCGGGTTTGTTAGTGGGATTTTTTCCAAGTATTCGACCAGAGAAGGGGAGGGAGAACATTATTATTTAAGTAGTTATCTCGATAAAACGATCTTTGTTATGTCGAGATAACGAAATCATGAATTTGTTATCTCGAGAAAGTTTTAATGCATACATTAAAGTGAACTGACAGATTCAATTTCCCTGAAATTGTATTTAGACAAATAAATGAATACATTGACTGATTGAGTTAAAATAACTTAAGTCCTCTCTACAGTCATTTCCCATATGAGGTGAATGCAGCATCTAGGCAGCATCTCTCAGTGACGTCACTAGAGAGTGAGGGAGCGAAGTGGGAGGGAGCTCCACCGTGAAACGCCGTCAGTGTGTGTGTGTGTGTGTGTGTGTGTGTGTGTGTGTGTGTGTGCCCAGCAGCAGTGAGCTGACAGGATGTAATGTGGACCATGGAACAGACGTGTTCTGGGCTCCGCTGAACGCTCTCTGGACAAAGTGTCGACAGAAAGCAGACGCTGGCGCTCCATCTGAGCCACGGCTACCAGCAGCAGTGGACGGGGACCTGCTCATCCAGCTGACGTCTACTATGTGTGAGTAGGACTCTCATCCAGCGGGCTTCATGTATGACATGATCAACTTTGGTTTCAGTGCTGTAGTTGAAATGTAACGTTACTGACTTGACAGCGGTATTGTGGCACCATACGGGCTTCAAAAACACAACAACTGCACACATCGGAGCATTATTAATTCACAGTTTATTTCAGACAGTTATAGTTTGAATGTAATATTGCTACACTGTAAATCATATAGGACTTTGCCAGGCTGCCATGTTTCCATGCTTCCATGATGCTTCCATAATGCTGTTGAAGGGATTTATTCATTTTAACGTAATACATTGGCTAGCAAGGTAGTCATTGCCTTGTAGCAATTGCTCGTGGGCATAATTCTGCGCTTGCACGTGCATCAACCGCGCACGCGAACTCCGACCATAGACTGTATATAAAGAGACTTCGACGCGCTGTCACGCACGCGGCACTCTCAGTGTGTGTGTGTGTGTGTGTGTGCGTGCGTGTGCGCGCGCGCGCTGTGCGTGTGTGTGTGTGTGTGTGTCTCTCCAGAGTAGCCTACAGTAGGTGTAGACACCACCGTTGCTCTCTTCACAGTGATGCTGTGGTCCATTGATCTACCTCTCACCAACACACACACACACACACACACACACACACACACACACACACACACACACACACACACACACACACACACACACACACACACACACACACACACACACACACAGGCTGGTGGTAGCAGCTAAAGGCTCTGATGCCAACAGCTTGTGTGGATGAAGTAAAGCAATGACTGCCAAGGTATCATTTGGTCAGGGTGGGAGATTACAATTTGGCAGTGATAGACAACCAGTCAGCTAAAGAAGACGAAGACATACTTTATTAATCTCGCAAGGGGAAATTATATTACAATCACATAGTGTGACAGTTTGACTTCCAGGGTAACCTAATGATTCACTGTTAGCAGTAAAGATTGATATTACTTTTTAGAAGACTGATTATGATTTTACTGATGTTATTAACAGATATTCCACTTCTACAGTACTGACAGTATCTGTGATATAATATCCATATACATTGTGTTTCCCCTATAATAATTCTGCGCACCGCCATGAACTGCAGCGACGCACTGCTGTGAGTCCATGAAGGAGGCAACTGTCTTAGTTCACATCTCGCTTGCATTGCCAGCTCTGTGGTGTAAGGTCTGCTACACCACTTACATTCTTGGATAGGAGATAAAAACGCTCTGGGTTGGTTGCATTTCTTTAAACCAATCACAACGGTCTTGGGTGGCGCTAAGCTCCGGACGCAGCGACGGTGGCTCTGCTAAATAGTCTCAGGAAGGAACTTGTTTTGTTGGAACATTTACACCCCGCAAAAGAAACGTCCCAGTTAGAGAGGAAATGCCCTAAACATATTCTTTGTAAAGGAACAAAATTTTCTTCAAAAATTCCCAATTTCAGCCCTAAGTTTGTTGTTGTTTCCCAAAACAAATTGAGTTTTGTATGGCGAGGGACATATACATATATCAACAATATCCGTTGATCAAAACTAGGTCTTTATTAGTTATTTGATGCTGTACAACTCGGACAGCAGATCAGAGAGGCCGGGGTGGAGACAGTAGTTATGTTTCCATCCACATGTTTTTATGCAAATTAAGTGATATCGAATGAAAATTGGCTTATGGAAACAGTAAAATCCGATTGAATTTCATGAATATCCAGTCAAAGTACTTCTGTCTCACCAGATTTTCTCTTGATCGATATATACGGCTTATGCGATAAACGCTGATGGAAACGCTATTTACCGAATAAATAATGAATTGCGATAAAGTTTTACGTAATTTTATGGTTAAACAGATGCACACAACTGACACGCAACAGAAACGCCATGCAGCCGCCACGCCAGGAGCCCTTACAATCATTCCCTAAAAGAACCAAGCAGGCCTGCCTTGTTGCACGATGCAAACTTTCTTCAAAACTTGACATTTTCAGCTCAAAGTCTGATGTTACCTGAAGCAAACAGAGTTTAAGGATGGGCCAAGCGTCGGATGTCAGGCACTTATCCGTTGATCCACTATCAGATACTAGCAGATATTAGAGCATCACGTTCAAGAACAACTAGCAGCTTGGAAACCCCAGTGAATCAATGTAGAAAGATGTAGAAACCAGATTTAAAAAAACAAAACAGTAGGCTACATCTGTATACAGTGACATATGGAGTCATTTTTGTAAGGGATTTTTATTATCAATACTATTCCTTTACACAATTGTAAAGTTTGCTATCACATACCAGTCTCTAACCAAACTAGAATTAGTCACTTAATACTGGCAGGAGTATTGATACCCAGGTACATCCCCAGATACTGCAGGGGGGGGGGAGAGAGAGGGAGATTGCAAAGCTGTCATCCCATTTGAACCTGCAAATAGTAGCTACAGCAGTGATGTTGAGAGAGTGGGGGTCTTTGGTCTAAATTAATTTTTCAATTTCTGTAGGGGATTTGTTCAAGCTAAAATAGGGTGTCAAGCTGTGTGTCTGTGTGTGTGTGTGTGTGTGTGTGTGTGTGTGTGTGTGTGTGTGTGTGTGTGTGTGTGTGTGTGTGTGTGTGTGTGTGTGTGTGTGTGTGTGTGTGTTGGTGGAACATTTTAAGTTTGCATATATTTCCCTTTCATTTCTATTTCCTGTGGAGACATTGGGCTCTCTCTGTCACAGACAGAGAGCAGGTAGGGGGTGTCCATGTCTTGCCCAAGGACACATGGATCTCGCTGGGATCCAATCTGACACTGTGTGGTTATGGGAGGCCTCCAGAAAGGTCTCGGCAATAGAAATCAAACACTGTTACAGCACTCCTCCACCATACTAACAAGCTGCCTGATTATATCTGTGCTGGATGATAGATTGAGTCTGTGTATGGATTTGGGCTCATACAGGGGGTCTGGACTCGGCTATCAACTGGATGTGCTTCTCTGTCTTTAACACTGACTACACTGTGGTACAGTGTTAAGTCTGATTTATGGTTCTGCGTTGAATCTACGATGTAGGGAGGTATGTAGGTACGCATACACATCCCCAGACATGTAACTACACGCCACGGCGACCATACCGTGTGATTAGTCCGCTCAGCAGTGGCTTGGTAGCATCACATTTCCTGGTTCTCCTTCTAAATTTTACCAGCAATTAGGTTTTTTAAGGCGATCAAAAGACAAACAGCATAGAGTGAGAGGTT
The DNA here is from genome assembly GCA_023631565.1 of Gymnocephalus cernua. NCBI lineage: Eukaryota > Metazoa > Chordata > Actinopteri > Perciformes > Percidae > Gymnocephalus > Gymnocephalus cernua. The sequence continues at coordinate 31,457,640 of CM042438.1, read as the reverse complement.
GCATGCTTTGTAAATGCAGAAAACGCTACGTTCCTCTCACTCCCCGCTCAACACACTCACTGACATCACTCAGTCAACCCACCTGACCTACGTTACATTCTTTCAGCAGTCAGTTATGGGTCTAATAGACTATTCAAAAAGAGGGGCTCAAAGATGGCCACATATAAATATTTTTGTTTTACTAATTTATTTGGTTTAAGTTATATTGTTCTTTGTTAGTATAATGTCTGCTGGAGTGGTTAAATTAATATTTTTAAATTGTAGTTTTGTAATTGATTTTTTCTTCGAAAAGCCAATTCCACCACCAATCATTAACTTCGTTTTCACCTGGTAGTAAGATCCGATCTGAGTGATCGGATCACAAGTGGACAGCTCTAAGTACAGGTGAAAACTCTGTGTATGTGGAGGTGGTTTGAGTCGCATGTGTCCACATTCTATAATAACGGGAATGTGTCCTGTGTCCACATTAATGACCGCTTACTCAACTGTGAGGTGAAATATATAAGCTAGCCCAATCATACAAAGTATTTATCATGTCACAGAAACCACTGAGAGTGAATCATGTGTTTTGGATGTTATTATCATATTCTGGTAGTAGTGTGTCTGTGTTTTTCTTGCATTACCAGAGCTACAGCGCTTTCTGGAGTTGACGGTGAAATGAGCGGTCAAAGCAGTGGCTGCGAAATGGTTTCATTTCCTATAAATTCTTCACAATAAAAGTCCCCCGTTATGTTGGTATTTCAATGTTTTTATTATGAAGCAGCAAAATCAGGAAATGTTGGGGCTTTATCAGCAGTAATGAAACATAAAATAAAGCAGTTATAATATAAACTAAACTTCAAACCACAGAGATTCAGTTAGAAGCTACAAATGTACTGAGAGCTGAACACGCTGAGACTTTTACAAATGTCTGTCTCTCCTGCTGCTACAGTCTATGGCCGGCACCCTTTTAAATAGGTTACAGTCTATGGTCTGCACCCTTTTATATAGGCTGCAGTCTGAGGTCTGAGTTTTTTTGTGATTGTTGCGGGCAAAAATCCTCGATTATGCGACACGTTTTCTTAAAAAATGCGATGGAATATGCGGGATATTTATGCCATTTTATGCGATGAAATGATGAAAGTGAAGAAAAAAAAAAATGATGAAAAAGAGAAAAAAAAGTGATTCCCCCAACACCGTGTTCTCACTAGATGAAATTACGTCACAGGGGAAAATGGCTGCTCTTGTGTGAAGTAAACGCAACATTTTTCAACTTTCTGCTGAGATATATGTGACTTTTTTGCAACGAAAATGCGGTGATTATGAAATCATGCAAGCCCCGCATATTTTGCGTGGAAATCGGCAAGTTATGGTGTATGGTCTGCATGTATGGTCTGTCTTTTTGGGCAGATATGGATATTTGAAAGTTAAAAAATCCGATAAGTGATGATGCCTGATGAATGAGTTTTTACATTAACACATAACACACAAACATTTCCTTTCAGTTTATTTTTTAAAGTTAGCACTGCTGCCTCACAGCAAGTAGGCACTGCATAGTTCTAACCCCAGTCCAGGCACGGCCTTTCTGTGCTGAGTTTCCCCCATGTTTGCGTAGATTTCCTCCCACCATAAAGACATGCATGCTGGGTAACTAGGACTACAGGTGAAAAATATATAACACACTAAAATACAGGCAAAATAATAATAAAAAAAAACATAATAGGGAGAAAGAGAAAAATGGTTGCCAAAGATATTTGAGCCTGTTTGTTCAAAACTAATGTGTTATAGTAATACATTCTCACTCTCTCACTCTTTTGGGGATGCCGCAGCTGCACAGAGATATGTGCACAATATACCAATATATATACTGTATATCAATATAAATCTGACTGACTTGATAGACAGCAGACTCTAACATGTGTGAGGTGTGGGTATATGGGGGTCAGCCCTCTGATGTGTGGGGACCAGGGTATCCCAGTGCATGCTGGGACAGGCTGTAACCCTCCATTAGCTTGAATAGAGCTGGCTAATCACGTAGTATTGAAGAAATAATTCCCCCATGTTAGCCACTTGTCCATCTTCATTCTATTCATTCTGTCGTTAATTATAGCTCATCTGTATCAAGTAGGCTCATTATCTTCTACAGGCTGAAGCAGCCTCTATTATGTGACTGCTATCATCAGTGATTGTCAATGTTTCAGCGTCAGTCAGACATGACCATGATGCCTACTGCAGTATTGTGTTGGTAAAAGTGGGGTTTTAAAGCAAAGCTAAAAGAGGACTAGGTTAGCCAAGCTTAAACTGGACACACAGGGACAAAGCTAGCCTAGCTCTGTCCAAAGTAAAAAAAAAACTACCAATACCTCCAATGCTCACAAATTGCATCTTGTTCAGTGTTTCAACAATGGTTGGGGAAACACTGTTGTTTGTTTAAAGCTTTAGTGTGTAACTTTTTGATATTAATGAACGTCTGTTATATTAAAGCCGTTGCCAAATGAGTTGATACAAAGCTAATTAAGACTATCAGCTTCACACAACTGGTGCTGACTTGGTCTCAGTTTAGGTGGTCTCGACTACAACACTGCCGTTACCTGTCTGATAAGTGTTGTTGATGTCCTGCCGTTTGCGCTAGTCATTTTGGGTTCTATTGTTTTTTTCGGAGTGGGTTCCACATCTGGATGTAAATATTCCAGCAGTCCATTTATGTAAGCTGTCGTCCACATCATGCAAACGTTGGCTGAATATTATGAAACATCACTGGAAATGTGTGTGGAAATTTACTGCATTTTAAGTGCTAGATATGCAGGAATTAGAGAAATGATGCGCAATGCCCACAACCCTGCACTGAAATTCAGTTCTGAGTGTAATCTTGATGATGTTTGGATTACCATGTGGCTAGGTTTCTCTACAGTTGACAGTGAATCCTCAGTGAAACATCATGACATCTGTGTGGTAATACTTTATATCCCAACTAGGGGTGGAACGGTACATGTATTCGTATTGAACCGAAATGGTATGGGCGTCTTGGTTCAGTACATGAATTTACACGGAGAACACGGTATAAAAATAAATAAAACTTGCGTGCAAATTAATTATGTCACGATTGTAACTGTTTTGTGTTTCCTGTTTTATTTTGTAGTATTTGTTTTCCTCCCTTAGATGTGGGGGGTCGTCTTATATTCAGGATCGTCTTATATTCGGGTATATACGGTAAGTGAAAACAGAGTGAAGTAACTCATCAGGTTTAATATTTGTCTAGGTAACTGCGGCGTGACGCTGCACATTTGTGCAGCACTTTGGTGTACTTTTTCAATAGAAGAGGGCAGTGATAACAGCAAATGGTCCTTAAGTTGCTCTCTAATGGTGAATGTGAGTGCTGGGATTATATCTGACTGATTAGAGATTCAATTTAGATTTAAAGGCAGACTTACCCCAAGTTACCTCAGAGTCTTGTTTGTGAGTGAGGGGACAATGGAGCACAGGAGAGTGGCCGGAGAATCGGCGCAGCGGGGGCGGTATTACATTCACTTTATCGCACCGTTGTAACGAAAAGAGAGCTGAGCCAGAAGGCAAATGTCTTGATCTACCGGTCGATTCTCGTTCCTACCCTCACCTATGGTCATGCAGGCTGGGTCATGGCCAAAAGAACGAGATCCAGGGTGTAAGCTGCCGAAATGGGTTATTATATATATTGATAGCTGTCCTCCAGTGTGATCAGAACTGCGTCCATGGCGACGCTCTGCTATGCATGGCAACGGTCTGGTATTCATAGCAACGGTCTGTTATCAAGAATAAGCAGACTGCAGAATGCTGTGCATACAGCCTATTCAATTAAGCTGTGTAATAATTATCCTCTACGTACTGTCAAGTTTAGACTCTGCTCTTAAAAAAGATCTTTTAGAATATTTACGGACAAACATTTCCAGAAGAACAAAAAGTTTGGATGAGGTTGTGATATGTTTAAATAATAAAATAATTACCTAACTATAGCAAATTGTGTCTCTACACTTTGTAGGTATTATAGTAATAATCAGGGTGTGATTTGTGAAAAAAGTAGAGGGGGGAATCTTTTGGATCATGCACAACAAAACAAAACAAATATCCCTTACAATACCATGGATATAGTGCCACTCGGCCGTGGAAAATAATCTCAAAATGAAATAGCACAATGTGGTGTCAACATAAAGCTTTCAAGCCTATGAAATTGCATAGTTTCTTTGAATTTCCTATTCAAACATCTAGTCCTGCTGTCAGTAATTTATAATGTAAATGCTTCATATTTTTACATGAATAAAGTTGTCTTTGCTGTGCTAATTATTTTAGAGAAATAATTTCCAGAATTGAAACCCAGTTAGACTATCTACGTTTCAACTGACTTTAACAGTTTAGATAACACACTCAACTGTCCGGCTGTTACAGACGTGAACTACCCGCAGACAGTTCATGGCAGTGCGCAGAATGAATATAGGGGAAACACGATGGATATTTGGCATTATTTTTGGCACTACATTTTTTTTTTTCTGGCCTGGCGGGGGTTCCCTTTGGCCTGGCGGCCTGTACAATTATAGAAGAAACACCGGAACCTTTCTAGTCCAAAGTTAAAATCTAAGGAGACTGGGGAAAACAATTCTATCTACCAGCATTGAAGAACAAAATAACACTTTTGTTAGAATTGTTTGGATTCTGTTGACAGGTGTAATTGATAACCAGACTATCTCAGAGCTGTCTCTCTCAGAAGAAGAAAGGGCCAAGGTGTTTTCTCATTTCTCTTTGGCTGTAAGCCTCAGATGCCTGCAGGTATTTCAGGAGATAAACTTTGGCCTTGTCTCTGAACTTTGTGCTTTTCCCACGCCGGCTATAAGCTCCCCTCCTCCATCAGCGTTGGAGTATAAAGCATTGAGATAAGTTTTTATCACATCGGTTTGTTTCTGCTCACGGCAGTGGTCAGGTTTGTTAAGATTTGCTGTGCTGCTGCAGGAAGGATGCGTGTTCACAGTGGCTACAGCCCTTCTGACAGTGGTAATCTTTATTCTTTCTGACTTATGGTCAGACAGAGCAGTGCTGATTTATTGTAGATTGTTGGTTAGTTTATTTTCTGGCCTTCAGAAATGCATACGTCACAGAGTTTTTGACCCTGAGCTTGGACAATTCCAAACATTTGGAATTCCAAACATTCTTATTTATCTACTCTCTTGTCATCTAAGTGACTGGAGCAATTGTTAGAAAATGTATATATTCTTGTGTGTCTCATTAAACCTTTAGAATATTGTGAACTGAACCCTGCTTCCTGTCGCTTTGTCTCCGAGATCTCCTAACTGCTTTCAGAATTAACTCACAGAAGTCATGCCAGTAGATGATGGGATGCAAACCACAGAATAATCGTGATTGGATTGTTTCTTAATAATTGGAAAAGCTCAAATATGGCTGCCTGAATGGATGAAGTGAAGTGAAATAAAATGGCAATTCTGTCTTATAATGAACAGCCTCACCAGCAGCAAATTGAAATGAGAATGGATCAGGAAACAGGGAGACATCTACAGTAGTCAAGTCAAGTAGAACTTTGTCTGTCCCAAGAGGGCAATAGGTTGTGCAGCAGTGACAACATTCTTTCCATATCGCCCAGGTCTAGTTTGGATCTGTTGGTTGTGGCGAGTGGGTATTTAAAGCAGGAACCCGAAGGCAAGGTCTAAAACTCTAGGTGCAGGGGGTGGGTGCTGTGTGATCATGCTGCAGACCTTTGAACATACACACGTTCCACCAAGACAAGTTCCTTCCAGAGGCTATTTTGCAGCGGCTCCGTCCGGCGCTTAGCGCCGCCCAAGACGATTGTCTTTGGTTTAAAGAAATACCAATAAACCAGAGCACGATTTTCTCCCATCCCGGAATGCTGTGTGTAGTAGCCAGACCCTCCTCCGCAGCGTCTTGGAGGATGGTCTGGCAAAGCGAGACTACCTTTCTAGTTACACTTTAGCCTACCCTTCTGTAGGCATGTGCCATATGCTGGAATGTGTTGCACACAGTTCTGATCAGCCGTGCCCAGCAGGGGGGAGTGGGGTGGATTTGTAAGCTCCTTTGATTGAGTCGTAACACTGGTCCAGTATTTTTCTATTTCTGTTGGGGCAAGACACACATTTGTAAGAGCTTCTGAGAGTTTGGTCCAGTGAGCAGTGGTAGAAGTCACTCAGAATTGTATTAGGAGCATCGGGAGACAGCGACTGTAGTTTCTGTAGGATCAGTTCTGAGGCGATGCTCTCGTTTGCCTTCGGATTAGACCACAAACCCCACCAGTGTAAGCACAGCAGTCTAGGGATGCACGATATATCGACAATCATATCGGTATCGGCAAAACTGGCCCGATGTCAACAACCGTAATTATTTCTGTCTAGCTGCCGGTGTGTGACTCTGAAAGCGGCTGCTGTTTCAATCCTGTCGGCTCTCTGCAGTGGGCGGGGCTGCTGCTCAGTTCCCCCCGCAGAGATGAGACGTACAGGATGACCTAAATTGAGGACAGCTACGCTCGTTATTGTAATTGCAATGATAAGTTAAAGTCCAATAAGTACTTTATCAAACCGTATGAATGTGTGTACCAGGCCAGGTTAGGAAATTAACAATGTAAAGATCAACAAGCCACTGACATATATGTTCAAATTTGATTAATTCAATAAATTATTATTTTTTGTCTTAAATCCACCAGCCATTTTCATATTATACCAACATTTGCAGCATCCTGAGCCTTTTTGGTGTTATACATTCCTGTCCTTGTACTGCTGCTACAGCCAAAGGAATTGTGAGTGTCCTTTAGGCTAAACATTTGAAATAATATAAACAATATGATATTCAAACTTTTGACTGCTTTCTTTAATAACTACATAACACAATACTTGTACTTTTACTTTCAGTACTTCAATTCAATTCAATTAAATTAAATTGTATTTATAGTATCAAATCGTAACAAGAGTTATCTCGAGACACTTTACAGATAGAGTAGGTCTAGACCACACTCTCATAATTTACAAAGACCCAACAATTCTAGTAATTCCCTCAAGAGCAAGCATTTTAGTGGCAAGGAAAAACTCCCTTTTAAGAAGAAACCTCGGCAGACCCAGGCTCGGTTGGGGGTGTTATGAACAGTGGCAATAACAGTCACAATAAAGATAATGGATCAGTGACTAGAAAAAATAGTTGTAGTAGTTCATGTCATATCAGGGCACTGTAGGGCGTTACAGGATGTAGCGAGGCACAGCAGAGCATAGCTGGATGTAGCAGGGTGCAGCAGGACGCAGCAGGACACTGCAGGGCACCATAAAGAGTAGCAGGGTGTAGCAGGGTGTGGACTCGGAGCAGGACCACGGCGACAGCTGCATCCATGATCTTGGTGCCACTCTAATCCAAGGAAACATGCTGGGCGAGAAAAAACACAAGGACTCTGGGGAATAGACTCCCCAGAGCTAGGTTAGTAACAAGCATTTCTGGGACATGGATGCACACAAATGGAAAGAGAGAGAGGAGAGAGAAGCTCAGTGTGTCAAAGGAAGTCCCCCGGCAGTCTAAAACTAAAACAGCATAACTAAGAGAGACAGGTTAAAGAGAGGTGCCTGGTCGGGCTAGAACTCTCCCCAACCAGATCGGGCTGTACGGGCCTGCCTCCCTCTAATTTGATTATAACATTGATTATATGGTAGATGAATCTAACGACTATGAAGAGAAGCAGAGAAAAGAAGGGGTGCCTTGTCTGTAGCTATATACCCTCCCCCGCCCGTCTAGGCGAACGCTGCAACTCCTCACTCCCTAACTATAAGCTTTATCAAAGAGGAGAGTCTTAAGTTTACTCTTGAATGTGGTGACAGTATCTGCCTCCCGGACCCAGACTGGGAGCTGGTTCCACAGGAGAGGAGCCTGATAGCTAAAGGCTCTGGCTCCCATTCTACTTTTAGAGACTCTAGGAACCACAAGTAACTCGGCATTCTGGGAGAGCAGGACTCTAGTGGGACAGTAAGGTACTATGAGCTCTTCAAGATATGATGGCGCTTGACCATTTAGAGCTTTGTAGGTCAGGAGGAGGATTTTAAATTCAATCCTGAATTTTACAGGGAGCCAATGCAGAGAAGCTAATACAGGAGAAATATGATCTCTTTTCTAAGTTCTCGTCAGAACACGCGCTGCAGCATTCTGGATCAGCTGGAGAGTCTTAAGGGTTTTATTTGAGCATCCTGATAATAAGGAATTACAATAGTCCAGCCTGGAAGTAACAAATGCATGGACTAGTTTTTCAGCATTGTTCTGAGACAGGATGTTCCTAATTTTGGCAATGTTACGAAGGTGAAAAAAGGCTGTTCTTGAGGTTTGTTTTAAGTGGGCGTTAAAGGATATATCCTGATCAAAAATAACTCCTAGATTTCTGACAGTAGTGCTGGAGGCCAGGGCAATACCATCCAGAGTAACTATATCTTTGGATAATGAGGTTCAGAGGTGTTTAGGGCCCAGCACAATCACCTTCACAATCATCAGTTTTGAGTTTTGAGTTTAACATCAGAAAATTGTAGGTCATCCATGATTTTATATCTTTGATGCATGCTTGAAGTTTAGCTAACTGACTGATTGCATCTGGTTTGATTGATAAGTATAATTGGGTGTCATCTGCATAACAGTGAAAGTTAATTGAGTGTTTCCTAATAATATTGACTAGAGGAAGCATATATAAGGAGAATAGAATTGGTCCAAGCACTGAGCCTTGTGGAACGCCATGGTTAACTTTAGCGTACTTGGAGGATTTATCGTTAACATTAACAAATTGAGATTGATCAGAGAAATAGGACTTAAACCAGCTTAGTGCGATTCCTTTAATGCCAACTAAATGTTCCAGTCTCTGTAACAGGATGGTATGGTCAATAGTGTCAAAGGCAGCACTAAGATCTAGTAAGACAAGTACGGAGACAAGTCCTTTGTCTGAACCAGTTAGAAGGTCATTAGTAATTTTCACCAGTGCCGCTGTTTTGCCTATTCAGAAATGTACACTTACTCACTCTGTGTACCTGCCTTATTAGTTTCTTAGTTTTACGATCTGGTGTCATATTTGTATGGTGGAGCGTTGATTTATTTTGGACCTTGTGTATGAGGTTTAGTACCATTTTAATTTGGCCTGAGTTTTGTTCAGAAAACCTAGTGGTTGCTGACATTATTTGTAGAGGTGGTGACGTATAACCGGCTTATTTCATTAATGGCCTAGTATTGGTTTTACATGGTTTTAGTGTGGGTTTTTGTTGTTGTGTGTTTATTGTGATATTTGCATGTTTTGTTAAACTGTAGTCTTAACCTTGTGGTTATATGATCCACCCATGATGACCACTGCAACCACTTAAATCACTTTCAGGTTAATAGTTTTTATTTTTAACGAAATTCTTTGTCTTTATTGTGTTTTCTTGTATTTTTGGTTGATGTGTCTTTTATCATATTGATTCTGTTTTTAACTTAATGTGTGCCAGTGAACCTTGTCTTTGGGTTTATAATAAATTATTGTGAGTTACCCAAACCAACCTTGTCTCTGACCATTTATGTGGGCTTGCCTGTGTAGTGGGAATCCCTAGATTGAACTGATATCCAAGTAAATTCTAGACTCTTTGGGTGAAAGTCTCAAAGTGGCGTTGTCAATTGTGTAAGTTGCTAAATTTGGCTAAGCCCTCTATTGGGCCTGGTTACATAGAGTAAAAGCAGTCTAAGTATATGTCAGGTCTTGTCGTTCTTTCTAGCAGTCCTGCGTTTAAAGGTGAACCTTTAGAAGTTGAGGGCAAAAGGTGATTCATTTTATCTCTAATTGTTATAATTTTATCATTAAAGAAGCTCATAAAGTCATTCTTTTCTGGTGGACAACAGTAAACTACATTTGAATTGTATTACAACAGCGTTTTGCCAAATTACACGTGATACAGAGAGGGGCATGGCTAAACCAGCTGAGATCGATTTCTCTGATGGCTTGAAAGAATTAGCAGAATTTAACAAAAGTTTAATGTTGATGTAAGTGCTTAAGTTATGTACATTATACCGATTGGATGCATGGAATGCTTGAAAGGTCGAAAGACATGATTATGGTAATACTGGTCTCCATAGCTGGATTTGCTAGCAGCCTCATCTGCTGTGGCTGGTGTGCGAATCCCCTGTTTTTAAAAAAAAAAAATCTAATTAATGAACTAATAACTAAGGCCTTATCAGAAGAGGGTGCTCCACCACCACCACCCTATCAAATGTTAGTCATCCAAGAAGTCTGTTACACCCCAGTCTAGGGGTGCCTAGGACACAACATGAAAGGCCCCCCATCTTCCCCGTCTCCCAAGTAGCCACAAACAGGGTTTTGTGTGAACGTCAGAAAACTTATTTATTTTACATAAAAGGAATATATATACACAACTTAAACAAGGCTTCAGGGTGGCCTACTACCAAAACAACAAACAACCTAGGAGGTAATAAACTGACCTGACAAACAAAAGAGCCAAAAATAATAACACAAGACTTACCTCCCTAACTAAATAAACATGAGAAAATAAACTCAACACAATTGGCGGTCCACCCTTACTGCTCAGCTACTAAATCTGAAACAAGGTTGCACTAAACACAAGTGTGGCCGGTTGGGAGATGAGAAGGATGAGGAATGTCTGTTGCCCCCCTTCAACGGCCGCCATCTTGGCTCCTTATATCCGGTGATTTTCCCCAGCTGCAGCCAATCACAGGTTTGGGCCTGAAACCTCTCCACCAATCATCTTACGGCTACGGCACACACCTATTTGCATATGGAATTGAACAGAAAAAACACAGGGCACCACGCACATACAGCAGACGAAAGAAAACTATGACCACAGTCATAACACCCCCACACCCAAGAATTAAACCTACCCCTAAAGGTTTAATTCCTGCAGATCTGTGGAACACCTAGACAAAGCGTCTGCTATCACATTTTCAGAGTGGTCAATAGCCTGATCATCCTCCTGCAAGAGCACAGCACCTGCGCCGCATGCGCTGGCGTCAACCTCTAACTTAAAAGGTTACGTAAAGCAGGGCGCGGCGAACACAGGTGCATTACACAGTAGCGCCTTGGCAGACTCGAAGGCAGCCTGGCAAGCGGGGGACCAAATAAAGGGTTTTAAGGGAATTAAGAGACCTGTGAGAGGAGCCGCCACCTCAGAAAAGTTTTGACAAAAACCACGATAATACCCACACATTCCAAGGAAATGGCGCTTTCTTGGACTGTGGGACCGGAAAATCAATAATCGCACGCACTTTTTCAGCCAAAGGACGCACCTGCCCCTGACCTACCTGTTTACCCAAATAGGTAACAGTGGCCCTACCGAATTCACATTTTGCGAGGTTGAGGGTGAGGGAGGCCTCACGGAGATGGCTGAAAATAAGGGTCAATGTGTGGAGATGGTCGGACCAGGTGGAGGAGTAAGCAACTACATCATCTAAGTAAGCTTCGCAATTTTCGACGCCGGATAACACGCTACGCACTTTGAATTGCCCTGTTGCTGAAAAGTGCTATACAAATAAAGCTGCCTTGCCTTGCCTTGCCTTACGCATTAAATGTTGGAAAGTAGCGAGTGCATTACGCAGGCCGAATGGCATAACCGTATACTGGAGGAAAATATCGGGTGTGACGAATGCTGATATTTCTGAGGCCTGTGGTGTTAAAGGAACTTGCCAGTAACCTTTTAACAGGTCCAGCTTTGTCACATATTTGGCGGAGCCTACACAAACGATGCAATCCTCCATCCTGGGAAGCAGAATTGAATCAGGTTTTGTAACTGCATTTACTTTACGGTAATCATTACAAAAACAAGGGGTGTTGTCGGGTTTTGGAACCAGAACACAGGGGGAGCTCCATGCACTAGTACTGGGAACAGCTAATCCATGCTCAACCAGATAACTCACCTCCTGCTGCATCATAGCCCTTCTTGCCGGATTCACTCTATATGCATGCTGCTTAATGGGTTTGTGGCCCTCCACGTCAATGTCATGGCACAGGACAGATGTTTGACGATGGTCAGAGAAAAGCAACAGATTATCCTCAAGCAAACCTATAATATCCGCACGAGCTGAATCCAACAGATGGGACAAAAAACCCTCCAAGTCACTCAGTACTTCTGAATTTCTCAAACGAGCGGCCGGCATCAAACCACTTTTCTCTGCCAACCCAACATCAGCAAGATTGTACTGAGGAGGAGCAGTGGACACGGACATCACGGGCGCAGCAGGAGACGGCAGGGAATCACTTACTCTGGAAAAGTAACGCTTCAACATATTAATATGATAAACTCTAGATTTTCTTTTCCAATCTGCAGTTTGAACAACATAATCTGTGTCACTAATCTTTCTCTCCACCGTGTATGGACCCGAAAACCGAGACTGCAAGCTGGATCCCAGCAACGGAAGCAGCACCAAAACCTTTTCACCGGGTTGGAACACATGGAAGACAGACTTTTTGTCAAAACGACGCTCCATTTTAGCTTGGCTTTGTGGCAAGTTATCTCGGGCTAACTGACACGCATAGCTGAGACGCTCACGAAAACAACTGACATAATCCAGCACATTATGCCCAGTCTTTGGCGACTCTGACAACCATTTTTCTTTAAGGAGCCGAAGGGGACCGCGCACAGTATGGCTGAAAACCAAATCACAAGGACTGAAACCCAAAGACTCCTGAGGAGTTTCACGCACGGCAAATAACAGAAGGGGGAGGCCCTCATCCCACTCCCGGTTAGACTCAAGACGATATTTACGCAACATGGATTTTAATGTTTGGTGGAACCTCTCCAAAGCACCTTGGGACTCTGGATGGTAAGGACTTGATGTTACATGTTTAACATTTAGTTCTCTCATTACCTGTGCAAACAGTTTGGACATGAAATTTGTGCCTTGGTCACTCTGTATGGTTTTAGGTAGGCCGAAAGTAGAGAAGAATTTAACGAGAGCTTTTACAACTGTTTTGCTCGGAGAATGCGCAATGGGATGGCTTCAGGATACCGCGTCGCGCCACACATCACAGTCAAAATATACTGATGTCCGGATTTAGTTCTTGGTAATGGATCCACACAGTCTATCAACACTCGTTCAAACGGCTCCCCGAGCACCGGGATCGGATGTAGGGGGGCTGAAGGAACAGGTTGATTGGGCTTTCCCACAACTTGACATGTGTGACAGGTGCGGCAATACTTCACTACGTGAGTTTTTAATCCGGGCCAAAAGAAATTGCGCAACACACAATGGTACGTTTTTTTAACACCCAGGTGCCCAGCTAAGCTGGAGTCATGTGCAAGACTCAAACTTTGCGCTCGATAGTCTGTTGGCACAACCACCATCAAGACACCGTTGTCCAGAAAAAACACACCAGACTTGTTGTCTTCCTCGGCGACTACAACAGAGGACAGACACAAAGTTAGAGACGGATCATTTTTCTGAGCATCAATCAACATTTCTCGGGTCACGTTTAAACTTAGGTCTGTGTCAGCAGGAAGGAGATCAAACTCATTGACACCTTTTGAAACCTTTTCACAATCAGTAGCGGAGGACACTGAAAAGTAGGGCTCACCCTCATCTAATGTAGCCATAAACGACTCAGACAAATCCACAGCTTCACCCAATTTACGAGCCTGTGCGCGCGTAACGGCGCACACCGGAAACAAGTTTTCCACAGCCACAGCAGAAGAGACAGAGGAGGGGCAACAAATAGACGCGACCGAAATGGGATCATTAACTACTTCGGGCAGAGGAAACACCTTTCTTCCGGCCAAATCGTTACCCAAAATAAACGAAATGCCACTAATCGGAAACTGGGAGCACGGCAACTTTCACATGTCCCGACACAAGCGCTGACTGTAAATGGATCATGTGAAGTGGGGCGTTAAGTTCACTCATTTTAATTCCCCACACGAGCAAATCAGAAGAACACGTAGTTTCGTTCGAGAGTGGCAAAACACTAGCCAGCATGAATGAATGATAGCACCGGCACTTCATCAGATTCCTCGCCAGTTACAGAAACAAACCCGTGAGAAACGAACGGCTTGAAACGAGGGTCAACCTCCACGTATACCTCTTCAGGTAAAAGCTCTACAGGCGGGGACGCGGTGTTTATGAAACCCACACCTGCACGAGGTTTAGCACTTTTGGATTGTCCTTTTTTCCTAAGAGCCGGACAGACGGCTCTCACCTGCAGATAGTGAGGTGCTTTTACGCATCAGCTTTGGTAACCGATTTCTGCGCTCAGGCATTACCTGGGAAACACGAGGTGCCGGCATAGAAAAAATGCTTTTTGAATTGAAATGAATTCGTCAGCCAGCACAGCCGCTTTTGTTACCGATGATTCTTTTTGTTCGTTCAAATAGACAATAATTTGTTCTGGCAAACACTTTTTGAATTCTTCGAGCAAAATGAGCTCTCTCATTTCCACCATGGTTTTAACATTACAAGCTTGGCACCATTTGTCAAACAAAACGCTCTTGTCACGCACAAACTCAACATACGTCTGGTTAGCAGTTTTCTCACTGTTTCTAAATTTTTGTCGATATGCTTCGGGGACTAGCTCATAAGCCTGCAACACAGTCTTTTTCAAGATTTTATAGTCAAGACTATCCTCGATAGACAGACTGGCACAGACTTCTTGAGCTTTCCCCACCAATTTACACTGGAGGAAAAGGGACCAGAACTCTTTGGGCCAACTCAGGGCAACAGCTATCCGCTCGAAAGCACTGAAATATGAGTCAACCTCGGACTCACGAAATGGAGGGACTAAAGCAACGTGCTTACCAATGTCAAAAGCCGGAGCAGAAACAGAACCGCCATCAAGAGGAGACATCGAGGTGGAGACTCCAGGGTCTCCTCTTTCCAGCTCGAGAGCCCTGATGCGCAGATGCATGGCTTGCACCTCTAGCTGCTTGTTTTGCCTTTCTAGCTCTTTATTTTTGGTCTCAACCTCCTTTATGTGGAGGGTTATGCGGAGATCCTCTGTGGTCATGCCACCCATGAGAGGATCCGTGACCGGCTCAAGTACCACACCAGTAGCGAGCATGTCAGCAGCCCCCGCCACTTTCACCTCTGCCACCGGCACGTCACCCGCCGCGCCACCCGCCGCGCCACCCGCCGCGCCACCCGCCGCGCCACCCGCCGCGCCACCCGCAGCAGCAACAAACGCATCAGCAGTTGGTTTGGGTAGGATGCCCTGCTCCACCAACTCTGCACACAGCAACTGTTTGAGCTCCGCTTTATTGGCACTGGAAGACACATGCACATTATAACAATTTGCCAGCAACAACAGGTCTTTTTTTCTGCATGTCTTGATTCTAGCCCCTAGATTTCAGTCCCTCTTCCAGACAGTCATCACCCAGTACCCCCCCTCCAAAATCCCTACCTTTCTTGTGTCCAATTTTTTCCCTCTTATGTGATGTCAGAGATCCCCTTGATATCTTATGCGGGGCTGACAATCAGCCCATAGTCAATACAGCCTTAAGCAAGATGATTGAAGTATGATTTTACAATTGTAATAAAATAATAATAAAAAAATTGAAATTTTGCTGTTCCACAATGTTTAGAGATTTCCAAAAATAAATGTAACTATTGATATTAATAAGGCAATGAATTATGTAGCTTACATTAGTGGCCAAAATCTACATATAGGACCCACGCACACCGTTCTGTCATAATATCTACCGTCATGTTAAATGTTTGATTGATTACTACTGATTGCTTAATTAATTTTAATTAATTAAAAGCCGTACTTAGGCCTTGAAAAAGAGATCAAATTATTTTTGTTCTACCCATCTTTATTGTTATGTTCTACAACGTTTGTTGTAGAAAAAGAGGGTGAAGCGAATATTATTATTATTATTATTATTATTATTATTATTATTATTATTATTAATTATTGTGTCCTGTAGCCTGGGAATGGCCTCAATCTCTCTCCTCCTGTCTAGTATGTGTAAGATAAGATGTGTTCAGATTTACTGGCGCCAAAGTGCTCCTGATAAACACCTGATAAACATTTTGAACAGAATGACCCTAATGTTTAGAGACCAGAGGGGAGAAGAGAATGAAAACAATCCCAAGGCTAGCGCGCAGCTTCACTGTCCTTTCAGAGACAGAAAGTCTGAGTGATATCCAAACGATTGGCGGCCCAGACGCGATGACGGAAAGAGGAACCCAAAGACAAATACAACTATAGGGAAATGTAAGGTCTGGGGTCAGACCCGGAGAGACTTTGTTGGTGGCTAGGGTGAGAGAGTCTTGAAGGAGCTACTGAACCATATACATATGATTGTCTGCTTGCAATATAATTTTACTAAAGATATCTTATAATTTAACTGAATGAATCATGACTATTCATTTCCTGGTCTGCCATTCAACGAACACAAAAAGGGTAAAGCTGGAGAAGTTAACCGAAGGGGTCAGAAAGACTCTGGCCTTTAGAGCCGGGGTAAATCGGATGGACCCTTTTCTACACTACTCAGAGCTATAGGAATAGATGGCTCAGTAGAGCTGTGACTGTCTGTCAGCCTGGCTACAGTGCTGAAAAGAAACCTTGGGTTGTTCTTATTTTCTTCTATTAGTGATGAGTAATAGTCTGATCTGGCATTTCTGAGGGCCTTCCTATAGGTTTTCAGACCGTCTTGCCAATCTAAACGAGATTCTTCCAGTTTGGTGGAACTCCATATACTTTCAAGTTTTCGCGAGATTTGTTTTTATTTGCGAGTTTGGGAGTTATACCAAGGTGCTAGTTTCCTTTGCTTCCTCGTCTTCTTTTTGAGGGGAGCAACAGAGTCTAAAGTCGTCCGTAGGCAGGCCGTAGCACTGTCTACAAAATTATCAATTTGGGAGCGACTGAAGTTAACATAAAGGTCCTCTGTTATATTAAAGCACGACACTGAGTTAAATGCTGTTGGAATATTTTCCTTAACTTTTGCTATAGCACTGTCAGATAGGCATCTAGTGTAGAAGCTTTTATCTAATTTTGTATAGTCGGGTAGTAAGAATTAAAAAGTTATTAAGAAATGGTCTGATAATAAAGGATTCTGTGGGAATACTATTAAATCTTCAATTTCAATGCCATGTGCCAGCACAAGGTTGAGGGTGTGGTTAAAACAGTGAGTGGCCTTATGCACACTCTGACTAAAACCAATTGAATCTAATAGTGAGTTGAAAGCAATACTAAGGCTGTCGTCAACGTCCATGTGAATATTAAAATCACCTACAATAAGTATTTTGTCTGATTTTAGGACTAAACATGATAAAAACTCTGAGAATTCAGATAAAAATTCAGAATACGGACCTGGAGCTCGGTAAACAACAACAAATATAATTAGCTAGTACTATTTTCCATGTTGTATGTTGAAGATTAAGAACTAGGCTTTTAAACGAGTTATAATTTAGTTTAGGTTTAGGATTAATTAACACGCTTGAATCAAATATGGCTGCAACTCCCCCTCCTCAGCCTGAGCCTCTAGGTATTTGAGTATTATTATGACTGGGAGGAGTGGCTTCATTTAGACTAACGTATTCTGCATGGCACAGCCATGTTTCGGTAAGACAGAATAGATCAATTTGATTATCTGATATCAAATCATTTACTAGTACTGCTTTAGAAGACAGAGATCTAATATTTATATTTATATAGTCCACATCTAATTTTCCTATTCTGTTCCATCATTGCAGATGTCGTTTAAATTCCAATTAGGTTGTTAAGTATAGCTCCTCTTTTGTTAACCTTTGATTTAACTGATCTGAATCGGGGGACAGACACTGTGGTTATTAGACTATGAGAGGACGGCTGCTTTAACGGAGGCACAGAGGAGCGCGTTGCATTGCGCCTCTGATTACTAATATCTAACTTTGGTTGTCATGGTTTATGACCGAAAATAGACTCGGTCAGATTTTTTTATATGAGATGAAAGTGGGATGAATGCCGTCTCTCCTAATCAGACCAGGCCTTCCCCAGAACACCCCCCAGTTATCTATGTAGCCCACATCATTAGCTGGGCACCACCCTGACAACCAGCGGTGGAAGGATGACATGCGGCTGTACATGTCATCGCTGATCAGGTTTGGCAGGGGTCCAGAGAAGACTACTGAGTCCGACATTATCTTTGCATATGCACAAAGTGACTCAACATTAATTTTAGTGATTTGCGTAATCGGGTATCATTACCACCTACGTGAAGTATGATCTTACTGTATTTACGGTTATTTTTAGCCAGCAGCTTTAGATAAGATTCTATATCGCCGGCTCTGGCCCCAGGGACGCGCACGACCGCAGCCATCTTGGAGCCGCCAACCTCATGTTTCGCAATATAGAGCTCCCAATAATCAGAGCTGGCTTCTCAGCAGGTGTATCACTGAGTGGGGAGAAACTGTTAGACAGATGCTCCGGTTTAGAGCGACTGCCGTCATGTGCATTCCCCGGTTTAGAGCTAGCGCTACGCCTCTTTTGAACAGTCTCCCACTTGCCTGGCTGCTCGGGGTCTGCTGGGGGACCGCTAACAGAAGCTACAGTATGTTGGCCCGCACCAGCTACGGAGCACTGGCTAGCTACGGAAGCATACAATTTTGATTCCATGGTGCGGAGCCATGCCTCAAACTCACTAAGCCTCGCCTCCAGAGCAAAGAATAAACATTTATTACATGTATCTTTATCACTAAAGGAGGCAGAGGAATAGTTAAACATCTGACACAGAGCAAGTGAGAGCAGGAGTTCTTTTATTTATTTATTTTCTTTTGTGTGTAAATAAGATAACGTACTCCCAATTCCTGCAGTGTGCCATCTGTACTATACAGTGTTGCGATAAACAACCTCTGTATGTTTTTTGTGTAAGCATGCGCCTATGGATGTACAGATTCATGACTGTGGGTAGGCTACTACTGCTACTACTCTTGATCCTCGTTTTTTATTTAAATTTTATTATTATTATTTGTTTCCTGTTTTATGCTATGTGCCTTGTTGTACTGTTATTGTCTATCAATGTACACACATTTAATAAATACATGCTTAAAAAAAGAGAGAGCAAGAGAGGGAGAGGAATTAGCCATTGCTAATGGCTAAGCTAAAGTAGCTAACAGCATTTTAACAATTGTGAGATCAACGAGGAAGTCGCTGTAAGAGAACTATAGTGCTTGAGTATAACTGGTGTAGTTTAATCAGGCAAATAGCTGCTAAATTAGACAATAAAGCAGAGTTGAGTCAGTTTTTGAGTGACAACAGCGACTCCCGAGGACCAGCAAGAGGACGGTTCCTCAAATAATCAGCATGGAAGATAGAGGACAAAAGACAGCATTAGACTCATAGACATAAACAAATGTTGTAATGTAAATTTTTCCAGACCCCCATGCATGTACTGCGCAGCAGCACGTGCATAGAAATGAGTGGATCATTTAAACTAAAATGGTTTGGCTAAAAGGGGGGCATCCAGGCTTGATTGCGCTGCTTCTAAACACAGGAGATGGAATTCTGAAAATCAAAGCAAGACAGATAATCGGCTACTTGATTAGTCAAACCAGGATATGAGCTGCGTGAAAATTATAATTGGCCAAAATTGCCAGCCATGTAAGACGTGTCATGAATCTATAATGGATGGAACAGATGAGCACCTCTTGTCAGTGTTGTCTTGTCACAGTTGCCTCGTTGTTGCAGAAAAACAGAATTGTTTCCTAGTCCAATGAGTACCCGAGAGGATGCGGGCTACAACAATATGGTATAACTCGAGTAAGGCTGTTGAGGATTCACTGCTGAGTAATTATTTTGGCCAAACGCTTGCAAAACCATCATTGAAGACCCCCCAAACTCTACAGAGGGCACACCATCTGCGTACAGATTAAGTGCTGGGAATGATTCCAGAAAAATCATATGAAAAAGGAAAAGCCAGTCCAATTACCCATGAGCAGAGACCAAAATTAGCTTTGATCTACATCCAGCATCTAAGGTAACAACATATTTAACAACTGAACAACACAGCAGGCAAATGCAACAGACCGGCAAGGAACCTTAAGGAGACCAGCCAATAAATAATCCACAAAACAGCGTTTCGGATGCTTTCACAAGGCCCGTCCCAGCATAGGGACGTTGACGGGTTAACTTCAGCTGCTCACCTTTCATGAAGCGGGTTCTCCTCGGACACAGACTTGAGGTTGGCATCCCCACAATAGCCACAGACAAGAAGATATGTACAGTTATACATTCTACATTAAAGTTAAGCAACTAAAATTTCTGAACGTCAGAACTTTGTGTGAAATTGGTCGTTATAACTGCAACTTACAAAGTGCCAGTGTAGTTCCATCATAGTGTTAAGTGAGAAAATCGTTATCTGATATGTTCAGTAACTAGCTCAGAGATTATCAGCTGATGAATTAATGAGTTGAGTTGAGTTGTTTCCGTCCTTGTTTTAAACAGACACCTCTGGGGCGAAGATGTAAACCAGAATCAGCTTTAAATACAGTCCTAATCTAGTCCTCACTAACACTGGCCCAATTATAGTAACTACATGAAAACTTCACTGTTGTTGCATGAAATGTCGTTTGTGTTTAGCCTACATCATCAGTTTCTATCATGTGAAACAAGAGGCCAAGCCAGCCTGGTGGCTTAATCAGCTTTAAGTAGGGCGCCTGTCGAGTGTAGCCATTTAGCAGCGAGGGGAGTGACCAGCTGATGCGCTGATGCAGATCAGCTGATGCAGATCAGCTGGTGTGACTGTGTTGTTGGCCAATAGCACTTAGCAGTGTTTTGACTACCTGGCCTGCCAGAACTGACGCTGACGCTCAATTTATGGTAGAATCAAATGTTTGTCTTGCTTATTGTCTGTATCTACAACAATTGAGATGAAAAAGATGTGTGTATATATATTGTCATCAGCATTGTCATTGGCCAATATGAGTTTAAAAATATTGGCATATTGAATATCGGTCAAAATCCAATATTGTGCATCCCTACAGCAGTCCATTTCATAACATGATTTTACAGGGCTCAAGACTAACATTTTTAACTAGGAGCACTGTAAGAGGCATCCTTGCCCCACTCCAATTCTGGTTATTGGGAGCTCTATACTGTGAAACGTTAGGATGTCGGCTCCAGCGACTACGGTCGTGTGCATCCCTGGGGCCAGAGCGGGCAATATAGAATCTTATCTAAAGCTCCATCCATCCATCCATCCATCCATCCATCCATCCATCGTCGTCCGCTTATACGGTATCGGGTCGCAAGGGGAGCAGCTCCAGCAGGGGACCCCAAACTTCCCTTTCCCAAGCCACATTAACCAGCTCTGACTGGGGGATACCGAGGCGTTCCCAGGCCAGGTTGGAGATGTAATCCCTCCACCTAGTCCTGGGTCTTCCCCGAGGCCTCCTCCCAGCTGGACGTGCCCGGAACTCCTCCCTAGGGAGGCGCCCAGGGGGCATCCTTACCAGATGCCCGAACCACCTCAACTGTCTCCTTTCGACATGAAGGAGCAGCGGCTGTACTCCGAGCTCCTCATGGATGACTGAGCTTCTCACCCTATCTCTAAGGGAGACGCCAGCCACCCTGCTGAGGAAACCCATTTCGGCCGCTTGTACTTCTTTCAGTCATGACCCAGCCTTCATGACCATAGGTGAGGGTAGGAACGAAGACTGACCAGTAGATCGAGAGCTTTACCTTCTGGCTCAGCTCTCTTTTCGTCACAACGGTGCGATAAACTGAATGTAATACCGCCCCCGCTGCGCCGATTCTCCGACCAATCTCCCGCTCCATTGTCCCCTCACTTGCGAACAAGACCCCAAGGTACTTAAACTCCTTCACTTGGGGTAAGGACTCATTCCCTACCTGGAGAAGGCACTCCATTGGTTTCCTGCTGAGAACCATGGCCTCAGATTTAGAGGTGCTGATCCTCATCCCAGCCGCTTCACACTCGACTGCAAACCGATCCAGTGAGTGCTGAAGGTCACAGGCTGATGATGCCATCAGGACCACATCATCTGCAAAGAGCAGCGATGAGATCCCCAGCCCACCGAACTGCAACCCCTCCCCACCACAACTACGCCTCGATATCCTGTCCATAAATACTACGAACAGGATTGGTGACAAAGCGCAGCCCTGGCGGAGGCCAACCCTCACCTGGAACGAGTCCAACTTACTGCCAAGAACCCGGACACAGCTCTCGCTTTGGTCATACAGAGATTGGATGGCCCTGAGAAGGGACCCCCTCACCCCATACTCCCGCAGCACCTCCCACAGTATCTCCCGGGGGACCCGGTCATATGCCTTCTCCAGATCCACAAAACACATGTAGACCGGATGGGCATACTCCCAGGCTCCCTACAGGGTCCTTGCGAGAGTAAAGATCTGATCCGTTGTTCCACGACCATGACGGAATCCGCATTGTTCCTCTTCAACCCTCCTTTCCAGCACCTTGGAGTACACTTTACCAGGGAGGCTGAGAAGTGTGATACCCCTGTAATTGGTACACACCCTCTGGTCCCCCTTTTTGAACAGGGGGACCACCACCCCGGTCTGCCACTCCTTTGGCACTGCCCCAGACTTCCACGCAATGTTGAAGAGGCGTGTCAACCAAGACAGCCCCTCCACACACAGAGCTTTCAGCATTTCCGGACGGATCTCATCAATCCCTGGGGCTTTGCCACTGTGGAGTTGTTTGACTACCTTAGTCACCTCCACCAGGGAAATGGACGACAACCCCCCGTCATCCTCCAGCTCTGCCTCTAACAAAGAGGGCGCATCAGCTGGATTTAGGAGTTCCTCAAAGTGCTCCTTCCACCACCCTATTACCTACTCAGTTGAGGTCAACAACGTCCCATCCTTACTGTACACAGCTTGGATGGTTCGCCGCTTCCCCCTCCTGAGGTGGCGAAAGGTTTTCCAGAAGCGCCTTGGTGCCGACCAAAAGTCCTTCTCCATGTCTTTTCCGAACTTCTCCCACACCCGCTGCTTTGCCTCTTTCACGGCTGAGGCTGCAGCCCTTCGGGCCCCTCGGTGCCTTGCAACTGACTCCGGAGTCCTCTGGGATAACATATCCCGGAAAGACTCCTTCTTCAGTCGGACGGCTTCCCTGACCACCAGTGTCCACCACGGTGTTCGTGGGTTACCGCCCCTTGAGGCACCTAAGACCCTAGAACAGAAGGCTAAAGTCCCAAAAGGAGGATATTCTAAATTAACACTAGTGCTGTCAGTTTAACGTGTTATTAACAGCGTTAACGCAAACCTATTTTAACGCCGTAAATTTTTTTTTTATTGCACGATTAACGTTCTGTAGGATCTAGCTAGACCGGAAACAAAACAGACACGGCCGGCAAAATTACGAATCCCACTATGGCCACGCCATGTCCCGCCCTACGAAGCAGCTCGATTGGTTGGGGTTAGGCATTTCACCTCGAGTGGTTAAGGTTAGGATAGCGGATTGAAGGGTGGGCGCCCGGGCACGCTGTGGCTGTACACACTTGTTTGGACTTGCGAGCCGCTAGCTAATAGGCTCGTCACGCGATTAGCTTCGGAGCGAGTAGTGACTCTACAGTCAGTGAGAGAAACAAAGTGTCTCCTCTGTTCTTTCTGACCACGGTGGGAAACCTGGAGCAGGAAAAGTTCACCCTGATTTTACGTTGTTTATGGAGGGGGGGATGATGACACCGTTGCAAATGCGATGATGATTGACTGGGTGGGCGGATGCCCTGCTCACGCTGTCTCACTGCACGCTCTGACTACCACTAAACACAGGACAGCAACAATGGTGACGAGCCAGGGAAATTCAAAGGTAGCGTTCTCAAACTGGAAGTACCGACACTACTTCTCGCTCATTGAAATTAAATGCAAGAATGTTTATATAACATGCACGCTATGCCCAGGAAAAAGACTTTATCCACGTCTGCCTCAAGCAACAAATCTTATGAAGCACCTCACATCAACACATGCTAACACGACACTTGTTGCTGCTGCTAACCCAACCCCATAATAACCTCAAGCCCAAATGCAGCTAGCGTGAGCTCCAGCGAAGAAGACCCTGTTAAAACAAGCAACACTCGATTTTTCGGGTCAGCAACAGGTGACCAAGGCCAAGCTGAACACATTGATTGCAATTTTATTTCTTTGCATATCATATGGTAGGCTGCAATCTATTGAGTTCAAATAAATACCAAATGTTCTAAAATACTGTATATAGTGTTTTTATTCTTCAGTTAATATAAACATCTTTGACGTTAAAGATGTTATAGAACGTAATAAGCGTTATAGAACATAAAAAATAACGTCAGTTACTTTGCTGAGTAACTAATTACTTTCACAATGTGGTAACTGAGTTACTAACTCAATTATTTTTTGGGAGAAGTAATTTGTAACTGTAATTACTTTTTAAAGTAAGATGACCAACACTGGTCATGAACAGAGAAGAAAACATTTTTCTGATTAGTGGAATGATACAACAATAAAACAAATAACCAAACAACAAAGTAATCACTGGAGCAATAAATCTAGCCAACCACACCTTCCAACATCCTCCCAGTAGCCACTGAGACCAATCCCACCTGATGTGTCATCTGAGATGTCTCGTCTTGAGGTCAGTCAGAAGCAGATTTAGCTGTCGAATAGTGTCAGTGATATTACCTTCAATGTCTGGGATAAAACAGTTTCTAACATATAATCACAAAACTAAACTATAATAAACTGTAATCAAAGCTAAAGCTAAACCATCTGTGCGTCCAAGCCTATTCATTGTACAGGGAATACAAGTGTTAACCATGACAGTGATATTTGCTCTACAGTATTCATTGTACTGCGGGCGCCATTGTCTTCTGGACATGGAAAATGGTGACTTCGCCACGTCTTTTCACCCTCTTATGTGCTGCTTGGTTGTCATCAGTGTGTGTCAGTGTGGCGGTGTATGGTGTTTTGTAAAGGTATTTTAAGTACGAGTCGAGAGACATGTATACTGCTATTCTTCCACTTTATTATTCTTCTTCTTCGACGTACATAACATTCACTTGTATCTCCTATTGCGCACTCTAGCACCCCTAGTGTTCACCTACAGCATTAACAATTAACATTTCCCCTTCTCTTAAAGGAACATACATGTATACATAGCAGAATGTATTTTCATGTATACATAGCAGAATGTATTTTTTGACGCTACAAAAGTGAGACACGTGGCTGTAGATGCCGTTATCCACGCATTATCTAATCACTAACGAACCCTCCCCTCTCATACACATTGGCCAACTCTGGCAGACTTGCTCTCTCTTCCTTTTTAACATAAAACACATAAAAAGTCATCAAATTTGCAAATGCGACCATTTGGTGGAGTCCTGTTTTACAGCAGTGCAGGTCAGCCAACGATGATAATGGATGGCAAAAAAGAAACATTTAAACGATAAATAACTTAACAAACAAATCAAACAGACATCGCTGCTGCTGGTTGATGCTTCTTCCAAATTTAACTGAAATATTAATATAAACATGTACTTAAAGTGGAACTAAGCCCATTTTCAAAATGTATACTTGTTATTTCTATGGTCTAAAGCCCTATTCACTAGGGGGACTAGTATGACCAGGGGACCTCATGTGATTTAGAAATTACCCCCCCCCCCCCCCACCTCTGTGTTTTGTGCAGCACATTCACACGGGAAAAGCAAAGTCTGTATTTTACTAAAATTAACTGACATTATTCCCTGGATATGATGTCAAGACTGTCAAATAAAGTTCATAAGCCATTATGCCACGGCATTTGCCAACGCAGGCTGGTACGGCAGCTGTTGTCCTATACGCAGTGAGCATACTTGCTTTTCTGTGAGACACTGTGACACATCTTGTAATAATATTGTACTTTATTTTTGTTTTGAGTGGTTTAAAGCTATAGTGCGTAGTTTCTGTCTCCCCCATGAGGAATTCTAAGTAACGACAACACAACTGTCTGCACATCAACATGATACAAGCCTTCCATGATCGCCCCCCCCCCCCCCCCCCCCCCCAAACCGGACGCCACAATCTTCTGAACATAGTCGCACTGAGAAATCCAGAGAGAGTTGTGTGGAGCTGATAGTCTTAATTAGCTTTGTAGAAACTCATTTGGCAATGGCTTGAGTGAAACAGACGTTCAATAATATTAAATAGTTAGGCACTAAAGCTTTAACAAATCGGTCAATGTGAGAACTTTCCTCTTGTCTCCGACTCATAAGTGGAACATCACAGAGAACGTGAATAAATGGATGGCTGAATCCAAAGTTACACAGCGCTCTGGACATTTATTTTTAGCCCAGAACACGCGCCTGTTTGGCCCGCATTAGCTTAATTAGATATATTGGTGGTGGTAGGCAGTGGTGGCCTAAAGGTTAGAGAGGCGGTCGTCGGTTCAATCCCGAGACCGACAGGATATATCTGGGTGCGAAAGTCAAAGAGCAGCACTTGTCCATCCCTCTTTACCACCAGTGAGGTGCTCTTGAGCAAGGCCCAAAGCTACTCCAATATAATTGGCTAATGCAGACATACACATTTTCTGTTAAAGTGAATAAATACAGTGATATACCTGACCGTTGTTTTAAATGCAGTGAGGCTTAAGGAGCATGTATGCACTGTGTCTGAGTGTGACAAAATGAAAACATTCTAGAGGTGATCAATAAAACTATCTTGTCTGTGAACATTCCACTTGACCCTAAGATGATTTTGCTGCACATGTATCCAACAAATCTGAATCTGAAACCCCCAAGAATATAAATGTATTGATTCTTCGATACTACAGGCAAAATGGACTATAGCTCTCATCTGGAAGAAATTAGAGGCACCTACAATTGGTGCTTGTGTAACAGAGTTATTTAGTGATTCCACTTGCCAGGGTTTAATTATCCAATACCAAGAGGTTTTATTGACATTCTGTATTGTGGTTGGTCAGTGGGCGTCATCTCTGTAGATATATGCCCTTGTATGTGATTTAGAGGTGCCAGTGCACGAGGAGTGTGCCCGTGAATGACTGAGTGTGTATGCTGTGTCCTACGTGGCTGACCAGGATAATTCTTTGTTTACCAGAATAAATCCGACAAGATTGAGAAGCAAGTGTAAAGTCTTCAATTATTACACAACGCAGAGAGAGAGATCACATCGGTTACATGGTGCCGTGACCGTGCTTCTGGAATCATCCTGGAATCATCGCATCACGGGAGGATTCGCCTGTTCCGGAAGCCGGCTGGTGTTGCGTAGTAGGGAGTGAGTCGGCTCACCAGAGCGCATTTATCTAAAAAATAAAATAATTAAAAAAAAGAGCGCATTTATCTACTTGTAGCGCAGTGTCACTTTTTGCCACATGGGGGCAATATTGTTTTATTTACCACTGGTTTAACAAGCGTTTTCTTACCTTGCTTGTTAAAATAGAGCTGTGCTAGAGCTCTTTTGGTAATCTCTTGCTTTTCTGGGAGAATTTTAAGGTTCCTAATATAAGAAAAAATAAATAAAAAAAACAAACAAAAACAAACAATGAAAACTAAATAAAATAAAAGGGCTAATGAGAAGAGACATTAGCGTTTTCTTTTACATTTAATGTAATTTGGGAATCAAAAGTATGATGTGGTCATATACATATTTTTTTTGCAAAAACTGATGTCTTATGGGAAGAGTATAGTGTTTTATACAAAACTTAACTAATTGAAAGGGTGTTTTGTTTTATTTAGTTTTTGACTTGCAAATAATACATTTTTCTTTGTGCCATATTATGGCGGGTTTAAAGGGGAAGGGGGCCGTTTTTATGCACTCCAATACCATCCACTGTTAAGGGTACAGCCAGATTTCTGTCTGATCCTGTCACATCTACACCCATGCCTGATCTTGAGAATATGTCAGTTGGCAATGATACTTACTATGTCCCTCCACGTTCAGTGGAAGTTGGAGCGCCCAGCGCTGAGAATGAGGGGGCTTCTGTGACTTTGATAGCGGGCATAGCACAGCAGATTGGGATCGCCATTGGTGAGAGCATTACCTCTCATATAGAGTCCAAGATGCACAGCGGAGTGGGGCCCGATGTTGCAGGGCATACGAACAGCTTAGGTGGGGCAGGCTCTTCTCTGGTGAACTTAGTGAAGTCTGACAAAGCGCCAGTGTGCTTTAAAGCCCCATTGTGTAACATTTGTAGTTGTTTATTATCAAAATCTGTATTGCCCTTCACAAACTTGTCCTTTTTTATGAATATTGACCACAACCATCAATTCCAAGTATTCCTATTGGCTTGAAATTTTACATTTGCGCTTACATGAACTGGGGTAGACGCTCCATAGTCATGTGCCATCTTGAAATACGGCAGCCCGTAAGGACATACAGGCAATACTGCTCCGCATTTTGCGCTTTCCACTCAGTGGCACTGACTGTGACGTATGCCAGGGAGGGAGGGAGAGAAGACTGCGACTCACCGCCAGCAGATTTTAAAGCCTGTTGCGTCTATTATCGAGGACATGTAACTGAGTCACGAGGAAATTAAAACGACAACGTGACAGGCAAAGCAACAAGACCAAAGTTAATATTGTTGTGGCTTTTCCAAGATGGAAAGAGCTGATGAGGATTTTAAAAGGGACGCCGAAGTTGCCTGCTTTCTTCTCAACAGGTAATTCTGCCTATTTGTGTAAAAGTTTTATAGTTGCTACTTGCTTGGCTAAATATAGCATGGCTATGCATAACGCTAAAACGACGTCTAGGATACTGTTCCTCAATGATGAAAAAGGATTGTCTACCTTGTGACATAAACGTAATAATATGTGCCGTGATTTCCCTGGCAGATAAGTCACGTCATGCAGTTGTAACACAGACAATCATATACAATTTCACTGCTAGATGGGAGCAATTCTTACACACTGGGGCTTTAAGGGTGATGATTCAGATATATGCACAGTTCATGAATGGGAGACGGTTCTCACAACATACTTTCGGAAAACGGGGACTCCAGTTACTGAACAAGCTGAGGTAGTGATGAGCAGGCTCAGGGGGAGGGCACGGGAAGTAGTGAAGGTAGTGATGCGTAGTAACCCTTCACTCGATCTTTCTAATGGTCCAGCCCCTGTCTTTGATACACTAAAGCAGCATTTCAGTGACACAGTTTTCTCCACCATGCCATTAGCTGATTTTTATGCTGCTTTACCAGCCCCTAGCGAATGCCCTTTTGAGTATTGGTTAAGACTGAACAGGGCAATGGAGATGGCAGAAGAGACCAAACAAGATGATTGATAATCCATCCTGTGAGCTCACTGCCATGTTCATTAGACATTGTCCCGGCTCCGAACTGTCTCTCATATTCAGGTGTAAAGCTTCACAGCTTTGGACAGCAGCTGAGGTTCATGAAAAGCTGGTTGAACATAAGAGGGATCAGAGGTACTCACCTCATTCAAAGACAGCCCCTGCCATCATCTCGCTACGACAAGAGGTCAGTTCAACGGCTCATCCCTCAGTGCCTGCTGGTGTGCTTCACAATGAGGCCAGCCTAACCTCCAGTCCAAATCAGGTGACTCAGGGGTCCGCTGGGCAACTAGAGCACATCATTGCTAGGTTGGAGCGTCTTTTTGAACAGAGAACACAGCAGGCCCAGTTTCAGGGCAGGTCAAACCCTCTTTTCCAGAGAGGCCAAAAGAACAGAGCCAGGCCTTGATTGGTCTGTGAGGTGTGTGGGGATGTTGGCCATAATACCCTATTTCACTGTAGGGCTGACCATCTCTGCTTTCTGTGTTTTGCAGCTGATCACACAAGTGCAGTATGCCCTAAGTCAACAGCCGTAAAGCCAGCTGGCATGGTGCCCACAGGACTAGCCACCCCACGTCAGGAAAACTAGAAGGCCAGCATTTGGAGGGGGTGATTGTTGAGCCTTTTGTTGATCCCCCAGTAATGAAAGATGATATTGAATCGGTTTACGAGAGTGTGTGTGAAGAGTTTAAATTAACAAATCAAGTAATAATACAGAACACACAAAAACTGCACCCTCACGATGATCTCTTCTATAAAAAAGTATTACTTGGTGGCAAAGTTGAAGTGAGGGCTATGCTGGACAGTGGTTCAATGGCTTGCTCTTTAAGCTCCAAGATGTGGAACAGACTGTTGGAGGAGAGAGTGTTAAAAAGCCCTTCATTGGCACCTTCAGATGTAATTTTGATTGGGTGCGGTGGTTCAAAGACGAAGCCTCTAGGAGTGTGTAAGCTGGAGATGGAGGTGTACGGCTCTCGTGTGGCCGTCCCCACACTCGTCGTTGAAAATCAGGGGGATGACCTCATTGCTGGCAGTAACCTCTTGAGATATTTGATTCACCAGCTGAAGATGTCCAATAACTTATGTGATGACATGTCCGCCTCTGAACACAGTGAAGCTGAGAAGCAACAGCTTTTGAGTCTGATCGCTAACGTGGAGACGTGGGCCGGCAGTGATGTCCCTGACAAAGTTGGGACTGTAAGAATAAAAAGAGCTGTGACGCTGGAGCCTCAAAGTGAGCACTTGGTCTGGGGCAGGCTGCAGAGTGTGGGAAATCTCTCAGTTGGCAGTGCTGCAATGCTTCCCTTGAAGGTGATAAATGGGATTGGGTGGGCTCAATGATGACTGTACTACTTACTGCGGAAATATCAGTGGCAGGCAGTTTAGCCCACACTAAATGTTCAGTCATCGGATGCAGAGTGACCGCTCTTTTAAGTTTTGCTGTACTGATGCAGGTTGGCTTTGCTCTGTGTTCCCGCTTATCTAAACCAAACAACTGTGACATTAAATGGAGTAATTCTTCATTGTGGTCATTGTTCACTGGATATGTGACATTTTGGTCAGCAACAGTCTTTTTCATCGGTGAAATGAGCCACCTTATGGCGTTGCTGCCGAGAATCATCTCATCAGTCTGGCCTGGCACGACTAGGACTGGAACGATCACTCTATAGCCATAAACTGATACAGTGAGGTCATACATGGCAGAGGGTGTGACAAGGTGACCGCCACAACCAACAATTACATATTTTTCAGCTGAAGCCTTTATAAGGTTAGGGGTAGACTGATTAAGTTTCATGTCAGCGGCCTCACTTAAAGTGCATGCCATAGATCCACTGTCCACTAATTCTCTGAAAACATCTCCAATACCAGTAGTCACATCTGTGTAGAAAAGGCTGTCAGTCTTCGAGAGTCTATGCAGACCTTGCACAAGCAATGTTTTTTTCAGGCAGCACCACGTTGCTGTAAGTATTGTACAATGTTTCACGATCATCTAATTCTAAATCCAAGGTGGGAGGCTCACTCTTAGGATCTGCGCTGTCCTCCCTTACACGCTGACCAAAGAGAAGGCATCCTCCTTCTGGGCAGTTGCGTCGGGAATGTCCAGGTGAGTGACATAGGAAACACAGCCTGTTCTGGTGTGAGGGCAGAGTGGGAGCTGTCCTTACATACAGAGCATGGCATTTCAGTTAAGCCCTCAATTCTAGAGAGCCTATTGGCAGTAGGTGGCTTTCTATTTGCTCGGGCATAACCTGGGCCTTGAAGCAGCACTTTCTCAAGCATGCCAATCAACCTCTCTAGAGTGGGGTGGTCATGACTCACCGCTGGCTCCCGTGTAGGAATGTCTGAAGTTGAATTAGCATTAGGGCTTAGCTCAACTTTATTCATATTGATTTTGCCACCCATCTCAGCAGAAGACTTAGGCCTAACTCCCTTCTCCAAATGGTATTCGTCCAGCACCTCCTGAACCTCATGAGCTGACCATTTATCAATCGTCTTGGACCTGAAGGTAAGAGCTAAATCTCTACAGGGGCAGTGTCTGATGAACATACGTGCGATTTCCACACTGGGGTTATCAAATATTTTACCCTGCTGTTCAAGACAGCTTGCAGTAATATCAGCCGCTCGGTTGCGTCTCAGCCAGTATTCATATGGATCTTCCTGTTCTCTTGGCAAGGTGGAATAAAAGTCAGCTAGAGGGACAGAGGAGAAATAGCTAGAGCTGAAATGTTTGCGAAGAAGCCCATAGATGGCCTGCGGGTTATGCTCGACATCAACCTCTCCATTCCTAATCCCAAACCTGACATCTTTAGCTCTGCCTCTCAGGTGGATGAGAATTTCCTCCGCTTGATTCTCCAGCTGAACACCACTCTTCCTGATGTAATTTTCCATTGATTCCTCCCATTCGTCAACGGACAATGCATCCAAACCCTCCCCTTGAAACACAGGTGGGTCCTTGGCTCTGCCCTGGGTGACCAGTTGGACTTGGGAGAGATCCAGGGTGTGACTGGGGGAGGGGCCTCTTTTATTCCGTGATTCATAATGACCGGTGTGTGCAGTAGTTGAAGGGCTAGTGTGTTGAGGCGTGTCATAACACTATCAGCTATTTGTTGTCCAATCTGCTGCACAATAGTGTTCATCTGGTCAGCCAGTCTCACTTCATCAAGGGGAGGGGAAGGGTGTGGGACAGATGTGCTTGCACTTGGTGATGGATGTGTCTCAGTTATAGGTTGGCCGTGAGTGTTCATTACATCCTTACCTCTAAGAGAACTGTGTACAGAATCTACATCTATCATTGTCTTATGATGATTGCCCAGCGAAAATGGCACTGGTGTGCTACTGCTATGTAATCCTCTCCCCCTACCAACATTATAAGGAGTCATATGAAAAGTACCAAATTTGCTGAGACTCATATTTGCTAGCAAAATTCACAATCAAATAACGTTAGTCCCTAAATGTATCAAAAAGGACAGGCCAGTGAGGCTACAGCTGTTTACCAATTAGATCCCCCCAACAATCTAACACACAGACGAAAGATATGCAGTTCCAATCGATGGCGAGAAGACATCCGCCCGGCCCAACGTAGTCATGGACGAGTCACTGCACCAATGTGACCTATGTGGGATGTCTTGTGTATCACTCTGAGCCAGTTGGGTTGGTAACAGCCAGTTTATTCAGCCTCTACCTGCATTTACAATGGAAGACAACAGTGCGTGAATGCTCATCTCAAAGAACAACAGCTAGCATGCTCTGTCTCGTTGGAAATCCTCCGTTGCTGTGAGGAATTTCCCATAATGCTGCACTACAATTACTCAAAGCAGGTACAGCTTTTAACAGTAGATGGCGCAGTTGTGCCATTTTAGTAGAATTTAACCTGAACCTATTCAACTATGTTACATAATGACTTCCGTTGGATAAACGCTTGCACCATCAAAAACGCGCATCCCCTTCCTCACCAGGCTGATGCTTTGGCAGCACTGGGTGGCAACGCCTACTTTTCTACCATGGACCTCACCTCTGGCTACTATAATGTCGAGGTTCACGAGGATGACAAAACGTTTACAGCCTTTTCATCGCCGTTTGGACTGTACGAGTATAACCGCCTGCCACAGGGGCTCTGCAACAGTCCGGCGACGTTTATGCGGATGATGCTCAATATCTTTGGGGATCAGAACTTCCTCAGCCTACTGTGCTACCTTGATGATGTCCTGGTGTTTGCACCCACCGAAGAACTGGCAATGGAATGCTTGCAGATGGTCTTTGAGCACCTCAAGGTTCACAACCTAAAGCTCGCCCCGAAAGAAATGCAAATTCCTGCAGCGATCAGTGAAGTTCCTTGGGCATGTTATTAGCGCTGACGGCATTGCTACGGACCCTGAGAAGGTGAGGACCATTACTGCTCAATCAGAAGAGGATCTCATGGAAGATGGTACAGCTACCCCATTGCAGCGGAAAATACGGTCGTTTCTGGGAATGGTGGCCTTATCAGCAGTTCATCGAGGGCTGTTCATCCATAGCCAAACCGCTGTTTGGGCTAACGACTGGGAACAAGTCCCCTCATACGAAGAGGAAAAAGCGTTGACCACTTCAGTGAACACTGACAGCTGCAGACTGGACTGGAGAGTGCAGTCAGGCTTTCCATCAGCTGAAGCAAGCCTTACTGAATCAGGTTGTTTTGGCTCATCCGAATTTCAGTGAATCCTTCCTGCTCTCAGTGGATGCGTCCTGTAATGGGCTTGGTGCAGTGTTATCTCAGGTGCCTACAGGGAGCTCCACAGCAAGGCCAATTGCTTTCGCCAGCAAGTCACTCACCTATACACAGTCCAAATATCCGGCACATCGATTGGAGTTTTTTGCAATGAAATGGGCTGTCTGCGACAAGTTTCATCATTGGCTGAGGGGACCCCAGTTCACAGTGTGGACTGACAATAACCCGCTGACCTACATTCTGTCCAAAGCAAAACTATATGCGTGCGAACAAAGATGGATCGGCAAACTTGCACCGTTACCAAGAATTGTTGGTAGATGCCCCTGACCAAGTGCACTCCATCGTCTGACGAGGGTTGCATACAAAGAACTGCTGGGTGAAGTTGATGCTGTGCACACAGACAAGGTGCAAGATGTGTTCCGCAGGTCTAATCATCCATTTGACACAGCCTCTGATGTTGAGCATGTTGTTGTTTGCCAGTGTGCATTTCTTTCCCAATCTGGTGCTCTGTCTGAACAGGAAGTGGCCGCCGTTCTTCAGTCACACAAGCTGCTGGATGCTGATGTGGGTTCCCATGCGCTGCTGCTGCCACAACTCCCGCAGGAGGTGATGCCATCAGAACCAATTGGCGGGGAACTGCTGTCTCATGATCAGCTGATGGATAAGCAGAGGAATGACCATGTCTTGAGCAGAGTGATCTTCTATGTGGAGAGGGGAAGGAGACCCTCAAGGAGGGAGCGTGCTGAGGAGTCGGTTGAAATCCTCCGGTCGCTGAGAAGTTGGGAGAAGCTTGTGATGAAGATAGGTGTGCTGTATCGCATATCAAAGAACGCCATTACTAAGAAGAAGACTTACCTGTATGTGGTTCCTGCTTCACTGCAAGCAAAGGTCTTGGATGGAGTCCATGATGGGGCAGGTCATCAGGGCCAACAGCGGACTTTGTACCTGACCAGACAACGTTTTTTCTGGCATGGCTTGGAAAAAGATGTTAAAGGAACACGCCGACTTATTGGGACATTAGCTTATTCACCGTAACCCCGACAGTTAGACAAGTCGATACATACCCTTCTCATCTCCGTGCGTGTCGTAACTCTGGCTGACGGCTCCACCATTAGCTTAGCCTAGCACAGATCCTGGAGGTAACCGGCTCCAACTAGCCTACTGCTCCGAGTAAGTGACAAAATAACGGCAACATGTTCCTATTTACATGTTGTGATTTGTATAGTCACAGCATGTACAAATAACAACGTCACTTGAGACACAGCCATCTTCTAACTGTATTCTCAGAAAGGGAAGCAGTGCTACTTGGGCGGAGTGATATGCTTGCAGCTCTGCTCAGAGCTGCAGCGTATCACTCAGCCCAAGTAGCACTGCCTTCCTTTCTGAGAATATAGTTCCTAGTTTATATACGGTTAGAAAATGGCTGTGTCTCAAGTGACGTTGTTATTTGTACACGCTGTGACTATACAAATCATAACATGTAAATAGGAACATGTTGCCGTTATTTTGTCACTTACTCGGAGCAGTAGGCTAGTTGGAGCGGGTTACCTCCAGGATCTGTGCTAGGCTAAGCTAATGGTGGAGCCGTCGGACAGAGTTATGACACACACGGAGATGAGAAGGGTACGTATCGACTTGTCTAACTGTCGGGGTTACAGTGAATAAGCTAATGTCCCAATAAGTCGGCGTGTTCCTTTAAGGAATATGTGAAATGTTGCAGGAGATGTGTGCTGAGCAAGACTCCTGAGCCGGTGGTCAGAGCACCGTTAGAGAACATCATCACAACTGAGCCACTTGAGCTTGTTAGTATAGACTTCTGGTCTGCTGAAGATTCTGCAAACAAGTCATTGGATGTGCTCGTCGTCACCGATCACTTCACCAAAATGGCACATGCCTTTTTGTGTCCAAACCAGTCTGCCAAGTCTGTGGCTCATCAGTTGTGTAATAACTATTTCTGTGTTTATGGCTTTCCAAGACGCATTCACTCAGATAGGGGGGCAAATTTTTAGAGTACTCTGATAGCTGAACTCTTGAGTCTTGCTGGTGCCGATAAGTCCCATACTACACCCTACCATCCTATGGGCAATGGATGCTGTGAGAGAATGAACAGAACGTTGGGCAACATGATTCGGGCTCTACCCCCAAAAGCCAAACACAGATGGCCACAGGCACTTAAGTCCCTTACCTTTGCATATAACTGCACCATCCACGAGACCACAGGTTATGCACCGTTTCTGCTGATGTTTGGGAGAATACCAAGACTGCCCATCGACATGGCCTTCAGCACGGTCTTGGATAACCCTGAGGTCGTGATCTATGACCAGTACGTCCAACAATTAAGGAGAGATTTATAAGAGGCCATGGCAATAGCACAGACTGCAGCTATCAAGCAGTTAAAGAGACATGCTGACTTGTATGATCGTAAAGTTCGAGGAGCACCTGTGGAAGTTGGTGACCGTGTCTTGCTGGCCAACAAAGGAGAGCGGGGTAAGCGAAAAGTTGCTGACCGCTGGGAGAATGCAGTTTACCTGGTGGTTGGGATGAATGCTGACAGCCGCACACACAAGATTCAGCATAGCAACACTGGCCAACAGAAAACAGTACACAGGAACTTGATAACGCCAGTCAACTGCCTACCCCTTCATGATGCTGCCTCTGAAGACGGGATGTCTGACATGTCTGAATCTGATGATCTGAGTGATGGCCGTGATGCTGAAGTAAAAACAGATACTTCATCAAGGAGCTGAGTATAGGACGAGGGTCTGGTTCTCGGCATTGCCGTCTGAGGGGACCAGCGACATGGGTCTGGATGGTGATGGACAGTCCTCCAATGCACAGGATGTGGAGCACAAGGGGCCAGTTGAAATGCCACCCCTCCCCAATGACCCAACAACGCCTGATAATCAGGATAAGGTGTTGCCTGCTCATGCTCTTGGAGCATTGCCATCCCGAGAGTCAACCGAGTCCCGAGGCTATGTATACTGTTTGAAATGCTTATCTTGTGCAATGTACAGAATGCTCAGGTCATGCTAGTTAGCTTAGCTGGCTAGTTAGCGTAGCTTGCTAGGTTGCTAATTTGCTTTTGTCCATCTGTAATTAGAATGACTGGGTGTGTACGCTGTGTCCTACGTGGCTGACCAGGATAAGTCTTTGTTTACCAGGTACATATTGCATTTTGTTGTTTACCTATTTGTTCAATTTAATGTCGTATTGATGTTATATATGCCATTGTATGTGATTTAGCGGTGCCTGTGCACGAGGAGTGTGCCCGTGAATGACTGGGTGTGTACGCTGTGTCCTACGTGGCTGACCAGGATAATTCTTTGTTTACCAGAATAAATCCGACAAGATTGAGAAGCAAGTGTGAAGTCTTCAATTATTACACAACGCAGAGAGAGAGATTACATCAGTTACACTTAGATCAAGAATATGGTGCAATGCATGTCCACTGAGACACTGGCAAATTGGGGGTGTATGAGAGAATCTGGAGGACATTTGACTGGTTTGCAAAAGAAGAAGACATAGGGGAGCTGCTACTGTGATACTATGTGATTGCTTTCTGTTTTTTGATTGCTGTAGTACGACAGAGGTTGAGAAAGAAATTTTGTTCTATTGAAAGTCCCTTCAGTTATGACTACATTCTTTTGACCATGTGTAAAAGTATGAATATTGTGTGAGAATGTGCGTATTGTAATGATGTATGTAAGTGTTTTCTTTAACAATTGACTTTGGTGATTAGAGAGGTGGCTTTCAGCAATTGTAAACCTTTCCATGCATGCAGTGATGTCACTGCAGCAAATATCATGGGTAGCAAAACGAAAAAGTGTTATGAACATGACAGAGGAAACAGAACTAAACTTTTCTTCTTTTCTTTGCTTCTGAAATATTGACTGAAGAAACGCTGCTGTTTGTCGTGCGTAAATGCGCACAGCTTCTCTTGATGGGGACGCACAGCAGCAGCTGTGCTCTCTTCACTTTTAGAGAATATGATTAATATGTTCCTCATTAATGATTAACCATGGAGCCGCGCTTCTGTATGTCACTGATCTACCAGTTTGTCTTGCTCCTGGCTGGCTAAGAAATACAGAGGTCCAAAGACTGAGGGCCAGATGTACTAACGCTTTTGCGCCCACTTCAGGCGTATTTGTTTCGCAATGTGTGCGTAAAAGCATGGCAAAGTATGTACAAACAGGCCGCACTGAGGTAAAAGCGCAGACTGCCTGTCGCGAGAACTGAAAATGGCAAATTGCGCTTTTCCGTGTCATGCATATGCATTCATGGGAGGGTGAAGGGGAAAGTGTGAGTTTCCTATAAAGAGATGGGAGGGGAAGCGTAAAGTGTGCCTAATTATGTATTCCGCGGTATGTACACAAAACGCCTGTGAAAGCGTGCCTCTATTTTGCGGTGAAAATTCTCCGGCTCTTAAAAGCAGGACAAGGTTTACACCTGCTGGAAGCAGGTTTCTTTGCATATGCCTCCTGGTGAAATGGCAGCAGTAATCTGAGCAAGACGGAGGCATAGGCCAAGGAGACGAGCTGAAAAGATTTTTTGCCACAAGGATCACACTTTTTCAGTTGAGTGAACATGAAATCATTAAATGTTACAGCCATGCAATATTACAGTTACAGGAAGAAATCAACAAATGACAGTCAGCGTTCACATTCCATTCCAGCAGTTGTTAAACTCCTCGCTACATTACAAACATTGGCATCAGGATCATTTCAACAGTCATAGCATCAGCAGTGGGAATATCGCAGTCTGCACTCAGCTGTATCATAGCACAAGTACATAACGCTTTGCGTAGTGGGCGGAGAAAGGCGCTGATTACCCGATGAACTGCAGGTTTGGTAAATACGACATAAGCTGAAGTATCACAGCATGCGCTTTCTGCGGGTTGGCCATGGCGCTGATAACGCTACACTCGCAAATGTCTATCTGGCCCAGAGCGTACTAAGGGGGTATGAAAAAAATGGGTATTTCCATGATCTAAATATATGTAGACTTAAAGACATAAATGTCACACATGAGAATCAGGTTAAATGTTGCAATGAATGATCCACAATCTGGAAATACAGAAGAGGATGAAATGATCACGAAACAGCTGAACATGAATATTGACAATGTTTAATTAAAGTGTTCGAGTAAAGGGAAATTCAGACAACACTAAAAAAAATTGCAATTAAGACCGGCTTGCTCTACATTATCCACGGCAACGGTCTGTTATACAGATTACCAGACCGTAGAATGCCATGATTGACCAATCAGAATCCAGTATTCAACAAGGCCGTGTAATAAATACATATAGGATCTCTGTTGTATTGACAGTTTGAGTTTTGCTTGTGCAGGGATTAAAGTGAAAACAGGCCAAGTCATAAGCTGTTCACATCTACCTATACAGATAGCACCCCTTTTGCGATCGCGCCCTATTAGTTTTTAATGTACAATAAGATGCAAACAGCAAAGTAAAGGGAGTATAGTTATAGTATAGGGAGTGTCCTCTTTTGACTGATGAACAAAACAATATTTCAGTACCATCGCACGACTAATGATTGCTGTTCTTTTCTACTGCAGCAATCATATTGTAGAAAGGCTTTACCTT
The DNA here is from genome assembly GCA_023631565.1 of Gymnocephalus cernua. Classification (NCBI taxonomy): domain Eukaryota; kingdom Metazoa; phylum Chordata; class Actinopteri; order Perciformes; family Percidae; genus Gymnocephalus; species Gymnocephalus cernua. The sequence continues at coordinate 31,418,154 of CM042438.1, read as the reverse complement.
ACACTCTATTTAATTAGGCCAAAAGTGTTTAAAGGGAGTTTTTTTATTGTTAATATTAATAATATTAATATTAATTATTTAAATTCAAACTAAAAAATGTTTTTACAATAACAATAAATAGTTGTAGTAGTTGCAATAGTGGCCAAATAGTGGTTACCATTATAGACGCACACAAATCATATTGCTAATATGCGAGGAAACTGGTTCCGGGTTTTGTGCTATAAATTAATAATATTTTAGAGCAAAGTTATAAGTTGACTATTTAATTGAATGATTATTTTATGTCAACATACAGTCATAACCTACTGTCATTAAAAGTGAAACCAAAATAGGCTATAAGGCTGTCTGTGCGTCATAGCACAGACACGATTGATACGGTACGGTTCATACTTCAAGTTAAATTTAAGACCTTTTTAATACCACCCCTTTTAATGAAATGTAATGCCAACTTCACATATAATGAAAAATCAGTGTGGATTTCAGGCCTGAGAAAAGAATGATTTACCAGGTAATGTCACCTGAATTTAACAATTTAACAAGAATTTAACAATCATATTTAGTTCACAACAGCTTTGTACGGCGTGTTTGTGCTCTAATAACATCAAATAATAAAGTATGTGTTGCATGAATTGCTCCTGAATGCTATGAAACTTAAAAACATTTAAAAAAATAAAACGTGTGCATTATTATGTGTCACAATGAGTTCCACCTTGGCAACATCAGATAATATAACGTAATATAATATATTCCTCCTCGGCTTAGAATTATGATAGGAACAGCTAAAAACACCACTGCCTTGCACTCCTTTTCCACCCGACTGAAATACACACTTTACTGGCCTTAGAATTACGGCAACAATCGCTAAACACACTGCAAACTCAAGGTCCTCTCTTTCTGACTTAGCTACAGCCCCCCCTCTTGGCTTCAAATAACTCACCGTTGTCGGCTACGGCCGCTGAACAGGCTACACGGTGTAAACAGCCGTGGCCCGCCTGCCTGGTCCTCTGGTATCGTTAGCAGTTAGCAGGGTTAGCATGGCAGCGTTAGCCAGGACCAGTCGGGATCACTTTCTGTTTTTAACCAACGCGGCTACTCTAGCTATTCCATGGGAGTAGCTACACGAATGTTGAAATGACACAAAGTGCTCGTCCCTAGTAGCTGTGATAAATTAGCCTGAAGCTAATGCTTACCCGTTCAGGAGGAAATTAACCAACTCGGCGTCCTTTTGGGCTCTAAGCTGTCTCCGTCTTTCAAATACATCTCCAATATTAACCCGGGGTTTGTTACGTCTCTGGTCAAGCAACTGTTAGAAACATGCTGTTTTTTAATATCGGGTATAATCTATCTCTGTTGATCCCATTCATTTGTTTACTGCATTCATGGCTGTACTAACGTTACAGCTGCAGCGCGCTAGTTTACGTGTTTACAGGTATATCTGGCACATATTGGACCTTTAATACATCCATGAGTCACACTGAGTAAATTGTAAAGTTACACACACACAGAAATCATTTATTTAAGACCTTTGTAAACGAAATGTACAACTTTGTGAACGTTATTCAAGACTTTTAAGGCCTTATTTTTAGAATATTGAATTTAAGACTTTTTTATTACTTAAGACCCCACAGGAACCCTGCATCGCTTTACACGTAACGTTAGTTGCATTGATTAAAAACTGTAACAATAATCGGGTGGCATAGCAGGCTATCTTTTCAAGCCATAGGTGGCACCCAAATGAATGACCTCCCCTGACAAGAGTTTTGCAATAGTAGGAAATTATATACATTAATTCATGGAAATAACAAAATTCACATTCATTCACGCAATGACTAAAAGTCACACCTGAATTCATTCAACGGAGCTAATATTTGTAATTGCCTTACAAAAAGAAAAAGTGATACAGGACTCACCCCATTTTTTTTTCTCATCGGATCTGCATCGATCTCAGATATGGCATTTCTAAAATCAAATTGACGGAAATCTTTAATCCCTGCTTGTGTTGAACAGCACAGGGACATGCTGCTAATGCTATCCTGGGCACAGTGGACCTGCTCTTCCTCGCTCATCTCCATCACCTTCTCTCTTTCTTTTCCCCTTGGTCTCCTCACTGTGTCCCTCTCTTCCCTTCCCAAAGCTCAGCTTTGACAGCCATAGTCTTTTTTTCTTTGTCTGTCTGTGTGAAGAAAGGAAACACAGGGTCCCTTAATATTTATATGTAAGGATAATCTTGCCAATGAAAATAAATATATATCTGATATCTGATTTTAACTTGAATTTCAACCCTTACACAAATTGAAAGGAAAAGCATTTGACCTTAAGTTAAACATTCATCAATTCACTGGATGAATGGAATTAATGTTAGCTGGCTAGCTGATTCACTCAGGTGAAACCAGACATGGGGGACTCAAGTCACATGACTTGACTCGAGTTAGACTCGAGTCGCAAATTTTAGGACTTGAGACTTGCTTAATAAACATTCATAAAAGACTCGACTTGACTTTGACTTGATATTCATGACTTGAGACTTGACTTAGACTTGAGTCAAATGACTTGAAATTACTTGACTTTCTGTTTTAATAAATATATATATTTTTCCCCTGTGATATTGAGGAGTTAACCTTACGATTTTAGTGCTGTTGCATGCACGGGAACCCGTTGATATGATGACGCGCCACGCGGCGGCAGACCTGCAGTAAACGAGACTGGCTACGGCTGTTACTTAACGTCATGGATTCCTCTGCACCGAAGATAATAAAGTTTGGCTATAAGGATTACACATCTGACCAGGCAAAGAAGAAACGGACGGCAGTTTGCAAGGTCTGCAGTACAAATAATTCCGACGTCAACCACCACCACGGCGAATTTCATCAGACACTTAAAATCGGGAGAGATTTGGGTTCCAGTCCCCATATTCAGCTGAACCACTATTTGGACGCTTGTGATGAACAGAACTCCCTTCAGTTTTGGGCCATGAATAAGCGCACCCTCCCCTCTTTGTTCAAGGTGGCGGTAAGAACGAATACAACTAGGCACACTGTATAGCCTACATACTTATACACACAACATAAACTGCTCTCTGTCTCTCTCTGTCTCTCTCTGTCTCTCTCTGTCTTTCTCTGTCTCTCTCTGTCTCTCTCTGTCTCTCTCTGTCTCTCTCTGTCTCTCTCTGTCTCTCTCTGTCTCTCTCACACACACACACACACACACACACGCAAGTATGTGAATAAAGCTATAGCCACACACACAACACACTGCACTCTCACACACACGCACATGCACACATTCACTCACCAATATTAATAACTTTTCACTCTCTCTCTCAAACACGCACACATTCACTCACAAATACACTGACAAATATTAACATATACTATTAATTCCATGTGATAAATACACTCAGTCAATCTCTCCAAATTATGCAAAGGTGGTGGGATCTACTCTTAAAGAATATGTTATTTTTTTCTTTAAGAGAAGGAAAGGTTAAAGCTATGACAAAGCTATGACTTGACTTGCTTGACCAAAGCTATGACTTGACTTGACTTGCTTGATTGTCACACAAAATGACTTGGACTTGCTTGAGACTTGAAGGTTAAGACTTGAGACTTGCTTGTGACTTGCCCATGTGTGACTTACTCCCATCTCTGGGTGAGACTAACTAGCTGGAACATCTCTCCCTGCATCACGCTTAGGCATTTACATTGCTGCGTTTTGGTTTAAAAAGGAATATCTTCTGCTACGTTCCCCCCTCTAATTCCCCCTGCTCTGGCGTTTCTGAGCCCCTAAACCGGAGACATTTGGAAACACTTCTGACCCGTTTTGGCTTGGAATCTGCGGCGTTGTGTTTAGGGATAGACCGATTCATCATTTGCGTTTTTTACGTGTATTTACATCGGCCGATACGCGGCTGCTGCGTTCGCCGATAAACCCGGCATTATTTACAGTCAGCCATCCACAAAGGCAGCTCTGTGTTGCTAGGGACGCTCCCATTCACATGCAGTCAGACCATGCTCCGCCCCTCCCCCACTAGCAGAGTGCTGGAAAGACAACGGTGAGTTTTAAAATTTCAAAGTATCTTTTAACTGTTTGACTTAGCTGAAATATTGCCATACACCTAGCCGTTACGAACACTGGTCATAGGATTAAGTAATGCAGATGTGTTTCCGTGCTATTTTTGGGAGTTTGATTCTGCGATCACCCGGCTGACACACACCACAGCGTCCAGACACACACACACACACACAGACAGCTAAATAGCACACACACCAGACAGCTGGGCGGAGTTGCCATCGCAGTCAGAGTGCAGCCCCCCCGCTCAAGAAGAGCATAATGATGACAGATATGTTTTATACGTAGTTGAATATTAATTCGTGTTAACGTTTATCATGTACCAGACATACGTGCACGTTGTTCCGTGGTTCTGTGGTATTTTTGGGAGCATTCAGCGACCAGCTGGCTGAGGTTGGAACACGTATGTGTGTGTCTCTCTGTGTCTCTCCGAAAGACACACACAACACACGCGTCGGACATAAGTGCACCGTGTTGTGTTTAGAGCCGTTTGCTGACATTATCATTATCAATCCAGTTCAATGGTGGTTGAGTTTTTCAGTCAGCTTCAGCTACCAAACATAAGTGTGTGTGTGTGTGTGTGTGTGTGTGTGCGCTTGTTTTACTATATTCGTGGGGTCCAAAAACCGGAGAATCCAGTATACTTGTGGGGTCTGCACAGCCTTGTGGGGTCCAAAATGCTGGACCCCACAAGGCTAAAGGGCTGTTTGGGTTAGGGTAAGGGTTAAGGTTAGGCATTTAGTTGTGATGGTTAAGGTTAGGGTAAGGGGCTAGGGAATGCATATGTGTGTGTGTGTGTGTGTGTGTGTGTGTGTGTGTGTGTGTGTGTGTGTGTCACTCAGTGGGACACACACATCACAGCGATAATATGAGAGTGCTGCTTTTAAAACTTTGAGATATGCTTTATATGTGGTTGAATATTTATACCTTTAACATTGATGCAGTTTAGAACAGAAACTTGAACAATTTGTTGCTTAATGAGCATCTGACGTCACATTATTTTCCTCTGCTGATTTACGTTCTGTGGTTGACAAATCTGGCAGCTTCTTTTACATTTTTGTTTAGACCTACTAGTGTGTATTCTTTCCATATTAGGCGGCATATTAGCCTTAGATATGCTCATTTTATTTTATGTAGAAAATTGAGGGAGCAAAAGCAGTATCGGCTCCAAATATCGGCTCAAGAAAATCGGCAGCCCGTATCGGACATCGGCTAAGGCTGATGTAAAAAACTTGGTATTGGCATCGGTACTAAAAAATTCGTATCGGTCAATCCCTAGTTGTGTTGCAGTCTCAGCGGCCGCAAACGGAGACCTTTGCAGTCCCTCCAGGATTTTGCGATGTTGCGATCGCGCCAATTCACGCAAATTCAACCAATCACCGTGAATTTGGTGCAACACGCAATTTTGACCAATCACCGCAACTTTTCCGCAAATTTCACCAAAAACCCAAAGTTTCCCATGACTTCAACCAATCCCAGCAGTCCCACGTGCCATCAGTTTGTGACTCTGAGAGCCAATGACCAAGCGGGAGTGAGCACGGGTTGATAATTTCCTTGTTTTTGATATGAAGACGAGACGTGTGACTGACTCGCAATTACTACCAAAACGTACAGTGAAAGATTGTGCAAAACATTTCAGACCGTCCTGCCAACCTGTATACATTTTAACATTAATTACGCTGTAACATTTTTTCACTTTGAAGTCGCTGAAGTTGCTGCAGTGGGCGGGGCTGCTCAGTTCCCCCCGCGACTGACACACACAAATACACAAACACACACACACACACACACACACACACACACACACACACACACACACACGGTGGATGCAGGAAAAACCAGAGATGAGACTACGCGCGTTATTGTAAGTGCAATGATAAGTTAAAGTCCAATAAGTACTTTATCAAACCGTATTATGTATGTCCCAGGCCTGGATAGGAAATAAACTAACAATGTAAAGATCAACAAGCCACTGACACATATATTCAAATTTGATTCATTCAATAAATTATTATTTTTTGTCTTAAATCCACCAGCCATTTTCATATTATACCAACATTTGCAGCATCCTGGGCCTTTTTGGAATGGTTACATAGGAAATCTCAGCCCAGAGTAATTTTATTCTCCCCAAAACAAGTTTCCTTTTTATTTTTAAAGAACTATAAAAAAAAAATTTTTTTTTGCAACTTTCACTGTCTCCCGCAATTTCATGGCAACATTGATGGGAATTTTTTTTACAAAATCTCCCACGAAATCAGGCATTTTGGGCCGCAACAATCTAAAAAAAAGACCGCAAAATCCTGGAGGGACTGCCTTTGGCAACACCGATACTGACGCCAATGTTTGTCCTCCTCATTGGGTCGTGACCGATAAGACCATGTCAACATGTCAACTTCCAGCAGCGGGTGGAGTCTACACACTGCCTCCTGTTTATGCCCAGTATAACACAATGTTGATGAGATATTTTGGTTTGGGTGGAGATTAGTTCTTCTACTGGAGTTAAAAACACGGAGATCGCTTTTGGCTCAAAACTCAGTTTAAAAACCAAATCGTAGCGGTGTAAATGTACCCTTAGATTCTGTTGGCTGTCCGGTTTCCTCCATCAGAGAATCTCTGTGTTGAGCAAAGATAGGGCGTTATTACAATATCTTCACCGCGCCAAAGTAAAGTTATTTGTAGGCGATTACTTCACAACTTTTGTTAAGTGGTGTTGTATCTGTAACATAAGTGCAAAAAAATGTGACTCAATGTGTCTCTCGCTTGCTCGCTTGCTGAGTACACTATGTACACCCATGGGACACTGAGGGTGGCTGCTTCTTGTGTGTTCTATGGAATGGAATCCTGCGGCGCCCCAAATAACCGACATGTTAATTTGCATGGGATTCATTTAGTCTAGTTTACTGGTTTACACATATACAAATACTATACAAATCAATAAAATATGTGATGGAGAGATGCAAAAAACCCTCAGAGGGGCTTAATCTGGGCACTCTCCAATGCATACTCCAATTAAAGAAAGAAAAGAAAAGAAAGAGAATCAACAGAATAAATATGAAAGGTAAAGTAATATTAGGAGTTACATGGGTTGTTTACAAAGACATCCCATAGGGATAACATTGAACAGCTTTCTTAAATTGTACAAGTGTTAGCTTTAAAAAATCTGGTCACGTATCATGCGAACGCGCTGACAGTTTTGTTGTCGGTTTTAGTTATTGTTGTAGTTATTTCGAGTGGCATGATGATAAAGTTGGTAACAGTAAAAAAAAAGAGTTCATTATAGAATGAAGGAAGTATCTTGTTTAGAGATCTGTATACAAATAAAGCAATGTTATCACCTGACCTCTGTCTTTGGCGAAATGTGGTAGGTCATTCGTGGTGGAATGTTTTACAGACATGACAGACTCGCACAAGATTGAGATCATAAACAACCTTCACACATTATTACAAATTACCAGAGGTTCTCACTTTTCCCATGCAAATATAAGTTAACACAAACTCTCCCAAATCCAGAAACTTGAGTGCTAAAACTCTACTGCTCCATAGACATTGAATTAAGAAAGATGTTTTAGATGAGACTGAGAGCACCCAGGGGAATGTTCTGAGTGCTAACATTTTCTGTTTCACAACTAAGAACACTACAATAGAATAATGCTAATTTGGGTATAAAAATATTGTTCACAAATATTGATTAAACTTTCCTAGGCCATGGAAATAACATATTGGAATTCTTCATTCCGGTGGTGTTCCCCTTTATGTGATATGCCTCTTATCGTTTCAAATATGGTTCTCTCTGCAGTTGAGATAAATAATGCTACTCTTTACATCACTAACTCACGCTATTCTTTTATACTGTACCTCCTACTGCTGCTGCACAGATTGGATTTGCCCATGCCCATCAATAATGTGTTATTATTTATTATAATGAAGTGGCATTCCTGCGCTTGGCTGTCCGTAGATTGTTTGCATAGTAACTGGCCAAGCATGCTGCTTCCATTTCCGTAGTCCTACTATGGGGCTGATTGCCTTGAAGGAGTGTTTGGACTGAATGATAAATGGGCTGGCTGTTTGTGTCATTGTGTAGTGGAAGGCTCTTTGTAGTACTTTTTCAATGAATACATGTTTTTCTGCCTATTTGTTCTACCTTGTTTCAGCTACGGTATATGGCTACCAGAGACGTTGGACTAATATGATTCACAATGACTGAATGAGTCTCTTATCTCCCCCACAGCCAACATCTTCCACTCTGCCTTTGTAGAGCCCAGCAGCAGTTTGAACATTTTCTGCATCCACTACTTCAAATCCCAACCCACACCCCCAGAGAGGCATGAGTGTAAGCACCATCTAAACCTATCAAGCCCTCTTAAGCAGGGCTTCTCTCTTCAGAGAGCACACAAAGAGCCATTTCTTCCTGCTGCAATCAGCCAGTGAGGATCAAGGTTGTGGACAGCAGCACACACAGACACAGAGTGGTGTTTTCTCTCTCTGATGGTGCTTATCGCTGGTCCTGGCTCTGCTCTGGCTCAGGGACCTGTGGAGACTGTGATGCCTTTAAAGTCTCTAGTCCGGCCTCATGCCAGCACTCAGCGGCCAAGAGGGCTGCCTCTAAAGGAGCAGTTCCTTCAAAATGACAATACTCCACACAGCACGTCAGTTCAACTTCCATTTAAGGTTTAGTGACAACTAAACCAATAGTAGTAATGCGTTACAAAGTAACGCGCTACTACTGAAAATGTGGTAACGAAACGTAGTTCCTTTTTCAATTTGGCATAACGTTACTTTTCCCAGGGACAGATTTGACAGCGACACTGCCTTCTCACAAGCTCCACACGGTACGTGACAGAGGCTGGTAGCAGAGCAATCATGGCAAGCGAGAAGCAGCCAAAGCTAACTTTTGAGAGCATTTTAAGATTTGTGGCTTTTTGCTGGATGGCGCTCTGAGCCAGGCAGACACAAAGCTGACAACCTCACAGATGGATGCGGTGGAGATGGGCTCATACATACACGCAGCAGACCGCTGTGAACAAGGATTTCCAGAAAAGAGGCTACATGTGTCTGCGACAATGCACGGACCATCATGGCTGTGCGACCGGTACAAGCCGAAACAGACATTACATGTACTAACACCGTGTAACGCCGATGACCTGCCGATGTGCATTCAACCCACGCTGCATTCAACGCCTGCTTTTAAAAGTAACGTAAAAGTAACGAGTAACGTAAAAAGTTACTTTCCATAGGGGGTAACTAAGTAAAGTAACGGATTACTGTTTTAAGTAACGAGTAACGAGCAAACACTACTTTTTAAAAGTAACTTCCCCAACACTGTTCACTTGTTCTCAAACTCTGTTTGCTCTGGGAAGCAACAACAAACTTTGAGCTAGTGAGCTTCACGCTGAAAATGTCAAGTTTAGAAGGTTTGGATGGTGCAACAAGGCAGGCCTGCTTGGTCCTCTCTAACTGGGACTTTTGGGGACCGATTGGTGGGATTGCTGTCGACCAAGTACATACGGAGATACACTGGTAAGAGCCAATTAGGTTTAACCATGTATCCAGATAATTTAAAGATTTAATTTAAAGCTCAACATTTAATATTGTATATGCCGTTTTCTTTTGCGGGGTGTAAATGTTCCACCAAAACAAGTTCCTTCCTGAGATTATTTAGCATAGCCACCGTCGCTGTGTCTAGAGCATGGATGTATTAAGAGAACTGGATACAGCGTTCACCGCAAAGCCCTGTTCATTCCAATGAGAATTGCTCAAAAGCGCGTAAAGCAGTCATGGAGCTTGAAAAAAATACCCGGATCTTCCGCGTTGACTGGCCCATGATGACATCACGATGGACATGCGCACTAGCGACAGTTTTGTTTGAGTTGTCGTAGCAACACCGCTCGTTTATGAGCTTCTCTCAAGTGGAAAAGGGTATAACATTACGTGTAGAACTTGTTTATTTATTGTCTTAAATATTCACGTTAAACATTGTGTTTTCATTGTTTAATGCTTATCATGTAAACGATGGATGTAGTAAAAGAACCAAGGGGATGTAATCATTATGTTGTGCTACTAGCTACCCATACATATATATGTGTGTATATATATATATATATATATATATATATATATATATATATATATATATATATACACACAACCCCAAATCAGAAAAAGTTGGGACAGTATGGAAAACACAAATAAAAAAAGAAAGTAGTGATTTCTAAATGTACTTTGACTTGTATTTCATTGCAGACAATATAACAGCACATCATTTAATGTGTTCCTCATGATTTTTATTGTTTAAAAAAAAAAAAAAAAAAATCCTATTTTGGTTCTTGCAACACATTTCAAAAAAAGTTGGAACAGTAAAGCATTTACCACTTTGTAATGTTGCCATTCCTTTTCACAACACTTAAAAGACGTTTAGGGACTGAAGACACCAAGTGATGAAGTGTTTCAGGTGTAATTTTGTCCCATTCTTGCTGCAAACAAGTCTTAAGGTGGGCAACAGTACGGGGTCTTCGTTGTCGCATTTTGCGCTTCAAAATGCGCCACACACTCTCTATTGGAGACAGGTCGGGACTGCAGGCAGGTCAGTCAAGTACCCGTATCCTCTTCCTCCGCAGCCAGGACTTTGTAATGTGTGCAGAATGTGGTTTTGCATTATCTTGTTGAAATATGCATGGACGTCCCTGGAAAAGATGTCTTCTTGAAGGCAGCATATTGTGCTCCAAAATATCTATGTACTTTTCAGCATTAACGGTGCCATCACAGAAGTGCAAGTTACCTTTGCCAAGGGCACTGACACAACCCCATACCATGACAGACCCTGGCTTTTGGACTTGTTGCTGGTAACAGTCTGGATGATCCTTTTCTTCTTTGGTCCAGAGCACACGGCGTCCATTTCTCCCAAAAAATACCTGAAATACTGATTCATCTGACCACAGTACACGTTTCCACTGTGTGATGGTCCATCCCAGATGCCTCCGAGCCCAGAGAAGTCAACGGCGCTTCTGGACACTGTTAACATAGGGCTTCCTTTTGGCACAGTACAGTTTTAACTGGCATTTGTGGATGTAACTACGTATTGTGGTACTTGACAAAGGTTTGCCAAAGTAGTCCTGAGCCCATGTGGTGATATCGCTTATAGATGAATGACAATTCTTGATGCAGTGCCGCCTGAGGGCTCGGAGATCACGGTTGTTCAGCTTAGGCTTGTGCCCTTGTCCTTTACGCACTGAAATTCCTCCTCATTCCTTGAATCTTTTAATTATGTTATGCACTGTTGAAGGTGAAATAAGCAAATGTCTTCCTATCTTTCTTTGAGGAACATTGTTTTTAAACATTTCAATAATGTTCTCACGTATTTGTTGGCAAACTGACGATCACACACACACACACACGGATGAACCAAGTGGAGGAAACAAAGTTGTCACTCATATAGCATTGTGCTTTCCGCTGTGACAAGAGTGTGTGAATAAAAAAAGGAAGTTGATAAAATGTAACTAATTTAAAGATAATGTTTTGGGGACGTTTTAGGCCTTTAATTCCACAGGACAGATGTAGACATGAAAAGGGGAATGACATGCAGGAAAGGGCCGCAGGTTGGAGTTGAACCCGTGGCCACTGCGTCAAGGAATAAACCTCTATATATGTGCGCCTACTCAACTGAGCTAACCCACAAATGTTGCCAATTTAGTGGCTGGCAGGCTTTAGCACCAACCACGGTGTAGAGGGAGAGGTCTACGGTGTTTAAATTAAGGGCTATGTTTAGACAGAAACGATCTGAAGAGAAAACAAAGCAAAAGTGGCGTTGTATTCTCACTTTTTATTCTGCGTTTAGACGAGTGTTTTGGGAGGCACACACACGGCACACACATGACACACACACGCGGCACACACACACACGGCACACACACGCACAGTGCGTTTTTTACCCTTTAGACGGGAACGCAAGAGTTTTTAAGATTTCCACTCTGGAGGGTGGTTTCACTTCTTTGCGCTTTTAAGGCCCAAAAATGCCGTCGCCATCTAAACGAAATGCACATCTGATAACATTTTGTTGTTTTCACCCGCGAGCGTATTTGTGTAAACAGGGCCTAAGTTTGTTGCTCTGTGTGTATTGAATTGACCAGAAGAGATAAGGATAAAAAATGAGAAGAGCCTTCTCTAAAGTGGTTAGTTTGCTTTCCTTATTACCATATTTCTTCTTGTGCACTAATTTGCTTAAGCTGAACAGCCAATCAGTGGGATCCCCCTCACTGACAGTTCCCACGCTGGCCGAAAAAAAGCAAACGAAGGCTAAGGACCAATTCACGTTAAATCAAACGGGGCCAAATTTGGGTTCTTTATTCAGCCTTTATTATTGAGTTTCGAGTGCTCGGGAACGCAAAATGAATTTCAGTGTACACTGATAATCAAATTGTATTGTATCGTAAAAAAGAGCAAAGAAAATATTAATAAGGCTGGGGAGTTTTCCTGTTTTTTTCTCTGGCCGGATTATGTCTCTCTCCTCTCTGTCACTGACAGATTTGCAGTGTAAGAAAGAAATCCATAGAAAAATGGATAATGTCATGCATTTTATTTTTCATATCTATCTTAATGTATATTTGAAACACATGCCAATATTGGTTCTTCATTACTTAAAATGTTGACTTTGTAAATATTGCTTAGAAACCTGTACAAAAACCCAATAAAGATAGTTTCAATAGAAAAACAGATAATGTCCTGGCAGAAAATTACCAGTACCTTTTTTACCGTCAGTTTACAGACATTTCTATTAATCTAAACACGGATTCTGTAGATTTACATTATATGCTTTGTACCTTTAAATGGACATTTCTGTTAATCCAAAAAAATCTAAATACGGAAAAACACCTGTGAAAAATCATTACATAAAATTCCTTCATATTAACACACTATTTCTAAGGACTTTCCCAACAGTGTGACAAAATGTCCTGCGTGTTGGCCTGCTGCAGAAAGAGAAAGAGGCTCTGGTCACTGTATTCATATTGTTCATCAGTAAGGGGGATTAATTGGCATTAGAATAGCTTCCAGCCCATCGGCTGTATTCCTCTTCTCTCCTCCAGTCAATGTAAAACAGCATTTTAATTTCTCTCTGCCCTTTATCTTTGCATTTCCCATCCTCTCCATGTTTGGCGTCCTCCCTCTTGCTGTTTCGCTGTCTCTCTGCCATCCTCTGATTTATACTCGAGTTGATGGCTGTAGCCTCAGTGTGTGATCTCCTGCTACCAGTCATAATTGACTAACCTCCACCGAACCTCAACCTGCACTCCACTTCTTTTCTTCTATGCAGTGGGACAAGGACTCATTTATTTTCCATACCACTCAGTGTTATTACTCTGTCTCCATCATTTCCTATCTCTACTACTCTCTCTCTCTCTCTCTCTCTCTCTCCAGCAACCCTCTCTCTCTCTCTTTCATTTGCTCTCATTTGCATAACATTGTTGCAGAAGATGTCTTTCATCTTTTCAGTGTCAGATTGAAAGGAGGGAAAATTACATTACCTTTCCTGTCGTATGACAAAGTGCTCTCTCTCTCCGAGTTCAGCAGATCAGGAGCGCTGGGCGCTCAAACAGCAGAGGCAGGGGATTTGGAAACCATTCAAAACACGGGCAGTACATTGTAGAAAAGTCAAGGGTCACGATAACCTATTTAGTCACATTTATAAGCTGTAATGCAATTTTGAATGAGTAGGAGCATGGATTTTGGCCTGTCTATTTTTTTAAAAGTGCTTTGTGTGGTTCAGAATGCAGTGTCTGGTGTGGGTGGACAGTGAGAGCTGAATCTGTGTGAACACATTATCGTCTGGCTAATGTGCAAAGTCTTATTGGACTCACGTTGAGGCCAGTTCCCTCCAATGCCTCAATGTCTAGTCACGTCCTGGAGCTGCTTCTTCCCTCCAAACTCAGACCTCCCTGATTTTGGCAGAATGAGAATTGGCATTTGGTTTTTTTCCTTAGAATCCAGGGATTTATCTTCAGGGAGAAAGGATGGAAGCTGTTCCAGCAGGGATCCAGATAAAAGCCATGTTGATAAGGAAGGCGAGGTGTTGCCTGGCTCTGAATATTTAAAGCTGCTGTCCAGGACTGTATGCACGGCAGTCATCTGGCTGCTTATTGAGAGGGGAGTCAACACAGAACTCCATTCACAAGTCAATTTGTTTTTGTTATATATATATATATATATATATATATATATATATATATATATATATATAAATTATATTTAGAATGTTGCAGACCGGTGCGTTGCAAGCAGTTGCAAGTTTCAACTCATCTCGTCGCGAATCTATGGTCTGAACTGGGGTTATTAGGCCAGTTTTTAATATTCTAAATAAATATTGAAATGCGCCACTGTAGTTTTGTCTCCGCTGAGACACAGGCTACATTTACACTGCTACATTCAGTTTTTTAAGCTGAGTTTTGTTCTCCGTGCACCAAGTGTTTTTATCTCCAGTAGAAGAACTAATCTCCGTTTAAACTAACACACCCAAACCTCACATCTCATACGAGAATGTTGAGGCCAGTTCCCTCCAGTCCCCTGGGTATAAAGAGGAGGCAGCGTGTAGACTCCGCCCGCTACTGTGTGTTGCCATAGTAACGTTAGTAGCTTCGTCTCAGAGAACGAGCTGTCGTGACCTTCTCGGTCACGACAGCTCGTTCTCTGAGACTCAATCAGGCGGAGAAACGTTGGCATCAGTGTCGGTGTTGCCAAAGGTCTCCGTTTGGGGCCGCTGAGACTGCAACACAACCCGCAGATTCCAAACCAAAACGGGTCAGAAGTGTTTCCAAATGTCTCCGCTTTAGCGGCTCAGTAACGCCAGAGCAGGGGGAATGAGAGGGGGGAACGTAGCAGAAGATATTCCTTTTTAAACCAAAACGCCAGAGAATGAGAGGGGGGGATGTAGCAGAAGATATTCTTTTTAAACCGAAATGCAGCAATGTAAATGTAGCCGCAGTCTTGGTGATCTGGGCAGTTTGCATTCTAACCATTTGCTCATGTATTCCAGAACAGTCCTTCACAAGGGAGAAATCTAAGGACTTTCCCATAATGCATGCACATACAGGTATGTGGCATGTTTTTTTCTACATAAATCCAACATAAATCATCTTTAATTCAGTCCATTCTTGTTAAGCATGTGCTCGAAAAAAATAAACATCCACAATGCAGAATTAATTTACAAAAAAATATAAGAACCTACACAACTACAAAAGGGGAATAACTGGGGAGCTGGTTGTGGGAGCAGGAAGCTGGTGTTCAGGGCTTGAGAGTGGGGATCCAAGTGAAGACAGAGCTGTCCAGGGCCAAGGCTGGCGGAGGCAGATGGGCAGGTGAAACGTGGCAGGGCTTGAGACAACAAAAAACAAAAAGTCAGACAAGCAGGCGAAACAGGCATAGGGCGTGAGACCGGCTTAAATACTGCAGCAGGAGGAGGTGGCAATCAGTGCTGAGGACTTGCAGGGTGTTGATTGAACTGGCAGGCGAGTGGAGTCAGATTGGCCATGCCCAGCCTCTCTCACTGGCACAGACAGGGCAACAGAACAAGAGGGGCAGGGAAATCACAGGGACGGCTGCAGATCCTAAGGGCTCCTGCACACTGCCTGCGTGGCGTGAGCGTGGCGTTTCTGTTGCGTGTCTGTTGCGTGGCGGCTGCGTGGCGTTTTCTCTGTCTTTGCACACCAGAAACATGTCTGATGCGGCGCTGCTGCTGCTAGCCTTGTCTGTACACATGTATGTTTCCCATTGATAAAATTAAATAATAGTGTGTTCTTCAACTTTATTTTGTCAATATGTTTGTGTTTGTACATTTGTTTGCACATATTTCGATACATATTTCAATTCCCTTTCCTGAGATAATAAAGTCCATGTTATTTTATCAGAATCCAATTGAAATACAATTTAAAAAGAAATTTATATCTGCATTTATGTCAAAACCTAGAGACTTTCAAACATCAAAATGACATATAAACATCTTTTCGTATTCTATTTTGCCTGGAAACACTTCCAACGCTTGCATGTCACGTGAAAAATAGGCGTCAGTGTCACGCAGACAGTGTGCAAGCCTGGTAACATGGGAGCTGAAATAAAAACGGACACGCCACGCAGCCTATACCTCAAAACATTTACTCATTTACTGTACAGTATAGGCCTACGAATTGTGTATTTCTTTTTTAATACTCCACTACATTTATTTGGTATCTTTAGTTACAAGTAAATGCAATTACACCCACCTTTTTCAGCTGCAAAATTTATATGACATTTACATTAATCCATCAATATTGTTTGTACTTTTACTTTTAAGTAACATTTTGAATGCAGGTAATTTACCAAGTATTTCTAGTCATATTACTCACTAAGCTCTGAGTACTTTTACCACTGCAGTAAACCGACCACGGGAAACTGTGCTGGGCAGTTTTCACTGCTTTCTGACGTTTTATGCAGACCAAAAATCGAAAATCTGCAGATTAATCAATAATGAAAATAATCGTTTGTTACTGCCTTAACTTCATGCTTTTTGGCTACCAAGAACCTTTAGTACTTGAAAGAACCACATAAAATGCTTGAAGAACCAGTCCCTAAATATAGAGGTTCTTCAATTGGTGATGTCTCTTTGAAGAACCATGGAGTCTGTGTGTAGTGGACCAACTGACAGGATATGTCCAATAAAGCATAAATGTCACCTTTGTGTCGTGTGGTCAACTTTCCTACCAACGACAAAAAGCAGCAAACAGCCCCTTCCCTAAACCCCCTACCACACAGACAATTTTAGGACAAAAATACTGAAAATTGGAAAATTCTTTACCATCCCATGCCTTGAAAAGGTGGAAAACAGTCTTCTCTCTCTTTCTGTGTGTGTGTGTGTGTGTGTGTGTGTGTGTGTGTGTGTGTGTGTGTGTGTGTGTGTGTGTGTGTGTGTGCATGTAGGACTGTGCTCTCTGATATCCAGTCATGTGTTATCACACCAGCAGAGAGAAAGTGGTGTGTGCTGTTGTTTCAGCCTGTCAGTGCAGGGAGACGATGCTGTGATGTAACCAGACGAGACAAACCATCATCGGCGGATAAATGTGGAGAGACATCCACACACAGGAGAGAGTGTGTCAATGGTTGCCAGGCAACACAATTAGCCAGCATCTAGCTTCCTTTTTCAGAGTGAGAGCCTGCCCTCTGTTGTCACCTGTCAGTGACTCTGTGTGTGTGTGTGTGTGTGTGTGTGTGTGTGTGTGTGTGTGTGTGCGCCAGCCCACCTTAAGTTAGTGAGCCTGTGCCAAAATTGTAGCTAGCGCCATTGCTAACCCCCTTCACTTTCTTTAACCAGCAGGTAGCAAGCAAGACACAGGAACTTGGCTTGGGTTTTGGGTTATTCATTAACAGATAAACTGCGCTGCTACGTTCACAGCTATAGCTTTACAGCTATAGCTTTACCCCCCGCCCCCCCCCCACCCTTCCCTCCCACGCAGTTTCAAGTAGCCAAGGGAGGAGAATTTAAAATACATGATGAGAAGAGGTAATTATCTTATCTTCTACGCAAGAAAGTCACCGGACGACACCACAATTGTCTGAACATAGTCATATTGAGAAATCCAGAGAGAGTTGTGTGGAGCTGATAGTCTTAATTAGCTTTGTAGCAACTCATTTGGCAATGGCTTGAATGTAACGGACGTTCATTAATATCAAAAAGTTACGCACCAAATCTTGAATTACCGTGAACTCACGGTAATACTTGAAAGCACCAACATTTTTATCAACTCCTTTCTTCTTGCCTCTTCTGGTAGCTGGACCGTACGCAGATTCTATTCAGAATATATCAAATTATATATCAAATGAAAAACTTAAAAGTCAGGGGTACAAATATAGGATTTTGAAAAAAACTGTCAAAACTGCTCACTCCAGTCATCACAAAACTTAAACAAAAATTAGACATTGGTTTTATCTATTAAGCACTTTTAATACAAAAGAATCAATTCACATATTAAATAGGCATGATGCATACAAATCCTGACAGACCAATTAACATATTGTGCAGCCGTTTTTCAAATCATCAAATGTAACAAGGGATGCAACTTCACATCATCTACAGGTAGCCAATTGTCAATTAAAGTAAAAAATATATATATATATATATATACTAACATCAAAATGAGCTTAGAATCAGTGTGTTAGGGTGGATTTTTCATTTTTGTGTTTTCATGCTCTCTAGTAGAGCAGATGGGGCTCTCTCATTCCCTGTCAGCTTCCTCTTCTGAATGGATTCTCTCTCTGTCTTGTTTTTCAGGTCGAGGGATGGCGCTGTCTTTTCTTCTCTTCTTCTCTGCTGTGTTGCCCTTTCTCAGAGTGTCTGCATCCTATAATACATCTGCTGGTAAACACACACACACACACACACACACACACACACACACACACACACACACACACACTTTGCTGTGGACGAAGTACACATGGAGATCCACTGGTAAGAGCTAATGAGGTTTAACCATGTATTTAGCTAATTTAAATAGCTCACATTACTGTATTGTGTCAACAGTTAACATTTAATATTGTATGTGGAGTTTTCTTTAGCGGGGTGCAATTGTTCCACCAAAACAAGTTCCTTCCTGCAACCCATTGGGATATCAGCCTCACATAAGGGGCCCAACGGCAAGGTTAGAAAAAGTCTAAAGTAAAAGTGGAGAAAGAGAAAGATCTTCTTCTTTCACCTCCGCAACATCGCCAAAATCAGACCTTCTCTCACACCCCCCGCTGCTGAAAGACTCATTCATGCCTTCATCTCCTCCCGACTGGACTACTGCAACTCACTTCTCCTCGGCATCAGCTCTACCAACATCAACCGCCTCCAACTGGTCCAGAACGCAGCTGCCCGACTCATCACCCGCTCCAAATCTTGGCACCACATCACTCCAGTCCTAAAACAACTCCACTGGCTTCCTATCTCCCACCGGATCACCTACAAAATCCTGGACCTCACCTACAAAGCCCTCCACCATCTGGCCCCCTCATACCTCACTGACCTCCTGTCCCCCTACCAACCCTCACGGTCCCTCAGATCCACCTCAGCCGGTCTCCTCTGCATCCACAAATCCAAACTCCGCATTTTTGGGGACAGAGCCTTCTCCAGGGCACCTCCCAGGCTCTGGAACTCCCTCCCCCAAGAGATCCGCACCTCTGAGTCCCTCACCATCTTCCAGTCCCGCCTCAAGACCCATCTCTTCACCTCTGCCTATCTGTAGCCCCCTTTTCTTCTGTGACTGAATCTTGTTTTGCTTTGTCTTGTTTTCTTTTGCTTTGTTTTTTCTTGTATTGTCCTGTTTTGTTTAACTTTCTAATCTAGCTCCCCTGTAAAGCGACTTTGAGTCTATGAAAAGCGCTATATAAATTCAATTTATTATTATTATTATTATCTTGATTTGGGTTTAAAACCAGTTGAGGTGGTTCGGGCATCTTGTAAGGATGCCCCCTGGGCGCCTCCCTAGGGAGGTGTTCCAGGCACGTCCAGCTGGGAGGAGGCCTCGGGGAAGACCCAGGACTAGGTGGAGGGATTACATCTCCAACCTGGCCTGGGAACGCCTCGGGATCCCCCAGTCAGAGCTGGTTAATGTGGCTCGGGAAAGGGAAGTTTGGGGTCCCCTGCTGGAGCTGCTCCCCCCGCGACCCGACCACGGATAAGCGGATGACGATGGATGGATGGGTTTAAAACAATTGCTTTTTTATAAGGGGGTTAGGGAACACTCATCGTTATGGTTACCAGAAGGATTACTTGGTTGAGGCCAGGAAAAGAAAAGAAACCAAAGTAGGAAATGGACACTTTTTGGTCATGTGGGTCACAAGAAACTACCTTTTTTATGTGGTTTTGGTAAGATGTATCAATACCTGACATCCTGGGTTCACAGAACTGTGCAGTAACAGCAATGGACCACTAAGTGGATGTTTCTGTGTAGGTGTTGGATCTGCATGCCTCTGTATTTATTCATCTTTCTATAGTTATGTCTATGCCCTTTTCCCTCTGTCATATCAGTCAGCCTCTGAGCATGAAATTGCTGCTCAGACAAGCACCATTTCCCCCCTCTAACAGCCCAGGTCCGCAGCCAGGCCTAGCTCCACATTCAAAAAGCAATCTGCAACCAATAGCAGCTGAAACCACTAATGAATATTTGCAGTAAAATCGTAGTGCTTATTATGTGGCTTTTATATTCAAGTTCATGCTTTGACACTAATGCTCAGAGGCAGATGTCAGATCTCTATAATACAGACATAAACCTGCCGTCAGATGAGGGAGCTGTCATTTCCTCTTCTTGCTGAGCGGTGGGTGGGGGTGTTTGCTATGGTAGTCACGTCTAGTGGTCTTTCCTGGCCTCTAGTGAGAAATGCAGGGACTGTTTAGTAGTTAGGGTTTTACACATTGGGTGAACATTAATGGAATGGCTGGCTCCAAATGTATTATCCCCAGGGAAGGCAAGGCAAATCTTTAAAAGATGGGGAGACTAAGGGGAATCAGATACACAGAAAATACTTTGTTGGTGTGTTGCTTCAGTGAAACAGCTTTGCAGTGAACTGGCAGGAAATAAGGAATGCCAGCACACAAATGAGGCTCTGAGGAGCTTGTTTCCCCCCAGGACTGATTGATGTCATGTGCTTTAATGGATCACTGATGGCCGGAGTGTGAAGTAAGGTGGTGGGTGGTGTGTATCAAGGTCACTTCCCATCTACATCAAAGCTAGGCTGACATCTTCATCAAAGAGTCTATTACCATTCTTGTGGCTTATTTCTCCCCCTCTGTGTGCGTTGGATTTTTTCGGCCCATTTCTCCATCACCGTCCTGTTTTTATTAAAAGACTGCTCAGGTTGAGAATGCTGAGGGGCTGATACCTCCTGTTGTTAGCAGTGTAGGTCTAATCTACCTATATCCATTTATGAGTTTAGTAGTCTTTTAACGGGCTCGCTCTACATTATCCCGCTGATTACACAGCTACTCACCAAAGAAATCAATAATGACACAAAATATTGATTTAAAAAGGATTTTATTGATGTAAAAACAATGTTATTGCTTCCACTAAAGAAAAAATTCTGTTACGTCTCTGCGGTTGGAACAATGAGTCCATAGCAACCTAAACTCTGTAGCCTCCCTAGCGTTATAGTTCACATTAAAATGAACATTTCTGTTGATGGTGAAGTGAGACAAGGTGAATGGGACTTCTTTGGGAATATTTATGTTGACAGTTCTATCCTCACTCATCTCGTTTCCTTCTTGCTCAGGCGCTGCAGTTGACACACCTGGAAACACAATGTTACAATGTAATCATTGGTACTACTGCTGAAGTTACTGTGTAGTGATCACACACGGTATATACTGTAGAGATGTAGCGATAGGTGCTCACCACATGTGCTGCTGTTGCCTGGATTGGAGGACAGGATCTGTAGTAGTCTATATCCACGACGTTCTACTTCCAGGATTGTTCAGGTGCCGCCGGAGTTACCTTCCTCTTTCTTTGTGTTGGCATTTGTCCAATCTGAGTTTTTTGTTTCACCAACAAGTTCCTTCCCGAGGCTATTTTGCAGAAACGTGGTTGCTCCGTCCACCGCTTAGCCCCACCCAAGACAATTGTGAGGTTGGTTTAAAGAAATGCCAATAAACCAAAGCATGTTTTTCTCCCATCCCGGAATGTTGTGTGGACTAGCCAGACCCTCCTCCATAGCGCTGTGGAGGAAGGTCTGGCAATGCGAGACTAGATCTGTAGTGGTTGGAGCCCAGTAGCCCCTCAGGCTGCCCTCACATCTGTGTCCAGTCACAGACATTATCTCCCTAGTAGGGAGTCCCTACTCTCAAGACCAGCCTGAGGGAGGAGCTGGTGATTGGTGTATCTCCTTGAAAGCCTGGCTGCCTGGCTGAATAGGGGTAACATTGGGACATTGTTTCCCATGGGCTCACAACAGCACCTCACTGCTTGTCTGTTCAGTAGCTGTTGGTCTTTTTTTAGTGGGTGAAGGTAGAAAGATTAAGCTTCAGCAGGACAAATAGATACATACTTTTTTAGCAACGCACCCCCTGTACTTTTCTTTACACAGATCTTTGGCATTGTTGTGGTTCTTGGTCTCAGCATTGTGAGTGAGAGAAATGTACTCATCAGAGATGGGAGTAAGTCACACATGGGCAAGTCACAAGCAAGTCTCAAGTCTTAACCTTCAAGTCTCAAGCAAGTCCAAGTCATTTTGTGTGACAATCAAGCAAGTCAAGTCAAGTCATAGCTTTGGTCAAGCAAGTCAAGTCAAGTCATACAAAAGTTTCCATTTTTAAACAAGCTATAGTGGTTATAACTGCTGGAGTTTTATTTGCATTTTTTCCTACTCAATATTCAAAAGACATTGTGTCCAAGCCACATATATCTGAACAGTTTAAATGTATAAAGATTTAAAAAAGCACAGCCTAAAACTGATATTAGGCCAACAAAAATATCAATATGCCTCAAACATGACATCAAATCATGAAATTCATTCAAACAATTCAAGTATAATGGTTTCTAAGTCAAATAATATTCTTCAAACATGCTTCACTTTTATGGGACAGAAACACATTTAACCTTTCCTTCTCTTGAAAAAAACATAGTCTTTAAGAGTAGCTGAATCCCACCACCTTTGCATAATTTGGAGAGATTGAATAGTAGGCTATATGTTAATATTTGTCAGTGTATTTGTGAGTGAATGTGTGCGTGTTTGAGAGAGAGAGTGAATGAAAAGTTATTAATATTGGTGAGTGAATGTGTGCATGTGGTGTGTGTGAGTGCAGTGTGTGTGTGTGTATGTGTGCCTAGCTTCATTCACATACTTCATCTGCACAACTGCGTGTGTGTCTGCATGTGTGTGTGTGTGTGTGTGAGAGAGAGAGAGAGAGAGAGAGAGAGAGAGAGAGAGAGAAGTTTGTTGTGTGTATGTATACAGTGTGCCTAGTTGTATTCGCTCTTACCGCCACCTTGAACAAAGAGGGGAGGGTGCGCTTATTCATGGCCCAAAACTGAAGGGAGTTCTGTTCATCACAAGCGTCCAAATAGTGGTTCAGCTGAATATGGGGACTGGAACCTGAATCTCTCCCGATTTGAAGTGTCTGATGAAATTCGCCGCGGTGGTGGTTGACGTCGGATTTTTTTGTACAGCAGACCTTGCAAACTGCCGTCCGTTTCTTCTTTGCCTGGTCAGACGTGTAATCCTTATAGCCAAACTTTATTATTTTCGGTGCAGAGGAATCCATGACGTTAAGTAACAGCCGTAGCCAGTCTCGTTTACTGCAGGTCTGCCGCCGTGTGGCGCGTCACCATAACAACGGGCTCCCGCGCATGCAACAGCACTAAAATTGTAAAGTTAACTCCTCCTCAATATCAGAGGGGAAAATATATATTTATTAAACAGAAAATCAAGTCATTTCAAGTCATTTGACTCAAGTCTAAGTCAAGTCTCAAGTCATGAATGTCAAGTCAAAGTCAAGTCGAGTCTTTTATGAATGTTTATCAAGCAAGTCTCAAGTCCTAAAATTTGCGACTCGAGTCTAACTCGAGTCAAGTCATGTGACTCGAGTCCCCCATGTCTGGTACTCATTGCCATTCTCATCCCATTTTAAAAGAGTCTCTTGTCAAGTCTTGATTGCCCTCTCTGCCTCGTCTTGCCAGATGCAGCTGGACATCGAACCACAGTTTTCGGACAAGTCCACTTGCTGTGTTAGGGGACACAACCTCTGAACATACAGATTTATATACCCCGTGGCTGGATTTGAAGGTTTTTTAATTTTAATTTTTATTTATTTTATTATTTCAGGACAATGCACATTGATGAACATGTACAGCAGTACACATAAAAATGCCAGATTGTAGCCCGAGGGCTAATTTCCAGCTCTAGCAGTGGAGGTGGCGCCAGGCCATGTAGTACTTTATGAGGAAAATTTACAAAAATTATCAAAACTCAGTAAGTTATATTTCTCTAAGATGTTGCAATGATGATAAGAGAAAGGTTTTTTATCTAGAGCTTTGAGTGCCTTTTTGTACAGGAGTTCAACTGCTTTTAGGATAGTAGAACCCGACATAAACCAGCTGGTGATGCAGTAGTTCAGATGTGAAAATATCATTGAGTGCAGAAACATCAGAGCAGCTGCATCTGACAGACATCCACTGATTTGCTTAAAATTATAAAGATTGAATTTAATTCTTTTGGATATCATTTTAACATGGCTTTTGAAAGAATGTCTGGAGTCTATAATCACGTCTAAGTATTTAAACTCATTAAGAACTTCCAACTCTTCTGTGCCCAAGAACGGTTGAGTGGCGTGGCCGAAACCCAAACTGCATGGGATGTAAAGGTATTGCTGAGGAATTTAATGATTTGTTTAGTAACCCATTTTTCAATAATTTTGGAAGTTATAGGTAGAATGCTGATTTTGGGCCCCATGATAAAAAATCAAATTGGGCCCCCTCTGTGCAGCTGTTGTCACCACATCTCTAGGACCTAACTGTCCCATCAAAAGCTTTACATAACTCTAATTAAAGGCTTGCGACTGTCTTGCTTCTTGTAGTTCAATACTAGTACTAGCACAATATTTACTGCTGGTGATTTGTACATGCATGCAAGTCTAGAATGCAGTTCAGCTAACGTTAGCGTTAACGTTAGCTATAGAGATGCTTGTCGTAAATAGATTTCCACTTACCGGTGGCGAGTCTGACGTAGTGGAAAAAGTGCAAATCTTCTTTTGGAAAGTAGGCTTGTAGAGCCATGCCGACAGCAACTTGTAAACAGAGCGTGCACGAGGAGAACTAGGCTCGTGCACGCTCTCTCGTGCACACGTTTAATAGGCGTTCCCTCTCGGGAGCATTTTTTCAAAAAGTGGAGAGGGCGGTTCTTTTCTAAAATTCGGGAAAATCCATTATACCTTTTTAATTATTATTATAATTGTTAATGAAATATTTAAAAAAAGAAAAATGAACAAACTTAAATATATAAATATATATGAACTGCCCTTCATGATGGGAATAATAAAGTCTGTATCTATTAGAGTTGAGCCGGATACTCGGCTGAAACGAGTATCCGGTACGGATAAAGCACTTTTGCCGAATATTATACGAGTAATACGAGTCAATATCTGTGCTCGGATTGAATAAAAGTCCTCATTGGGTAGCTGACTGTGTCTGCGTTCTGTGATAGGCTAGAAGTCACAGGGCCCCTCCCCTACACACGCTCTGCTGCTCACTCACTCACAGAACACAGAGGAGAACAGCTCTCTCTCTCTCTCCCTCAGTCACTCAGGTCTTTTCCGTTAACGTTTAGGGTCTCTTCAGCTTCAGGTTTGTTTTTTACTTTGGTTTGTAGTACTTACTTATTAACTAGTAGACTTCTGGTAAACATGGGGTATGCTTGTATGCTTGGTAGAATGCGACTCGCGTTGCGTCTCTGCCTGTCGGAGATTTGTTTTCTTTTTAAACCGTCAGCTGGCTCTAACCAGTTTTTTTTACTTCACGCACTGAGTGTTCTGACACTTTCTTGCTGTATTTTATAAGTTAATGCAGATCTGAAAAACAGCATCGGACTATTTGATCCGTAGAACACAAGCCCCCCCTCGCCCCTCTCTCTCTCTTTTTCTCTCTCTCTGTCTCTCTCTTACTCACACACACACACACACACACACACACACACACACACACACACACACACACACACACACACACACACACACACACACACACACACACACACACACCTGGTGTGGAAATAAAAAAAATAAAAAAATCACACTGATCGTAAAAAAATGAAAAGTTAAAAAAGAAAGTTATGTTGAGTATGAAAACTCTTGTTCATTACATTTTACTTCATAATTGCAACCGTATGTGTTGTATTCATTGCAATCAAGTGCGTATGTGTTGTATTCATCGTGATAAAAACCATTGATCTGAAGCTTAATGCTGATTCTGTCATGTAAATAGTTTTCTAATCAGCAATAAATATAACAATTTCTGATCAACCCAAATCAATTGCGTGCTTAAAATAACATACCGGTTAAACCCCGCCCACTTCCGGGTTAGGCCCCGCCCAGTCCGAGTACAGATACGTATAATTCATATGGTTAACAGATACAGATACAGATAATGCTGTACTCGCTCATCCCTAGTATCTATAGATGCCATTCTGTAATTTAATCTAAATGAACGTATCAAACTGGATTATTTTAATATTGTCTGTATCTTACATGCAGGCTCAGGTTTTTTTTTTTATTTTATTACATAATGATCATTATCTGAGAAAATAATTGTTATTAATGTGTTTGAATTTCTGTCATTAATAAATATTTCATTTTCTTTTTTGTAATGGTAAAAAGAGCAAGAGACCCACAGACTCCCTGCAATGATGCTAACTGGCATGTCACTGAACCCAGTGTTGCTCACCTTCTTCACTGGGACAGGGAGGGGCCCAGTTAGGGGGAGACTGCTGACTCGTCTGTTGTTAAGTCTGCTAAAAGGGGCAGGGACAATGATTTAATATGGATATCTTGCTAAACGTTTCCCTGCACTGATTAAATGGTGATTAAATGTAGGCTAACACTAGTCTGTAGCTAGCTAGCTTATTTCACTATGGACATGAAGCCAACCAGGGATGTAGTGGAGGCTAAACGCACGTAAACGCCGTTTACGCACCTCCCAAAATTCGGAAATAGCGTTTACCCACCTCCAAAGTGCGTTTATCCACCTCTAAATTGTGTTTATCCACCTCTAAATAGCCTATAGTTCCTAAGACATTTTAAATTAAGCTTATGTCGTTTTAGTTTCATATTTTTCATTATTAGTTTCATAGATTGTTAAACCTAAGACGAAGTCTTTCATATTGCGCTGCTTACTGTCAGTGTTGACCAATCTCTTGCGGTGTTTGTTTGTAAAGCCCACAACGTCGCCTTCCAGGCAGCGATGCCTGGAAGGCGACGTTGGGGGCTTAAAACACCATCGAGCATCTCTTGTGTAGCCAGCAGGAAGCAGCAGACTGCATCAAGATTCATCAGTTCTCTTAATACATCCATGGTCACTAGCCCAAACTAGCCTACATGTCTCATGTAATAAATTGTAAAAATAGATGTCCGGCAATTTTTTAAGCGGCGTCAAGACAGCAGCCCTCCTCCTGATGCCAGCAAACGGCCTCGGCTACAAGCCCAAAGTGAGTGAGCTCGAAAAACAGTACTAAACTTCATGTTTTTTAGGTTAATTTGGTTCACAGTAGATTCATGCCACTGACTCAACAAGTCACCTCTACCTGTTCCCATTAGCCCATGTTACAAGTAAAATTCAGGATACATTATCAGATAAATAACTGGATGTAATTATGCATTCTCTGACTTTTAAACCACTGGAAGTTTGTGACAACAAGCTCTCTTTGCTAGTCACCTTAATGTTATCGCTATAGCCGTTCGCGGTTTTGCGGGTACGGTAAACGTTTCTATGGAAACGGCGAGTTGAACCAATCAGAGGCGTCGCTGTTAAGCTTAGGACTGTGGGTAGTGTAGTTTTTCTGCGGCTAAAAACATTTTTTTCTAGTAACAAGGTTGATTTCATACAGACCTCTAGCTTCTGCAGGAGCAGAAACAAAATGAGACATTTGAGGATGTCATCCTGGGCTTTTGGGAAACACTGATCCACATTTTTCTGACATATTGTAGACCAAACAACTAATCGATTAATCGAGAAAATATTCAACAGAATAATCGACTATGAAAATAATCCCAAATCCCTAATCATTATGTACAAGTGCATTGCATTGGAAGCCCTGGATATAAGCCTCCCTCTCTATCTCTTAAATATGTTTGTTCTCTCTGTTTTGTCATTTAGTAAACTTTATAGATTTCAACCCTATTATTCCTTCTTGAGTCTCTTTAACAAGAGCTTAGATTAATGTATGAATTGAATAGTGATTGTGTGACGTATGATGAGGAAACAACCAGTGATACCCTTGGTAGTACCATCAAATGATAGCCTATAGCGATGTCATCAGGATACACATACACCGGTAGGCAGTGGCCCACCTTAAAAGGTGACCACGTCGTGGTCCACCAGAATTTATAGTTTACCCACCTCTTTTTTTACCACTACACCTCTGAAGCCAACAGGTTAATACCACTCACAGACTACAGGCTACCACCTTTCTTGGTGAAAAACTGGGTTACAGTTTGACACCTTTTCCTTTGTCTTTCTCTCTTTTCTCTCTTTCCTTTTTTGAAAACCAGATTTTGATTTAACGTTACTTGGCAACATTGTGGTCATTGTAGTTCTGGCGCATCTACTGACTGCAACTAAACACTGTCACCAAACCATTTCATGCAGGTGGTCGGTCAATATGGATGTTTACTTTTGGTCAATGGGGATATTTAACTTTTACTGCCAAAAACAAGCACAAACAAAGAGATCATTAATTGTATTATTATATTTGAAATATACATACTGAATGATTATGGTTTAATCATTTTATAGTAGTTTTCACCTATTTTTTGGGACCCCTGTCAGTCATGGGCCCCTGGAATTGTCCTAACTCCTCCCCCCCCTATACAGCGCCCCTGGCTGATTGTTCTATAGTTTTTCAGGTGACTGAGGCCAATTTTTTATAGATAAATTAACCAAGTGCATGACTGGGGGCGCTAAAGCCTCCTTATGTGATTTTATAAAGCTATTGTCGAGCCCATTAATATCCTTAGCTTTAGAGTTGTTCAAAGCTGTGATGATATCAATACCTTCTGGTTCTGTGATTTCTTGGATGTAAAATTTGGGATGAGCATGGTCAGGTAGAGTAGGAACCTGCTGATGAGAACCCTTGAAAGATATGAATTGTTTCACCAAATCTTCTATTGATTTAATAAAGAAGGAATTAAGCTCTAAACTTTAAGATGGTACGTTCCAACGTTGGCGTTTCTTACAGATGCATAAAATGATTGTAGGATCTGATTGAGGTTTTCTGTCTTGACCTGTGGAAGTTTGTTGACATATTCTTCTGGATGAACCAGTCTTTAAACACTGCCAGAGCCCGTACTGTACTCGGTTTAGTGTTTCCTTCATGTCTGTCTTCTTCAATGTTGTCCCTTTCTGTGTCATCCAGCTCTTTGTGTCTTTTAACCTCTCTTGCTTCGTCTGTGCTGTTTTCTTGTTCTTCTTTTCATTTCTTTACTGGGGACTGTACAGACATTACCCACAAATCCAACGTTTCGTCATATGTCCTGAACCCGATCACAGTATCGGATCGCAGCTGATTTAGGCATTTTTTTTAACTCATCGGGGCTCGGCATTCACCCTGTTTTACCTACTCTGAGCATGTACATCTTCCGTGTGAAAGTCCGTCTTTCTTATTCATCCGTTATTTTACAGAAGCGCATTACTGTAATTCTCCACACTTTTCTGTGATTCCACCAGGAAACCTCGCTTTCAGGCCGTTATTCCCTGGGG
Source organism: Gymnocephalus cernua (assembly GCA_023631565.1). Lineage (NCBI taxonomy): Eukaryota > Metazoa > Chordata > Actinopteri > Perciformes > Percidae > Gymnocephalus > Gymnocephalus cernua. The sequence goes on along the minus strand of CM042438.1, from coordinate 31,388,638 downwards.
CTGACATTTGTAAACTCAAGAAGAAAATCAAAGATTGACTATTGCACAAGAGGCATCTCTAAGTTTTCATTGTCCAGCGGGAAACTTGAAACTGTTTCAAGATTCATGATTTTTATTTGCCATTTGTGCATTCACCAAACAGTCCAGGCACATAGGAATTCTTGTGCAGGCTTTTTGACTCAAGTAAAAAGTAAAAAGAGTTATGGGCAAGAAAGAAAAGCACACCAACTAAAAAAGAAAAAGATTATACAAGGTAAATAAATTAAAATAGGAGACAAAAGAACTTGGATACTGTACAAAAGATTGCAAAAGATACTACTGCAATACTGTAACTAGAGGATACAACTATGGGGGATATTGCATTTGTCACAAGAATAAATATTGCAAATACTGCACAGTAGTAGTTTGCAGTAGAGTGAAATAGTCAGGATTATTGCACATTTTATCACAGTGAATTGTTCATTGTTTTATCATGTTTTTGCCATTAGTTTGATTGTGGCAGGGAAAAAACTGTTATAGAACTGTGTTTTATGTGTAGTGATACTGTCCGCTCTGCTGTGTCTGAGTCTGTGTGTGCAGTGTTTGGGTCTGAGCAGAGAGTGAGTTGGGTGGAGTGAATCTCTAATGATGCTCTCTGCTCCTTTCCAGCCTCGCTGTTTGTATGTTGTGTGTGTCCATAGAAGGAAGCTTAGTCCCAATAATCCTCTTTGTAGACTTAATGACTCTTTGGAGAGCCTTCCTCTCTGTCTGTTTGGTGTTCCCATACCAGACAGTGCTGCTGTAGTGAGGATGCTCTCTATCAGTCCTCTGGGTGAGAGGGCAATGACTCAGTCCTGCTTTCTTGAGCAGCCTGATGAAGTACAGCTGCGTCTGGACCTTTTTCACTGGGACATTTGTGTTCAAGGTCCAGCTCAGGTCAGATGTTAATGCAGGCTCAGAAACTTGTAGTTGTTGGCCCTCTCCACCTCAGTCCCTCTGACGGAGGAGGAGGATTCTTCCTGAAGTCTTCCTTGTCGTGTCTCCGTTGAGGATGAGGTCATTCTCCTCTCCATGAACAAGAATGTCCTTTACCAGACTCCTGTAACCTGCTTCTCAATCAGCTTGCCTGTTTATTTTTTGGTTGGGGGTATCCTTAAAGCCCCAGTGTGTAACGTGTTTAGTTGTTCATTATCAAAATTTGTATTGCCCTTCACAAACTTGTCCTTTTTTATGAATATTTACCACCACCCTCAATTCTAAGTATTCATATTGGCTTGAAATTTTACATTTGTGCTTGCATGAACTGCTCCAGACGCTCCAGAATCATGCGCCATCTTGAAATATGTTAGCCGGTAAGGGACATACAGGCTATACTGCTCCGCATTTCGCGCTTTTCACTCAGTGGCACTGACTGTGACGTATGCCACGGAGGGAGGGGGAGAAGATTACTTGCAACTCACTGCCAGCAGATTTGAAAGCCTGCTGCGCCTATTATTGAGGACATGTAACTGAGTCGCCAAGGAAATTAAAACGACAACGTGACAGGCAAAGCAACAAGACCAAAGTTAATATTGGTGTGGCTTTTCCAAGATCCAAGCAGTTGTAACACAGACTAGCCACAGCTAGAACAGCTCTCTGCTAAATAGCCTTGTTCTGGTAGAACATGTGTACGTTCAAAAGTAGTTTTAGTCGTGCAACAGAAAACTCAGATTGGACAGATAGTCTAGCTAGCTGTCTGGATTTACCCTGCAGAGATCTGAGGAGCAGTTAACCAGAGTCCTCACAAATCCACCGGAGTTTAGAATGCAGGAGCAATCCCGGAAGTGGAACATTGACTACGTTTACAAGCAGCCAATAATCAGGTTATGGTCGGGTTAAGGTCACTATTCAGTGACCTCAAAAGACCAAGATTCCTTTCGAATAGAACATGCGCAGAACACAAATCAATGTTCCTTTTGATGGGGATATGCCGATACGCGTTTACATGAATAAATATTCGGGTTAGAAAAGGGGTCATATTCCGGTTTTTAAAAACCGGAATATGAGCATATTCGGGTTTTTGCCGGTGTTTACATGGCCGTGCGCGACCGGGTTATTGCTAATATTCCGGTTTTTAACGGGTTATTGGCTGCATGTAAACATAGTCATTGTGGATATAGACTAGTCCAGCATCAACATAGCTTCGGAGAACAGAGAGAGGTTATGCTTGTGGCCATCACTAATCACTGAAAATTGTCTGATAAAACTGCTTTGAAAAACACAAAGCCTGTGAAAATACATTACTTTTAGAAAGAAATAATTGTGGTGGCAGAATTTAATTTCTGTCCCATTGTCACCTTCCAAATCCATTTTCTGTAGCCTGAGTACATCAGTGTTAGCAGCCGCAAATCTGTCTCCTGGCTACTAGTCATGGCCCAGCTGGCCCCATTAACCCCGTCCCCATCCCACTGCCAGCACAATGTTTCCATGTGAAACCATTACAGCACAAACTTTATATGGCTGCTGAAAACATAACAGAGGTCTCCATCTAGTGGTGCGGTCATGAAACAGTCAGAAAAGCCTTTTCTAAATAAAGGAAAAAGCTTTTCTGACAGTTAGAAAAAGTACGTTCTGAAACCTTCTCTCTATTTCTACTCTTTGTGTTTCATCTCTGGCTTTTTGGTTGAATCATTTTGTATTTGTCTATAGATATTGTCATGTCCTTCATTCTGTCATTAAATATTATATGGAATATTAAAGTGTATAGCAGAATATTATACAACCCCAAATCAGAAAAAGTTGGGACAGTATGGAAAACACAAATAAAAAATAAAAAGTGGGGACAGGAGCAATTTAGGGCTAGTAATCAGGTAAATTGGTTAAATAATGATGTGATTTGAAACAGGTGATGTCAACAGGTGATTGCAATTATGATTTGGTACAAAAGCAGCATCCAAGAAAGGTCTAGTCCTTTAGGAGGAAAGATGGGCCGAGGATCGCCAGTTTGGCAACAATTACGTGAGAAAATTATTGAAATGTTTAAAAACAATGTTCCTCAAAGAAAGATAGGAAGACATTTGCTTATTTCACCTTCAACAGTGCATAACATAATTAAAAGATTCAAGGAATGAGGAGGAATTTCAGTGCGTAAAGGACAAGGGCGCAAGCCTAAGCTGAACAACCGTGATCTCCGATCCCTCAGATGGCACTGCATCAAGAATCGTCATTTATCTATAAGCGATATCACCACATGGGCTCAGGACTACTTTTGGCAAACCTTTGTCAAGTACCACAATACGTAGTTACACAGTGGAAATGTGTACTGTGGTCAGATGAATCAGTATTTCAGGTATTTTTTGGGAGAAATGGACGCCGTGTGCTCCGGACCAAAGAAGAAAAGGATCATCCAGACTGTTACCAGCAACAAGTCCAAAAGCCAGGGTCTGTCATGGTATGGGGTTGTGTCAGTGCCCTTGGCAAAGGTAACTTGCACTTCTGTGATGGCACCATTAATGCTGAAAAGTACATAGAGATTTTGGAGCACAATATGCTGCCTTCAAGAAGACATCTTTTCCAGAGACGTCCATGCATATTTCAACAAGATAATGCAAAACCACATTCTGCACACATTACAAAGTCCTGGCTGCGGAGGAAGAGGATACGGGTACTTGACTGGCCTGCCTGCAGTCCCGACCTGCCTCCAATGGAGAATGTGTGGCGCATTTTGAAGCGCAAAATGCGACAACGAAGACCCCGTACTGTTGCCCACCTTAAGACTTGTTTGCAGCAAGAATGGGACAAAATTACACCTGAAACACTTCGGGCCCTATCTTGCACCCAGCGCAATTGACTTTGTAAACAGACGCATGTGTCATTCCTATTTTGCACCCGACGCACGGCGGACCTTTCCCTCCACAGACGCACGTTGGTAAATTAGGGAATGAACTTGCGCTCCTGGGGGCGGTTCAGCGAAAAGAAGAGGCGTGTTCCGGCGCAAATGTTCCCTGGTGCTATTTTGCAGTTTCAGAAAACAATTCCACCACTGACCAGAAAAAAACTAGTCTAAAGTCAGTGGCGCTAGTTATTCAGATGCTATTTTAGGGGCGCATGCTTGGCCATAATGTAGCGTGAGCACAACGCGCATACACTTTGCTTCTCTCATCTACACGGACGCAGCAGTTCCCATTTTTGCAAACCATACAAAATTATAAGGAAAAATATTAGTGAAAATGCGCTTCATGTGTTTGGATAGGTCAGGAGGAATTTTACAGTACAGTCCTCAAAAAGTCGCAGCATTCCTTGTGGCTTGTTGTGTTTTACACATTTCCATGAATCATGGATGTGTTGATGACATAAATGAGGAAATATTAGAGGACTTAAGGAGACGTGATGTTGAACTACGGCAGGATTAGACACTTGAGGGTCCGGGAGTGGCAAGCGCGATGTGCTCCTGGTGGAGCGTGTGGGCGGGGATGGAGTGGGGGGGAGGAGGAAGGGGCACAACAGGAGCAGGTGGTGCGTTTGGAGGCTCACGCTCCATGGCTGCAGCAATCCTCTCCAGACTTGAGGAGATGCGCCCGAGAGGCCGCAGCAACATCGCCACCCGGTCAAGACAGGCATTTATTACTTTGCTGCGTCCCAGACAGCTCCTACTCCAGCCCTGAGGAGAATGTCTCCTCGGCTGTGAACCCGTGCGCCAGGCAAATTCGCCGTCATAATAGCAATCCGCCATGGAACAAGCGCGCCTGCTCTTAAAGGGAATGTGAGATGACGCTCTGATTGGTTTATTGCACGTTACGCCCAAACCACACCTAGATACTTCAGACCAACCCATTTTAGATTTGCGTCGGGCGCAAGACTCATTTATCCCGCTGGTATAATAGCAACAGCACCCGAGCTCCGCCCACAAAGCTACTTGCGTTTCGCACTTCATACTTGCGTTTCAGATCGTTAAAATAGGGCCCTTCATCACTTGGTGTCTTCAGTCCCTAAACATCTTTTAAGTGTTGTGATAAGCATGGGCGTCAGTTTGGTTTGAAATGTGGTGGGGACAGAGACGCATTCGGAAGTGCATTTCCAGAAGTGGTGGGGACAACGACGCATTCATATTTTTTTTTCTCTTTCGCGCAGGTCATGTTTTGAAAGACGTTGTCCAGGGGCCTGTAGGCTACTACAAATCAAGTTTAACATGCCCTGATTCCTTTCAGTTCACTAACCCTAACAACCGCGGTTAAACTGTGTCACAACGTTTATCAACTAGTTGAATTAACCCAGGGTTTCCCAATCTAGAGACGCGCACGTTCACATAAAAGAGCAAGAACCAAAATAGGAATTTTGTTTTTTTGAAACAAAAACAATAAAAATCATGAGCAACACATTACATTATGTGCTGTTGTATTGTCTGCAATGAAATACAAGTCAAAGTACATTTAGAAATCACTACTTTCTTTTTTTATTTGTGTTTTCCATACTGTCCCAACTTTTTCTGATTTGGGGTTGTAGTGCCGATGTCAATGTTAGGGGTTGCTACTTGCTTCTGAATTTCATTGTAAAACTCAGTCTTAAATTGAAGGTAGGTAGAAGGTAGTCCAAGGACAGAACCTTGGGGAACACCAGAGGAGATGGGGGAGGAGTGGGATCTGAAAGTTTTGAGTTGGACAAACTGAGTACGGCCAGAAAGATATGATTTAAACCAGTGCAGGGGTGTATCAGTATGTGCAGTAGTACAGTAGGGTGTAATGTATCTGTACTTTACTTCTTTATTTATATTTCCGGAAACTTTTACTTCTACTCCACTACATTTCCTAAATAAAATGTATACTTTTACTCCACTACATTTCCCCTAGGCATCTTAGTTACTCGTTACTACAAAATAAAATTAGAAGAAATTTGTTACACTGAAAAAAAGCAGGTTCGGCAAATCATTGCTCCTAAATTGCCAAGTCAATGCACACTCCATTCTAGTTGGTGATGTGATGCTTGTTTCTTGCCAAGTGGCAAAAAAGAAAACCATAGGCCAAAACTAAAGACGAAGAGGAGGAAGCGTAATAACTGCTACAGGCTCTGCCGCCATGGTAACAGATGATGACCACCCCGACGACAGTGGTGATGAAGATAACGTTAGACACCTTTGACCATAAAGTTCATAATCAAAGTTTTTTTTTACTTTTCCTTCTAATACTTAAGTACATTTAATATCAGAAAATTACTTTTGATACTTAAGTACAGTAAATATCAAATACTTTAAGACTTTTACTGAAGTAATTTTCTAAAAGGAGACTTTAACTTCTACCAAAGTAATTTTCTGGTAACATACTTATACTTTTACTCAAGTATTGCTTTCAAGTACTTTATACAAGACTGATCAGGCTGTGATACACACACAATGATTATTAGTGTGAAAGTTTATTGAAGGATAGCCTCAAGGGGATCCAACAAAAGATGGATGCATCGTTGGTTGGATGTTTTCATGGTATTTGATGGCCATAAGAAAAATGACCTTTAGTTATTTTTAAAAATGTGTTTTTAAAACTCTTGGTTTGGTTTTCAGTCTGAAATCTGATTGGCTGTCAGAATGCAGCATCAGTGTTGAATTGCAGTCTGTCTGTCTTGCAGCAAGCAGATTGGAACAGATAGGAGCCGGAGGGATGGCTGGGTCTCTCTCTGCTCCACCTGACCGTGTGTCTCTCTTTCAGGTTGTGCTATCATCCGTCCTCCCAGAGATGGAGGGATAAGGTACAGAGGTCTGACACAAGAGCAGGTGAGAAGGGCTGCTAACACACAGTTATAACAGCTGCACAGAGATCAGTTCAACACAGATTGATGTCATTACAATTATATATCAACTTTACTTTTTACATTCCAAATCCTAAAAAGTACTCCGGCTCTGATCAGAGCTTAAAATATTTGCTTTCATGAAGGTTCCTCTTCTTTGTATTTTATGTTTTTATTTGTATTATCCTTTGGCATAGCCTGACAAGCCAGAACCACATCTAGATGTTGGGTCTGGGAACTCCCCATTGGCTGGGCTCAATCCGAGGGGCGGGATAAACGGTTGTCTTTCAAACTCCCTCTGCATGCAATAGGACAGCACTACAACCAACCAGAGCAACGCTAGTTGATAGATTAAACCTTTGCCGTATCTGGTCGGCAAAACTCCGAACACATCTTCCTTTTTTAAGAATGACTTCAGTGCCGTTCTTTGTTCTTTTCTCAAAGTCAAGCTTAACTCCAAGTCTTCCAGAGTCACGCCCAAAGCCGATTCCAAAGACCGCTGTTCACCAGCAGCAGCAGCCATCTTCTTTGTTTTCAAGTAGCAGGGAATTCACGCAGAACTCTGCCATCATTATGTTAAGCCCGCCCACCGACTCTACCCACAGTTTATTTTTTCCAGCTCGCAAGCCAACGGAGAGTTGCTAGACGACCCTGGCTGCAAATTACATTTCCTGCCGCTAGGGTGCGTCTAGATTTCTAGGCTACCTTTGGCCTAGAATGTGTCAAAGATTTGGAGTGAAACAGTCAAATTGATCCATACTAAAGATCATTGTATCATTGTATAAGGCTTCAATTTCAAAATATTTGTATCAGCCTTAAAATTGTGTATGTGTTGAACTAAGGCTGGTCATTATAGCCTGAAATGTGCACTGTAGCGTATACAACAACAGGGCCATGTTATACTGACCACACTGCTGAGTTATGCTGTACACCAGGGGTCTTTAATGTTTTATAACCCAATGACCCCTTATCTGAAATAGAGACAGAGCAGGGACCCCCTACTACATGTTTTATAAAATGAAGTTGCAGATTTAACGCTACAATAAAAGCCTAAAGCATTTATACATACCTTTTAGTGCACAGAATACAAAGCTATTAAAATAATTGTTGTTATGATTTTATAAATCATGTTTAATGTTAAACATACACATGGAACAGTGAATCGGATTAACTGTATCTGTGGATCTTAGTGACTACCTTACCTATACGCCAGTAAGCCTATCATTACTGTCTTTTTATTTTTTACAAATAAAATTGATTTATATTTGCTAATAACATGTTGGATTCATGTTATCATACGTATGGAGGAGTGTGATTTATTTGTATTTAATCTTTTGTTATCGGCACTATAATATTCTATCTGCTATACACTATAATATTCCAAATAATACTTAATGACAGGATGAAGGACATGACAATTTCTATAGACAAATACAAAATGATTCAACCAAAAAGCCAGAGACACATGCAAAAAAAGATTAAATGATACTGTCATTTTCATTTTTTTTTTTACTTTCAAAAGTTGCAAAGGAACTCCATTCATTTTGCCAGATGATGGTTTAGTACCCAAATGCTGACTATTAAATATATTTTTTGCAAGTTAGACAGTATGCAGGAGTTTCTTTGCAACTTTTGACCTACTTATCCCCCTCCGACACACCTGTCTCATGTTATAGATGTGCAAAGTATTTTACTGTACTGAAAAAACTTTCAAAAATAATTAACAATAATTTGGAGACCTGTCTGCCGTAACTCTGAGGACCCCCTAGGAGCCCCGGACCCCCTGTTGAAGATCTCTGCTGTAGACATTTGCATTCTACTGAATTTTTAAGACAACAGGTAAACATAGAGCAAGTGCTGAGTTTGCAGAGAGAGATGTTACTAAATATGAAAAAATATACTTATAGACGAGGGAAGAATATGAAATAAAGTGGTGGTGTTTCTACCACACCTGCTGTCCTAAAGTTATTTTCTTTACGGTGCTGTATCACCTACTGTAGATTACTGAGTTAGCGTTACCAGGAGGTCATATAGTCGTGATGCATGTTTTGCTCAGACAGAAAATCATTCATTTACAATAAGAGAATAAGTTATAGATGCATCGTTACATTTCAAGTGTTGCATACGGTAACTTAGTCTACCTTGGATGTCTCGTGAGCTAAACCGGATATCACTGTCACTGTGTCACGAGCCATAGCATTAAGACATTGTTGAAGCTTAGATTAATATTAATATTTCATGAAACCCATGGACACTTTACACAAGTAACGTTACAGGGGGACAAGGGAAAAGAAAATACGCTACATGGAAGGAGGACGTAATTTAATGTCGGCTACTGACATACAACCACATCGCGCATCTAAAGTTGTAAAATAACATTGAATGAAATAGACATATTACATACTTGAGGGCCAATTTGTGGCTGATTTTGAATCATTTACAATCCTGTAATTGTCTCCATGTGTTAAAAGCCTGACCGAGTGTGACACGTTATCGCCCGTTGTCTTTCACTTTCCCTTTTAGCTTTTAGTTGTTCTTCATCTAATTTCCTTCAGTCCTGTGATGGTCCTGCCCCAGTATAACTACAGCAGATAACTTCTAAAATAAAATTAAAATACAATTAGGCCTATATAAAGAAATCTCCTGCTTCCTTTTACCTTGCTTCGCTGGCTGGATACACTAACACAGGCTTTTCCGGTGTTACAAAGAGATCTGTGACCCGTCAGAATGTGTGACTGTAGCGCCGTCTACCTGCCTGTAGCCTACCTGTAAATCATTCTGTGACTTTGCAGGAAAAGTCGGACCCGGGCAGATGCCTTACTAAAAACTCTATAAAAATAGCGTTCTTTTCACTCTTAGTCTCGTTTGCTGTTACATGTCATTTAAGACTAGTGTATGAAACATGACCGAGCTTTAGAAACATTAAAACGTCACATATAGTCACTTTAAGGCAAATACAGCCCTCATCCAGAAACACACACTCTACACTTAACCATTCAAATCCTTTCTTTGCCTGTACAAACAATATAACCAAATCTTTGTGATAAATTTAATATAGTGTGTGTGTGTGTGTGTGTGTGTGTGTGTGTGTGTGTGTGTGTAGATCCGCAGTGTGCAGGTGCTCCCGGTAGACTATGAGATAGAGTACATCTGCAGGGGCAACAGGGTGATTGTGGGACCCAAGGTCAGGAAGTGTTTGCCCAACGGCACTTGGACCGATCTGATCCAGCGCAGCAGATGCTGTGAGTTTAACCTCAGCTGACTCTCCATCACACATTCATTCATCTCCCACCTGAAGCACTATTGCAACTTCCGGGCCTGAAATGTGAAGCCAATGCTGGAGCTCCTTAAAGCTGCTTTCTCACTAACCTACAGCAGGGGGCGACTCATCTGGCTCCAAAAAGAACTCTCTTTGTTTTTTTTCTCTTTATGGGCATTTTAGGCCTTTATTTATATAGGGCATCTATAGACATGAAAGGGGAGAGAGAGGGGGAACAACACGCAGTAAGGGCCGCAGGGTGGAGTTGAACCTGGGCAGCTGAGTTGCAGAGTAAACCTCTGTATATGGGCGCCTGCTCTACCAGGTGAGCTACCCAGGCACCCAGAAGTCTCTTTCTATAGAAGTGTATGAGAAAATGAGCCTACTTCTCACTTGATTTATTACCTCAGTAAACATTTTCATAATGAGGTTATGGTCTCAATCTCTAGTTTTAAGTCTTCATTAATACAGCAAGATGTACTTTTAGTAAATGATGGTCCCATTTATTTTAAAATAGACAATAAAGCAGGGGATGCTTTAGGACCAGTCAATCAGGACAGAAGCTTAGCAATGCTAACCATACATTAAAACATAAAATTAAAATACACCTCAACTTGTTTTTGGCTGTTGTCTGTGTTTTCATCCTGACCCGCTTACTGTGTGTTTTAACTGGAACATTTTGGTCGCCTTGTTTAGCGTGCTGCTAACCAAGCTAGCTAGCACTAGCATTAGCTGGTAACTTTAAAGAAAGTGTGCCGTACATGCAGATGAATGTCTCCATTACTGGTCTGGTCTCAGAAGTCAAAGATATCCTGATTTTTAATGTTGGGGAGAGATCATCTGAACACCCTCTGTCCACAAGAGCCAACTTTTTGTGTATGATTAAGTCCAAGCCTTAAAGTAAAAAGTAACCTATGTTACCTATTTCACATCAAATGCACAGGAAATTGAAAATTTTAAATATGTGTTAATTGTGTCGATGGACCAGTTGCCATCAACTCTTAGGAAATATCATTATTGCTCATATCATTATTGCTTAGGAAATATCATTATTGCTGTTAATTGCTCCTGTTTTTTTTTTAAACTTAAATGTTCAGACCTGAGGTTGTAAGCCCATTTGGCTCTGTTTCATTATAGGGAGCTAGAGCTGACATGAGGTGTTACAAGTGACAAAAAAACAAACAAAACAATTGTGTCCATTTCTTTGCTGGGTACAAAACAAACTGACCTTGAGTTTTTTTGTAAACTGGAAGTGTTTTTCTAAGTGTTTCACTGTTACAGTTATAGCTTAAAACCTACTTTATTGTGCCTACCATACACTAGAAGACTCTGAAAAGACTTTTAAAAGACTAAAGTCTGACACCATCTCACATCTAATGCTAAAGACTGTTATTATATTGATGCAGCGGCCGCGGGTTTGACTCCGACCTGCGGCCCTTTGCTGAATGTCATTCCTCCTCTCTCTACCCTTTCATGTATTCAGCTGTCCTGTCAAAATAAAGGTCTAAAATGCCCCAAAAAATATCTTTACATTTTTTTCCCCCTCTTTAGCGTTTAGCTTAGTGCTGCGCCATTGCAACCATAAACAACACTGGCTGCTTCCTGTTTGGTGCTTGAGGGAGCGCACCCACTGATTGTTCACATGATTTACTTTCACTACCAAGACTTAAAACTTATAATAATAATAATAATAATAATAATAGTAGTAGTAGTAATAATAATAATAATGTCAAACATGTTTGATTTTGTCAGAACGTCGAGATGGGAAAAAGACTGACTCTGAGTTTTATGACCACCTTACACCAAACGAAGACAACAGGGGTCCGTTTCAGAAAGCAGGTTTAGTGAAAACTCTGAGTTTGTTAACCCTGAGATGAGGGAGACACTGGGTTTTCTCTTTCAGAAAGGGAGGTTAATCAAACCTGAGAGAGAGGGGGAACTCCAGCCCGTTTCAGAAAGAGAGGTAACTTATCTTCAGAGTCAGTTACTATGGTAACTTAATCTCAGAGTCAGTTACTATGGTAACTGAGCCTGTGAACCTAACTTGGTCGGGAGCATGATGAAGAAGCTGTAGGCTATTACTTCGTTAGTTAAACATGCGTCAGGAGATGATATTGAGGCCCCAACTATAGATGCATTTTTATTTCCAGATACTAGTCTACCTATTTGAGCGGTATCGTGTTTCTTCCCAGTCTATCAGTTATGTAGCCTACATAACCTTATCCATCCTCATATCACTAACGTCACCCATCGTGGACATGCTCTACATCCCAGCACATTATTTGTGTCGCATTATGTTTTTTTGCAAACGGCAGTTTTCTTTACAACATACAGTAAAGCCACTGTATACAGAGCCATCTGAAACATGTTTTAAACGTTTGTGTAGAGTTCCCTGGACACAAACCAGTAAGAGACATTCAAAAGAAATAAATGATTGTAAATCATATTTCTGTTAATGATAGGATTAGTAGTAGTAGTTTAATTTTTCACCTGCAGGATTGTACCTAAATTAAATGATAGGTGTAGCCTACCAGCCTACTAGGTGTAGTTTTCACCAGTAATATTATAGGTTAGCCTACCTGTGATTAAATATGAAATTAATAGGCCTACACTATATTAGAGCTTATGCATTGACTCAAGCAGCAATTTTCTCCCACACCAATTCTCGCTATTTTACTGCAGCCGCTGTGATGCTTTTTTATCTAAATACATGTTCAAACTTGCTGTATGTGGGCATGAGTATTTCCACCGACCCGTTTGTTTGTGGTTGTTACCATGGTGAATCGTAGTATCATGGCTCCATTCATGCTGCCTTTTTATTGAGGTGGTGCACGCGCTTAACTCTGAGTGAACCTACTCCGAGTTGATTGAACCAACTCATATCAGCTGTTCTGGAACCGAAAACTCAGAGTTTCCATCTCAGGGTAAATCAACTCAGACATCAGGGTTAGCCTCAGAGTTTGTTAAACCTCCTTCCTGAAACGGACCCCTGGAGCACGCAGCTCTAGCAAGACTTATGATTTCATTCCGATATTGGAATTTTTTTAGTGGCAGTGAAATAGCTTGAAAACTGTCATTTGGTTTTTTACCTCACTTAATGAACACATTTTTTTCATCAAAGTTTGAACAGTTTTTGTTATTTCTCTTTAGAGATGTCTGTATTTGTGTTTTCATCTGAGCTCCACCCACTAGTTTGAGGTGGGTGGGGCTCAGTTGGAAGAACTTTGTACCAATTAGAGTTTAGCATTTGACATAAAAACAGAATCAAATCTGATGACAATTGTGGGTTTGTTGGCCTATCTACTCACACACAGTCCTGATAAATCAGATTAGCTGAGTGATAAGCAATGCTTTTTTCTCCACTTATCGACAAAGGGAACTTCAGTATCTTTCAACCTGGACCCTATTTTCCCATGTATTTGTGTCTAAGTAAATAATGGGAACAACATTTTTTGAAATTGGTTCAGTATTGAGCGAGAGCCCTGCAGCTAGCAGAGAAACAACAGAAAATCCTCCTGCTTCCCTGAAGTCACTGTGTGGCAACATGTTGCCTGCCCCGTGAGTGAGTTATGGAAACAAACCGCGAAGGTAGAGCACGTAGGCTCTGACAGGACTCTATATTGCATTCATGTACACCTCGTTAAAATCATGGTGCTGTTGCTGATGCTGATGCTTGTTAGGTAGGTAGGTTTATTCGGTTACTAAATGTAGAACAAAATGTATGTACAACAATAAACAACTTGTTCTTAGGGGAATTACTGGAATTGTTGTGTCTTTGTAAATTATAGAGTGTGGTCTAGACCTACTCTATCTGTAAAGTGTCCTGAGATAACTTCTGTTATGATTTGATACTATAAATAAAATTGAATTGAATTGCAAAGTACCCTACTGCCATCTAGTGGCTCTTATTGTGGCATTGCCGTCACAAAACAAAATATCAAAATCAAATCTAATTGTGTATTTGGAGAATTGTGACACCCCTACTATCACACTATAACACAGTACATCACACTATAACAAAGTATGAGATTCCTCTTCAGAACATGAAAAAAATAAAGCCTCCTCTGTTTTTCTGTTCTAGTGTTATTGTGTCCTCGGGTATGGACATCATTGGAAAATGGCCGGGTGTCTTCTTGGCCCCTAGGGCCGCCAGTGGAGGGGACAGTGCTACATTACAGTTGTCTGCCTTCCTTCATCCTCATGGGTCGAAACTCAACACAGTGCAATAAGATGGGAAAGTGGGACACGCCCAAACCTGTGTGTCACTGTAAGTCACTTTCATTTAAATTAGCTGATTTCACATGCTGACACAGTCCTAACAGTAGAAGCCTCCATGTACGTCTAAACTCATGTTTAGATGGCCTGTCAGTACACTAATACTAATATAAAGAGCAGAAGGAGCCAGTGTGAAATGATGAACAGGACAGTGTATGATTGGCTCTAGTGTATTTTCGCAGTGTAAAAATCTTGGAACAAATGAAATATGTTTGTGGCCTATTTCAGTTGGACTCATAAGAATTCTCAAACTTTTAAAGCTGAGCCGTAAAACCCAAATCTGTTTTGTCTTCTCTTTTCTGTTTCCAAAGATGACCGCCACTACAAAGGTAAGAACATGTTCTCTCTTCCCACTCTTCTTTCTTCATTTCATTAGTTTTCACTGGTGATATTCCATGCTATGCCGAGGCTTCGGAGCGTGTCGAGCAATCCAGAAAGTTTTCCGTGAACCAAGTGTCGAGGTTGTGTGATTTAAGACCAATGATGTCATTAATGACGTCCGCAGCCATAACACAGTTAAGAAATTATTTTTCCTGAGTAATAGTCTTTCCTTTACATCACTTTCCTAGTTCCTAGTTACACAAGTAAATTCACCGCCCTCTGCCACTGTACCTTCCAGTTTTAGAACACTAATAGTGCCCTTCCTGCCATTATTATGAAATGATTATTTACTAAAGGATTGAATACAAATATTTGATACATTACTCACAATACAGATACAGTTATGTTATGCTATCATAGGCCTACTTATCAGGAGATCAGTCCCTTCAGGATTTTGAGGCTTTTTTTTGGATTGTTGTGGCCCAAAATGCTTGATTTTGGGGCAGCTTTTGTAAAGAATTGCGATGCACATTGCAATGTCGTTTGTATTTTGGTTACGATGAAGTTGCAATGTTTGTTTTCTTGATAAGATACTGCATGGTTTAGATCAACCCACAATTTATTCTTACAGCTCATGGTGAAATAAGACAATGAGATCATCGAGGGGAGACTGTTCTATGAAACATTCCTCGACAAAATGTGCTCAAACTGCTTTACAGTTACAGTTAGAGCAACAAAAGGAATTGGGTTGGCCCATGACTTTCAACCCAGTCTCACAGCAGTTGGTGAAATAGTCATGTAATTGAATCTATTGATACGTGTACACGGACACGTTTTACCCATTTGTTTGGTGACGCTCAGCCTGGTTTTTTTTTTTAAGTAATGTATTTAAATTGGAAACATCTTTCATGTCTGCGCCACATTTTTTCTGCAGCAGAGAAGCTGTATCAATTTGCTATTATTGGTATTTTTAGGACATTAACCGCTGCTTTAATCAACATTTATTCACAAGATCTTATCATGGTTTATATTTCTTTCTTTTAATGTTATTAAGTCGGTCTTATTACCAGGCAAGCTGTATTGCTTTCGTGGTTTATTGATATTTCTACATTAATCAAGATTTATTTACGAGATGTTATCATGGGTTTCATATTTTTTATGTTAATGTTATTATCTGTCTTATTACTGGTGAAATATTACAGTATGCTTTAAAACAGAATGACACAAAGGAATTCATAGACTATATCCCACATTCTACTCTCTACTGTTGTCTCTCTTCATACAACTCTATCGTTGTCTCTCTACATACTACTCTCTACTGCTGTCTCTCTACATACTACTCTCTACTGTTGTCTCTCTACATACTACTCTCTACTGCTGTCTCTCTACATACTACTCTCTACTGTTGTCTCTCTACATACTACTCTCTACTGTTGTCTCTCTACATACTACTCTCTACTGTTGTCTCTCTACATACTACTCTCTACTGCTGTCTCTCTACATACTACTCTCTACTGTTGTCTCTCTACATACTACTCTCTACTGCTGTCTCTCTACATACTACTCTCTACTGTTGTCTCTCTACATACTACTCTCTACTGTTGTCTCTCTACATACTACTCTCTACTGCTGTCTCTCTACATACTACTCTCTACTGTTGTCTCTCTACATAGTACTCTCTACTGCTGTCTCTCTACATACTACTCTCTACTGCTGTCTCTCTACATACTACTCTCTACTGTTGTCTCTCTACATACTACTCTCTACTGTTGTCTCTCTACATACTACTCTCTACTGTTGTCTCTCTACATACTACTCTCTACTGTTGTCTCTCGTCATACTACTCTCTACTGTTGTCTCTCTACATACTACTCTCTACTGTTGTCTCTCTACATACTACTCTCTACTGCTGTCTCTCTACATACTACTCTCTACTGTTGTCTCTCTACATACTACTCTCTACTGTTGTCTCTCTACATACTACTCTCTACTGATGTCTCTCTACATACTACTCTCTACTGATGTCTCTACATACTACTCTCTACTGATGTCTCTACATACTACTCTCTACTGATGTCTCTACATACTACTCTCTACTGTTGTCTCTCTACATACTACTCTCTACTGTTGTCTCTCCATACTACTCTCTACTGCTGTCTCTCTACATACTACTCTGTCTCTCGTCATACTACTCTCTACTGTTGTCTCTCTACATACTACTTTCTACTGCTGTCTCTCTACATACTACTCTCTACTGCTGTCTCTCTACATACTACTCTCTACTGTTGTCTCTCTACATACTACTCTCTACTGTTGTCTCTCTACATACTACTCTCTACTGTTGTCTCTCTACATACTACTCTCTACTGCTGTCTCTCTACATACTACTCTCTACTGTTGTCTCTCTACATACTACTCTCTACTGCTGTCTCTCTACATACTACTCTCTACTGTTGTCTCTCTACATACTACTCTCTACTGTTGTCTCTCTACATACTACTCTCTACTGCTGTCTCTCTACATACTACTCTCTACTGTTGTCTCTCTACATACTACTCTCTACTGCTGTCTCTCTACATACTACTCTCTACTGTTGTCTCTCTACATACTACTCTCTACTGTTGTCTCTCTACATACTACTCTCTACTGCTGTCTCTCTACATACTACTCTCTACTGTTGTCTCTCTACATAGTACTCTCTACTGCTGTCTCTCTACATACTACTTTCTACTGCTGTCTCTCTACATACTACTCTCTACTGTTGTCTCTCTACATACTACTCTCTACTGTTGTCTCTCTACATACTACTCTCTACTGTTGTCTCTCTACATACTACTCTCTACTGTTGTCTCTCTACATACTACTCTCTACTGTTGTCTCTCGTCATACTACTCTCTACTGTTGTCTCTCTACATACTACTCTCTACTGTTGTCTCTCTACATACTACTCTCTACTGCTGTCTCTCTACATACTGCTCTCTACTGTTGTCTCTCTACATAATACTCTCTACTGTTGTCTCTCTACATACTACTCTCTACTGTTGTCTCTCTACATACTACTCTCTACTGATGTCTCTCTACATACTACTCTCTACTGATGTCTCTACATACTACTCTCTACTGATGTCTCTACATACTACTCTCTACTGATGTCTCTACATACTACTCTCTACTGTTGTCTCTCTACATACTACTCTCTACTGTTGTCTCTCCATACTACTCTCTACTGCTGTCTCTCTACATACTACTCTGTCTCTCGTCATACTACTCTCTACTGTTGTCTCTCTACATACTACTTTCTACTGCTGTCTCTCTACATACTACTCTCTACTGCTGTCTCTCTACATACTACTCTCTACTGTTGTCTCTCTACATACTACTCTCTACTGTTGTCTCTCTACATACTACTCTCTACTGTTGTCTCTCTACATACTACTCTCTACTGCTGTCTCTCTACATACTACTCTCTACTGCTGTCTCTCTAAATACTACTCTCTACTGTTGTCTCTCTACATACTACTCTCTACTGTTGTCTCTCGTCATACTACTCTCTACTGTTGTTTCTCTACATACTACTCTCTACTGCTGTCTCTCTACATACTGCTCTCTACTGTTGTCTCTACATACTACTCTCTACTGCTGTCTCTCTACATACTACTCTCTACTGTTGTCTCTCTACATACTACTCTCTACTGTTGGCTCTCTACATACTACTCTCTACTGTTGTCTCTCTACATACTACTCTCTACTGTTGTCTCTCTACATACTACTCTCTACTGTTGTCTCTCTACATACTACTCTCTACTGCTTTCTCTCTACATACTACTCTCTACTGATGTCTCTCTACATACTACTCTCTACTGTTGTCTCTCTACATACTACTCTCTACTGTTGTCTCTCTACATACTACTCTCTACTGTTGTCTCTCTACATACTACTCTCTACTGTTGTCTCTCTACATACTACTCTCTACTGTTGTCTCTCTACATACTACTCTCTACTGCTGTCTCTCTACATACTACTCTCTACTGTTGTCTCTCTACATACTACTCTCTACTGCTGTCTCTCTACATACTACTCTCTACTGCTGTCTCTCTACATACTACTCTCTACTGTTGTCTCTCTACATACTACTCTCTACTGTTGTCTCTCTACATACTACTCTCTACTGCTGTCTCTCTACATACTGCTCTCTACTGTTGTCTCTCTACATACTACTCTCTACTGTTGTCTCTCTACATACTACTCTCTACTGCTGTCTCTCTACATACTACTCTCTACTGCTGTCTCTCTACATACTACTCTCTACTGTTGTCTCTCTACATACTACTCTCTACTGCTGTCTCTCTACATACTACTCTCTACTGCTGTCTCTCTACATACTACTCTCTACTGTTGTCTCTCTACATACTACTCTCTACTGTTGTCTCTACATACTACTCTCTACTGCTGTCTCTCTACATACTACTCTCTACTGTTGTCTCTCTTCATACTACTCTCTACTGTTGTCTCTCTACATACTACTCTCTACTGCTGTCTCTACATACTACTCTCTACTGATGTCTCTCTACATACTACTCTCTACTGTTGTCTCTCTACATACTACTCTCTACTGTTGTCTCTCTACATACTACTCTCTACTGATGTCTCTCTACATACTACTCTCTACTGATGTCTCTACATACTACTCTCTACTGATGTCTCTACATACTGCTCTCTACTGATGTCTCTACACACTACTCTCTACTGTTGTCTCTCTACATACTACTCTCTACTGATGTCTCTCTACTGTTGTCTCTCTACATACTACTCTCTACTGCTGTCTCTCTACATACTACTCTCTACTGTTGTCTCTCTACATACTACTCTCTACTGTTGTCTCTCTACATACTACTCTCTACTGTTGTCTCTCTACAAACTACTCTCTACTGTTGTCTCTCTTCATACTACTCTCTACTGTTGTCTCTCTACATACTACTCTCTACTGCTGTCTCTACATACTACTCTCTACTGATGTCTCTCTACATACTACTCTCTACTGATGTCTCTCTACATACTACTCTCTACTGATGTCTCTCTACATACTACTCTCTACTGATGTCTCTACATACTACTCTCTACTGATGTCTCTACATACTGCTCTCTACTGATGTCTCTACATACTACTCTCTACTGTTGTCTCTCTACATACTACTCTCTAATGATGTCTCTCTACTGTTGTCTCTCTACATACTACTCTCTACTGCTGTCTCTCTACATACTACTCTCTACTGTTGTCTCTCTACATGCTACTCTCTACTGTTGTCTCTCTACATACTACTCTCTACTGTTGTCTCTCTACATACTAGTCTCTACTGTTGTCTCTCTACATTCTACTCTCTACTGATGTCTCTACATACTGCTCTCTACTGATGTCTCTACATACTACTCTCTACTGTTGTCTCTCTACATACTACTCTCTACTGATGTCTCTCTACTGTTGTCTCTCTACATACTACTCTCTACTGCTGTCTCTCTACATACTACTCTCTACTGTTGTCTCTCTACATACTACTCTCTACTGTTGTCTCTCTACATACTACTCTCTACTGTTGTCTCTCTACATACTACTCTCTACTGTTGTCTCTCTACATACTACTCTCTACTGTTGTCTCTCTACATACTACTCTCTACTGTTGTCTCTCTACATACTACTCTCTACTGCTGTCTCTCTACATACTACTCTCTACTGATGTCTCTCTACATACTACTCTCTACTGTTGTCTCTCTACATACTACTCTCTACTGTTGTCTCTCTACATACTACTCTCTACTGTTGTCTCTCTACATACTACTCTCTACTGTTGTCTCTTTACATACTACTCTCTACTGTTGTCTCTACATACTACTCTCTACTGTTGTCTCTCTACATACTACTCTCTACTGTTGTCTCTACATACTACTCTCTACTGCTGTCTCTCTACATGCTACTCTCTACTGTTGTCTGTCTTCATACTACTCTCTACTGTTGTCTCTCTACATGCTACTATCTACTGCTGTCTCTACATACTACTCTCTACTGATGTCTCTCTACATACTACTCTCTACTGTTGTCTCTCTACATACTACTCTCTACTGATGTCTCTGTACATACTACTCTCTACTGTTGTCTCTCTACATACTACTCTCTACTGTTGTCTCTCTACATACTATTCTCTACTGATGTCTCTCTACATACTACTCTCTACTGTTGTCTCTCTACATACTACTCTCTACTGATGTCTCTCTACATACTACTCTCTACTGATGTCTCTCTACATACTACTCTCTACTAATGTCTGTCTACATACTACTCTCTACTATGGTCTCTCTACATACTACTCTCTACTGTTGTCTCTCTACATACTACTCTCTACTGATGTCTCTCTACATACTACTCTCTACTGATGTCTCTACATACTACTCTCTACTGATGTCTCTACATACTACTCTCTACTGTTGTCTCTCTACACACTACTCTCTACTGTTGTCTCTCTACATACTACTCTCTACTGATGTCTCTCTACATACTACTCTCTACTGATGTCTCTACATACTACTCTCTACTGATGTCTCTACATACTACTCTCTACTGTTGTCTCTCTACACACTACTCTCTACTGATGTCTCTCTACATACTACTCTCTACTGATGTCTCTACATACTACTCTCTACTGATGTCTCTACATACTACTCTCTACTGATGTTTCTACATACTACTCTCTACTGATGTCTCTACATACTACTCTCTACTGTTGTCTCTCTTCATACTACTCTCTACTGTTGTCTCTCTACATACTACTCTCTACTGTTGTCTCTACATACTACTCTCTACTGCTGTCTCTCTACATACTACTCTGTCTCTCGTCATACTACTCTCTACTGTTGTCTCTCTACATACTACTCTCTATTGTTGTCTCTCTACATACTACTCTCCACTGCTGTCTCTCTACATACTACTCTCTACTGTTGTCTCTCTACATACTACTCTCTACTGTTGTCTCTCGTCATACTACTCTCTACTGTTGTCTCTCTACATACTACTCTCTACTGTTGTCTCTCTACATACTACTCTCTACTGCTGTCTCTCTACATACTGCTCTCTACTGTTGTCTCTCTACATACTACTCTCTACTGTTGTCTCTCTACATACTACTCTCTACTGTTGTCTCTCTACATACTACTCTCTACTGTTGTCTCTCTACATACTACTCTCTACTGTTGTCTCTCTACATACTACTCTCTACTGTTGTCTCTACATACTACTCTCTACTGTTGTCTCTCTACATACTACTCTCTACTGATGTCTCTCTACATACTACTCTCTACTGATGTCTCTACATACTACTCTCTACTGATGTCTCTACATACTACTCTCTACTGATGTCTCTACATACTACTCTCTACTGTTGTCTCTCTACATACTACTCTCTACTGTTGTCTCTCCATACTACTCTCTACTGCTGTCTCTCTACATACTACTCTGTCTCTCGTCATACTACTCTCTACTGTTGTCTCTCTACATACTACTTTCTACTGCTGTCTCTCTACATACTACTCTCTACTGCTGTCTCTCTACATACTACTCTCTACTGTTGTCTCTCTACATACTACTCTCTACTGTTGTCTCTCTACATACTACTCTCTACTGTTGTCTCTCTACATACTACTCTCTACTGCTGTCTCTCTACATACTACTCTCTACTGCTGTCTCTCTAAATACTACTCTCTACTGTTGTCTCTCTACATACTACTCTCTACTGTTGTCTCTCGTCATACTACTCTCTACTGTTGTTTCTCTACATACTACTCTCTACTGCTGTCTCTCTACATACTGCTCTCTACTGTTGTCTCTACATACTACTCTCTACTGCTGTCTCTCTACATACTACTCTCTACTGTTGTCTCTCTACATACTACTCTCTACTGTTGGCTCTCTACATACTACTCTCTACTGTTGTCTCTCTACATACTACTCTCTACTGTTGTCTCTCTACATACTACTCTCTACTGTTGTCTCTCTACATACTACTCTCTACTGCTTTCTCTCTACATACTACTCTCTACTGATGTCTCTCTACATACTACTCTCTACTGTTGTCTCTCTACATACTACTCTCTACTGTTGTCTCTCTACATACTACTCTCTACTGTTGTCTCTCTACATACTACTCTCTACTGTTGTCTCTCTACATACTACTCTCTACTGTTGTCTCTCTACATACTACTCTCTACTGCTGTCTCTCTACATACTACTCTCTACTGTTGTCTCTCTACATACTACTCTCTACTGCTGTCTCTCTACATACTACTCTCTACTGCTGTCTCTCTACATACTACTCTCTACTGTTGTCTCTCTACATACTACTCTCTACTGTTGTCTCTCTACATACTACTCTCTACTGCTGTCTCTCTACATACTGCTCTCTACTGTTGTCTCTCTACATACTACTCTCTACTGTTGTCTCTCTACATACTACTCTCTACTGCTGTCTCTCTACATACTACTCTCTACTGCTGTCTCTCTACATACTACTCTCTACTGTTGTCTCTCTACATACTACTCTCTACTGCTGTCTCTCTACATACTACTCTCTACTGCTGTCTCTCTACATACTACTCTCTACTGTTGTCTCTCTACATACTACTCTCTACTGTTGTCTCTACATACTACTCTCTACTGCTGTCTCTCTACATACTACTCTCTACTGTTGTCTCTCTTCATACTACTCTCTACTGTTGTCTCTCTACATACTACTCTCTACTGCTGTCTCTACATACTACTCTCTACTGATGTCTCTCTACATACTACTCTCTACTGTTGTCTCTCTACATACTACTCTCTACTGTTGTCTCTCTACATACTACTCTCTACTGATGTCTCTCTACATACTACTCTCTACTGATGTCTCTACATACTACTCTCTACTGATGTCTCTACATACTGCTCTCTACTGATGTCTCTACACACTACTCTCTACTGTTGTCTCTCTACATACTACTCTCTACTGATGTCTCTCTACTGTTGTCTCTCTACATACTACTCTCTACTGCTGTCTCTCTACATACTACTCTCTACTGTTGTCTCTCTACATACTACTCTCTACTGTTGTCTCTCTACATACTACTCTCTACTGTTGTCTCTCTACAAACTACTCTCTACTGTTGTCTCTCTTCATACTACTCTCTACTGTTGTCTCTCTACATACTACTCTCTACTGCTGTCTCTACATACTACTCTCTACTGATGTCTCTCTACATACTACTCTCTACTGATGTCTCTCTACATACTACTCTCTACTGATGTCTCTCTACATACTACTCTCTACTGATGTCTCTACATACTACTCTCTACTGATGTCTCTACATACTGCTCTCTACTGATGTCTCTACATACTACTCTCTACTGTTGTCTCTCTACATACTACTCTCTAATGATGTCTCTCTACTGTTGTCTCTCTACATACTACTCTCTACTGCTGTCTCTCTACATACTACTCTCTACTGTTGTCTCTCTACATGCTACTCTCTACTGTTGTCTCTCTACATACTACTCTCTACTGTTGTCTCTCTACATACTAGTCTCTACTGTTGTCTCTCTACATACTACTCTCTACTGATGTCTCTACATACTGCTCTCTACTGATGTCTCTACATACTACTCTCTACTGTTGTCTCTCTACATACTACTCTCTACTGATGTCTCTCTACTGTTGTCTCTCTACATACTACTCTCTACTGCTGTCTCTCTACATACTACTCTCTACTGTTGTCTCTCTACATACTACTCTCTACTGTTGTCTCTCTACATACTACTCTCTACTGTTGTCTCTCTACATACTACTCTCTACTGTTGTCTCTCTACATACTACTCTCTACTGTTGTCTCTCTACATACTACTCTCTACTGTTGTCTCTCTACATACTACTCTCTACTGCTGTCTCTCTACATACTACTCTCTACTGATGTCTCTCTACATACTACTCTCTACTGTTGTCTCTCTACATACTACTCTCTACTGTTGTCTCTCTACATACTACTCTCTACTGTTGTCTCTCTACATACTACTCTCTACTGTTGTCTCTTTACATACTACTCTCTACTGTTGTCTCTACATACTACTCTCTACTGTTGTCTCTCTACATACTACTCTCTACTGTTGTCTCTACATACTACTCTCTACTGCTGTCTCTCTACATGCTACTCTCTACTGTTGTCTGTCTTCATACTACTCTCTACTGTTGTCTCTCTACATGCTACTATCTACTGCTGTCTCTACATACTACTCTCTACTGATGTCTCTCTACATACTACTCTCTACTGTTGTCTCTCTACATACTACTCTCTACTGATGTCTCTGTACATACTACTCTCTACTGTTGTCTCTCTACATACTACTCTCTACTGTTGTCTCTCTACATACTATTCTCTACTGATGTCTCTCTACATACTACTCTCTACTGTTGTCTCTCTACATACTACTCTCTACTGATGTCTCTCTACATACTACTCTCTACTGATGTCTCTCTACATACTACTCTCTACTAATGTCTGTCTACATACTACTCTCTACTATGGTCTCTCTACATACTACTCTCTACTGTTGTCTCTCTACATACTACTCTCTACTGATGTCTCTCTACATACTACTCTCTACTGATGTCTCTACATACTACTCTCTACTGATGTCTCTACATACTACTCTCTACTGTTGTCTCTCTACACACTACTCTCTACTGTTGTCTCTCTACATACTACTCTCTACTGATGTCTCTCTACATACTACTCTCTACTGATGTCTCTACATACTACTCTCTACTGATGTCTCTACATACTACTCTCTACTGTTGTCTCTCTACACACTACTCTCTACTGATGTCTCTCTACATACTACTCTCTACTGATGTCTCTACATACTACTCTCTACTGAT
This sequence comes from Gymnocephalus cernua, assembly GCA_023631565.1. Taxonomy (NCBI): domain Eukaryota; kingdom Metazoa; phylum Chordata; class Actinopteri; order Perciformes; family Percidae; genus Gymnocephalus; species Gymnocephalus cernua. The sequence goes on along the minus strand of CM042438.1, from coordinate 31,363,102 downwards.
GTCTCTACATACTACTCTCTACTGATGTTTCTACATACTACTCTCTACTGATGTCTCTACATACTACTCTCTACTGTTGTCTCTCTTCATACTACTCTCTACTGTTGTCTCTCTACATACTACTCTCTACTGTTGTCTCTACATACTACTCTCTACTGCTGTCTCTCTACATACTACTCTGTCTCTCTACATACTACTCTCTACTGTTGTCTCTCTACATACTACTCTCTACTGTTGTCTCTCGTCATACTACTCTCTACTGTTGTCTCTCTACATACTACTCTCTACTGTTGTCTCTCTACATACTACTCTCTACTGCTGTCTCTCTACATACTGCTCTCTACTGTTGTCTCTCTACATACTACTCTCTACTGTTGTCTCTCTACATACTACTCTCTACTGTTGTCTCTCTACATACTACTCTCTACTGTTGTCTCTCTACATACTACTCTCTACTGTTGTCTCTCTACATACTACTCTCTACTGTTGTCTCTACATACTACTCTCTACTGCTGTCTCTCTACATACTACTCTCTACTGTTGTCTCTCTTCATACTACTCTCTACTGTTGTCTCTCTACATACTACTCTCTACTGCTGTCTCTACATACTACTCTCTACTGATGTCTCTCTACATACTACTCTCTACTGATGTCTCTCTATATACTACTCTCTACTGTTGTCTCTCTACATACTACTCTCTACTGTTGTCTCTCTACATACTACTCTCTACTGATGTCTCTCTACATACTACTCTCTACTGATGTCTCTACATACTACTCTCTACTGATGTCTCTACATACTACTCTCCACTGATGTCTCTACATACTACTCTCTACTGTTGTCTCTCTACATACTACTCTCTACTGATGTCTCTCTACATACTGCTCTCTACTGTTGTCTCTCTACATACTACTCTCTACTGCTGTCTCTCTACATACTACTCTCTACTGTTGTCTCTCTACATACTACTCTCTACTGTTGTCTCTCTACATACTACTCTCTACTGTTGTCTCTCTACATACTACTCTCTACTGTTGTCTCTCTACATACTACTCTCTACTGTTGTCTCTCTACATACTACTCTCTACTGTTGTCTCTCTACATACTACTCTCTACTGCTGTCTCTCTACATACTACTCTCTACTGATGTCTCTCTACATACTACTCTCTACTGTTGTCTCTCTACATACTACTCTCTACTGTTGTCTCTCTACATACTACTCTCTACTGTTGTCTCTCTACATACTACTCTCTACTGTTGTCTCTCTACATACTACTCTCTACTGTTGTCTCTCTACATACTACTCTCTACTGCTGTCTCTCTACATACTACTCTCTACTGTTGTCTCTCTACATACTACTCTCTACTGTTGTCTCTCTACATACTTCTCTCTACTGCTGTCTCTCTACATACTGCTCTCTACTGTTGTCTCTCTACATACTACTCTCTACTGCTGTCTCTCTACATACTACTCTCTACTGTTGTCTCTCTTCATACTACTCTCTACTGTTGTCTCTCTACATACTATTCTCTACTGATGTCTCTCTACATACTATTCTCTACTGATGTCTCTCTACATACTACTCTCTACTGTTGTCTCTCTACATACTACTCTCTACTGTTGTCTCTCTACATACTACTCTCTACTGATGTCTCTCTACATACTACTCTCTACTGATGTCTCTCTACATACTACTCTCTACTGATGTCTCTCTACATACTACTCTCTACTGTTGTCTCTCTACATACTACTCTCTACTGTTGTCTCTCTACATACTACTCTCTACTGATGTCTCTCTACATACTACTCTCTACTGATGTCTCTACATACTACTCTCTACTGATGTCTCTACATACTACTCTCTACTGATGTCTCTACATACTACTCTCTACTGATGTCTCTACATACTACTCTCTACTGTTGTCTCTCTTCATACTACTCTCTACTGTTGTCTCTCTACATACTACTCTCTACTGTTGTCTCTACATACTACTCTCTACTGCTGTCTCTCTACATACTACTCTGTCTCTCGTCATACTACTCTCTACTGTTGTCTCTCTACATACTACTCTCTACTGTTGTCTCTCTACATACTACTCTCCACTGCTGTCTCTCTACATACTACTCTCTACTGTTGTCTCTTTACATACTACTCTCTACTGTTGTCTCTCTACATACTACTCTCTACTGTTGTCTCTCTACATACTACTCTCTACTGCTGTCTCTCTACATACTACTCTCTACTGCTGTCTCTCTACATACTACTCTCTACTGCTGTCTCTCTACATACTACTCTCTACTGTTGTCTCTCTACATACTACTCTCTACTGTTGTCTCTCGTCATACTACTCTCTACTGTTGTCTCTCTACATACTACTCTCTACTGCTGTCTCTCTACATACTGCTCTCTACTGTTGTCTCTCTACATACTACTCTCTACTGCTGTCTCTCTACATACTACTCTCTACTGCTGTCTCTCTACATACTACTCTCTACTGTTGTCTCTCTACATACTACTCTCTACTGTTGTCTCTACATACTACTCTCTACTGCTGTCTCTCTACATACTACTCTCTACTGTTGTCTCTCTTCATACTACTCTCTACTGTTGTCTCTCTACATACTACTCTCTACTGTTGTCTCTCTACATACTACTCTCTACTGCTGTCTCTACATACTACTCTCTACTGCTGTCTCTCTACATACTACTCTCTACTGATGTCTCTACATACTACTCTCTACTGATGTCTCTACATACTACTCTCTACTGTTGTCTCTCTTCATACTACTCTCTACTGTTGTCTCTCTACATACTACTCTCTACTGCTGTCTCTACATACTACTCTGTACTGCTGTCTCTACATACTACTGTCTTCTGATGTCTCTCTACATACTACTCTCTACTGTTGTCTCTCTACATAGTACTCTCTACTGCTGTCTCTACATACTACTCTCTACTGATGTCTCTCTACATACTACTCTCTACTGTTGTCTCTCTACATACTACTCTCTACCGTTGTCTCTCTTCATATTACTCTCTACCGTTGTCTCTCTACATACTACTCTCTACTGTTGTCTCTCTACATACTACTCAATTCAATTCAATTCAAATTGCTTCATTGGCATGGATGTCAGAAATAACAATATTGCCAAAGCATCAAGGATAATAATGTGAGAAGAAATACATACATACAATTCATTGTGTAAACTAAAATATATACATTTAAGAAATAAAAATAAAAACAGGAAAGCAACAACAGTATATCAATATACAGTAAAATCACTAGTGTCAAATGTAAGAAAGAAAACAAAGACAAAAGCATGAAAAAACATATGAAGTAGAGGACTAAATGAGAAGACAGAGTAAACTGTGAGATGTCCTACAGATATTACGTGTTGTGCTGGTTGTCGCTCAGGCTGTGACATGCATTCACATATCTTGCTGCTTCTACAGCGCTCACATTATTTTCTCCAAGTAGATGTTGCATATTTGGTCAGAGAGTGTATCAAAATCTGGGAGTTTACATTTAATTTTTGTAAGGAACTGAGTTCTGATGTCAGTATATGTGCTACATTGAAGCAGCAAGTGTTGCTCTGTCTCCACCTGTCTCTTTGGACAGAGCTGACACAACCTGTCTTCTCCAGGCAGTCTGTGGCGGCCGGTTTCCACAGCCAGCCTGTGTCCACTCAGCCTGTACCTGCTCAGAGTCTTTCTGAGTATGTGGTCACGTACGGTGCTCAAGTATTCAGCTACTGTGTACTCTCGGTTTAGGGCCAGGTAACAATCCATTTTGCTTTGACGTTTAGTAGTGTCTTTCCAATAGGTCATGAATTTCTGTTTTTGTCTGCAGATGATTTGGTTGGGCCAGATAGTTTGGGGGTGTTCTAAGACTTTGGGGGCTGTGAAATGAGGGAGCTGAGGGGGGTGTCCTGAGGTTCTGGGGGCTGTGAAATGAGAGAGCTGAGGGGGGTGTCCTGAGGCTCTGGGGGCTGTGAGGTGAGAGAGCTGAGGGACAGGGCTAGCTGACTGAGGGGACTATTCTCTATGTTTCTCTCTTGGTATTGTAGTGCTTTGTAGTGGAAACTATGGGGGTCGCTTGTTTGTTGTCAGGTGGTGGTAGAATTTCGTCTTTTTTCAATTATAATTTGGAGGGGATATTGTCCTAGTTCTGCTCAGCAGGGGTTATTTGGGATGTGTCTTGGTAGGTGTAGAAGGTTTCTACAAAATTCTACATGGAATTTCTCAATTGGGTGATTGTCCCAGTCAGTCAATTTTAAATATCTATTTTGCTGCAATATAGAGGGATGGGTTCTATTACTGATTTAAATATTTTTAACCAAATTGTAATGAATTTTAAAGATGTCTGTTTTGATTTTTCTTTTAATTGCATAACATGCTCTTCTTGATTTATCTCTCAGGTCATTCACATCAATTTGAAAACTACCTGATGAACTAATATTGAACTGTATTTAGAATTCATGTTTACTGTAATTCTCAGATCTTTTTTGGAAAAGCAGTATTTTGGTTTTATTCAGGTTGACAGTCAAAGCCCAGGTTTGACAGAAACTGTGCAGGAGCTCCAGATGTTGTTGCAGGCCTTCTTTTGTAGGGGGACAGCAGGACTACATCATCTGCATATAACAAACATTTGATGTCAGTGTCTCCCAGAGTGATACCAGGGGATATAGAAAGTTCCGTATTTTTTGCCAATTCATTCAACACAGTCTCACTCCCAACTCGTCAAATGTCTGACGCATGGCCAAGGACCCGTGGCGTTAAGTTTCAATGCCAGGGAGGTACCCCTCGCGTTATTTTCCGACGAGGGGGTCCGTCAGATAGACAGTCATGTTAATCCCTCACCGTCAGATATTGCAGAAAGAAAAAACACGGCCCCTTAACTCGACATCTGTGACAGTTTTATTGTTGGTATTTTTAGCCCAATAACCACTGGTAATCAACATTATTCACGAGATCTTATCATGGTTTATATGCATTTCTTTTAATGTTATTATTTCGGTCTATTTCAGCCAGGGAAGCTGGGTTTCTTTGTTGTTTATTGATATTTTTTAAACTATAACGCTACATCTATCAACATTTATTTACAACCCCAAATCAGAAAAAGTTGGGACAGTATGGAAAACACAAATAAAAAAAGAAAGTAGTGATTTCTAAATGTACTTTGACTTGTATTTCATTGCAGACAATACAACAGCACATAATTTAATGTGTTCCTCTTGATTTTTATTGTTTTTGTTTCAAAAAAAACAAAATTCCTATTTTGGTTCTTGCAACACATTTCAAAAAATGTTGGAACAGTGAAGCATTTACCACTTTGTAATGTTGCCATTCCTATTCACAACACTTAAAAGACGTTTAGGGACTGAAGACACCAAGTGATGAAGTGTTTCAGGTGTAATTTTGTCCCATTCTTGCTGCAAACAAGTCTTAAGGTGGGCAACAGTAGCCTACGGGGTCTTCGTTGTTGCATTTTGTGCTTCAAAATGCGCCACACATTCTCTATTGGAGACAGGTCGGGACTGCAGGCAAGCCAGTCAAGTACCCGTATCCTCTTCCTCCGCATCCAGGACTTTGTAATGTGTGCAGAATGTGGTTTTGCATTATCTTGTTGAAATATGCATGGACGTCCCTGGAAAAGATGTCTTCTTGAGGGCAGCATATTGTGCTCCAAAATTTCTATGTACTTTTCAGCATTAATGGTGCCATCACAGAAGTGCAAGTTACCTTTGCCAAGGGCACTGACACAACCCCATACCATGACAGACCTGGCTTTTGGACTTGTTGCTGGTAACAGTCTGGATGATCCTTTTCTTCTTTGGTCCGGAGCACACGGCGTCCATTTCTCCCAAAAAATACCTGAAATACTGATTCATCTGACCACAGTACACGTTTCCACTGTGTGATGGTCCATCCCAGATGCCTCCGAGCCCAGAGAAGTCGACGGCGCTTCTGAACACTGTTAACATAGGGCTTCCTTTTGGCACATTACTGTTTTAACTGGCATTTGTGGATGTAACTACGTATTGTGGTACTTGACAAAGGTTTGCCAAAGTAGTCCTGAGCCCATGTGGTGATATCGCTTATAGATGAATGACGATTCTTGATGCAGTGCCGCCTGAGGGCTCGGAGATCACGATTGTTCAGCTTAGGCTTGCGCCCTTGTCCTTTACGCACTGAAATTCCTCCACATTCCTTGAATCTTTTAATTATGTTATGTAAATAATAATGTAAAGAAATAAGCAAATGTCTTCCTATCTTTCTTTGAAGAACATTGTTTTTAAACATTTCAATAATTTTCTCACGTATTTGTTGGCAAACTGGCGATCCTCGGCCCATCTTTGCTCCTAAAGGACTAGACCTTTCTTGGATGCTGCTTCCTGAGGCTATTTAGCAGAGGCACCGTTGCTCCGTCCAGTGCTTAGCACCACCCAAGATGATTGTGATTGGTTTAAAGAAATGCCAATAAACCAGGGAACATTTTTCTCCAAACCAGGAATGTTGTGTGGACTAGCCAGACCTTCCTTTGCAGCGCTGTGGAGGAAGGTCTGGCAAAGCGAGACTAAAGGTGTCCAGATGCTCCTCAGAAACATTTAGAACCACCGTTGCAGGTGACATGTGATATTTGTTTTCTATGATGGATGTATTCATGACATTATTATCTTTTAGAATAGCATATATTTGATTCTGATTACAGCTTCTTAAACAAATTTAATACATTTTCATCCATCCATCCATCCATCCATCGTCGTCCGCTTATCCGTGGTCGGGTCGCGGGGGGATCAGCTCCAGCAGGGAACCCCAAACCTCCCTTTCCCGAGCCACATTAACCAGTTCTGACTGGGGGATCCCGAGGCGTTCCCATGCCAGGTTGGAGATGTAATCCCTCCACCTAGTCCTGGGTCTTCCCCGAGGCCTCCTCCCAGCTGGACGTGCCTGGAACACCTCCCTAGGGAGGCGCCCAGGGGGCATCCTTACCAGATGCCCGAACCACCTCAACTGGCTCCTTTCGACGTGAAGGAGCAGCGACTCTACTCCGAGCTCCTCACGGATGACTGAGCTTCTCACCCTATCTCTAAGGGAGACGCCAGCCACCCTCCTGAGGAAACCCATTTCGGCCGCTTGTACCCTGGATCTCGTTCTTTCGGTCATGACCCAACCTTCATGACCATAGGTGAGGGTAGGAACGAAAACTGACCGGTAGATCGAGAGCTTTACCTTCTGGCTCAGCTCTCTTTTCGTCACAACGGTGCGATAAACAGAATGTAATACCGCCCACGCTGCGCCGATTCTCCGACCAATCTCCAGCTCCATTGTCCCCTCACTCGCGAACAAGACCCCAAGGTACTTAAACTCCTTCACTTGGGGTAAGGACTCATTCCCTACCTGGAGAAGGCACTCCATCGGTTTCCTGCTGAGAACCATGGCCTCAGATTTAGAGGTGCTGATCCTCATCCCAGCCGCTTCACACTCGGCTGCAAACCGATCCAGTGAGTGCTGAAGGTCACAGGCCGATGATGCCATCAGGACCACATCATCTGCAAAGAGCAGCGATGAGATCCCCAGCCCACCGAACTGCAACCCCTCCATACCACGACTACGCCTCGATATCCTATCCATAAATACTACGAACAGGATTGGTGACAAAGCGCAGCCCTGGCGGAGGCCAACCCTCACCTGGAACGTGTCTGACTTACTGCCGAGAACCCGGACACAGCTCTCGCTTTGATCATACAGAGATTGGATGGCCCTGAGAAGGGACCCCCTCACCCCATACTCCCGCAGCACCTCCCACAAAGTCTCCCGGGGGACCCGGTCATATGCCTTCTCCAGATCCACAATAATACATTTTCCAATTATAACATATCAGTTTTGTTCTCTTGCCTTTAAAATTTCCCAACTATAAATACATAAGAAGTTCAAAGACACCAAATACATCCGTTGCAAAGGCAACAACAAACATGATATAGGCTAAGATATAACTAAAAAAAGGAAAAATAATACCATCTGAAATTACATTTAATCACAAAGATAGAAAGAAAATGGTAAAATAGTTCTGAAACACATTCGCAACAAGAAAAAAAACGATTTAATGTGACAACAACAAAAATAAGCATGAGATATGTGTCCGTTTCTGCTGACAGGCTCAATTACAACTGCTAAAAAAGATACAAGAAGAAGGAAGGCAACAGTGTACAGAATGTAAGTAGTTTGCTCATCAAATAAGCTTTTAGCATATATTTATAATTTGAGAGAGAGGAAGATTGTGTTGCAGAATGATGGTACGTTTTCCAGCTGACATTCCCTGCATTTGATAGAGAAGTGCTGAATCATAGACTGTGAATATTAATAATAATAATATTGAATCCTGTTTCCTGAACAAAGTACAGCTAAAGTGGATGCACTTGTACCAGCAGGTGGCAGTACAACTCTGGCCTCAGTCGTGGAATGTAAAACAAGATTTAGATGTACTATGTGACAATATCAGCAGCAAGGCTGTGATTTTCTTTCAAACACGTTAAAGTGTCCGATCTGTGGTCATGGCACAGCGCTGCTAAGCGTCTTAGGGTGTGGACGTCTCTGTGCCAGGACTGTCCCACAGTGTTATGTCAGTGATGAATGGCTCTGTCAGAGATCTGCAGCTGTGCAACTAGATAATGATTATAGGAGGAGAGGTGGGGGGACAGAGAGGATGGAGGAAAGGAAGTGATGGCAAGACAAGTCAAGGCAGCTTTATTTATATAGCACATTTCAGCCACAGGGCAATTCAAAGTGCTTTACATAAAAACGATTAAAAATAAAAAAAGATAAAATACAAGAATAAAAATTACAGTGCAGTATAAGAAATTAAACATTAAAAAGCAGTTAAAACATTTAACAATTATTTAAAGAAAGGAAACATCAAAAAGAAAGGTCTTCAGCCTTGATTTAAAAGAACTGAGAGTTGCAGCAGACCTGCAGTTATCTGGAAGTTTGTTCCAGATATGTGGAGCATAAAAACTAAACTCTGCTTCACCCTGTTTAGTTCTGACTCTGGGGACAGACAGCAGACCTGTCCCAGACGACCTGAGAGGTCTGGGTGGTTCGTAGTTTGCTAGCAGATCAGAAATTTATTTTGGACCTAAACCATTTAGTGATTTATAAACAGCAAAAGTATTTTTAAATCAATTCTTTGAGGCACTGGAAGCCAGTGTAAAGACAGCAGTGTAAAGACAGCACTTCTTATATGCGCCAGACGGCGCATACAAGAAGTTCCTCTACTCAAAAGACCAAGATTCCTTGCGAATAGAACATGCGCAGAACACAAATCAATGTTCCTTTTGATGGGGATATGCCGATACGCGTTTACATGAATAAATATTCGGGTTAGAAATGGGGTAACCCAGGGGTCATATTCGGGTTTTTAAAAACCGGAATATGAGCATATTTGGGTTTTTGCCGGTGTTTACGTGGCCGTGTGCGACTGGGTTATTGCTAATATATGTTTTGAACGGGTTATTGGCTGCATGTAAACGTAGTCATAAATGCAAAGTAGTCCCTATTCTTTAAACCAACCCAGTTTTCTAATTGGTCTAGTAATATGTCATGGTCGACCACGTCAAATGCAGCACTGAGATCAAGTAATACTAAGACTGTAGTTTTGCCACTATCTGTTTTTAAAGGGATACTTCACCGATTTAGCATTCAGCTTTGTATCAGTAGATACCCGGTAGTATTTCTGAATAACCGTGCGTCCCTCCCTCATGTCCCCCTGAGACGGGAGATCTCTGCATTGGCGGTCTGGAAAAAAATCTGCCGATGACGTAAAATGACGATTTTTGTGTCATCTGAAGATTTTTTGGCCAGAGGCAAAGAACTACAGCCAGTAGTAGGAGCTACTTCCTTATGTTTTCAACCCGCCCATCACCTGATCTCATCCAGAAAAAAACGAAATGTCAGCCATCTTGAATCTTCGCTAAACAGGGCACTCTCTTCTCAGCAGGAAACTTTTACAACAATGATGTGCATTCAAACTACCGCACATGTGTACCACCGGGATACATCGGTACAGATTGGAGAATATGCAGGAAACGTTATTACAGACGGAATAATCGGCACACTACGTGAGCTTCGCCTGCTACGGAGAACAGCACTTCAACCAGTGGTGTCGCTCGATGCCCCAAGCCAGGTAGGGGACATCCTCATTGGCTAGGTGGGAAGCTAACGCTAGCCGGCCACCTGTCCCATCAATCCTGCTTGCAAGTGTCCATTCATTAAACAACAAACTGGACTACATCCAACTTCAACGATGCTCCCAACGCGAGTTCAGAGACTGCTGTGTTTTGTGTTTTTGTGGAGACATGGCTGAACAACAGTGAACCGGACTGTACAGCTATGTCGGCGGGTAAGAGAATCATGAAGGTGGGCTGTGTTAACACAGACTGGTGCAGAAATGGGCTGCTAACCACTGGAGTTTGTGACTGTTAAATGGCGACCATTCGACATTCCACGCTAATTCACGGCTGTGTTTATACTCGGTGTTTACAGCCCACCAAGCGCTAATGCTAGTATACTTAGCTGAACTTTACGGAGCCTATAATGTGTGTGTTCACTAAAGGTAACCTGTTTTGTATGTCGTTTTTATATAATGTCGTTTTTATATAATATCGTTTTTATATATTTTAAATGTGTAACACCACTTGAGCAACGATGAAACGTTGTTTGTGTATATGGTTGAAATAACAATAAAACACTTGAGTTGAATGCATCTGTCTGTCTGTCTGTCTGTCAAGCGGTAGGCGTGGCTTGGGAGTGGACTCAAAGCAGCGAAGCGAAGTGCATTCTGGGATTTGATGTCTTTCATCCATATGAGCCAAAAACACATTTTCTGGCTTTTCTCGGCCTAGAAGGCACCAATTTCAATTTTTTTTCTTCACATTTCTGCTGCATAAGTGACCCAATTTAAAGATATATTCAGCTTTCCAGTGGTGAAATATGCCTTTAAGTGGATGTCATTAAATACTTTAACAAGAGCTGTCTCAGTGCTGTGGTCTGGTCGAAAACCAAACTGGAAAGCATCACAAGCATTGTTTAGTGACAAGAAAAGGTTGAATTGTTGAAAAAAACGCTTTTTCAATGATTTTACTTAAGAATGGAAGGTTAGATAACGGCCTATAGTTGCTCATTAGTGCCGTATCTAGATTGGTCTTTTTTTAAGAGTGGCTTGATGACTGCAGTTTTCAGGGACCGTGGGAAGACACCTGAGAGAAGAGACGTGTTTACAATCTGTAAAAGATCAGAAGACAAACAATTTGAAACATTTTTGAAAAGGCCCGTTGGTAGAATATCAAGGCAACAGGAGGTTTTCAGATGTTGTATAATGTCCTCGAGGTTTTTATGGTTGATCGTATGAAATTGTGTCATATTGGAATTTGTTTTGCCTGGACGGTGAGACACATGAAACACATATCCCATACTTGATATGGAGGCACTGACAATTAGTCTAATTTTCTGAATTTTGTCTTCGAAAAAGGAGGCAAAATCATTGCAGGCCTTGGTAGATAAAAATTCAGATGCTACTGATACTGGAGGGTTTGTTAACCTATCAACAGCAGCAAACAAAGCACATGAATTATTATTGTTTCTGGCGATAATATCAGAGAAGAAGGACCGCCTTGCATTCCTCAGTTCCAAATTATAAATGCGAAGTCTCTCTTTATAGGTGCTATAGTGGATCTGGAGATTAGTTTTTCGCCACCTGCGTTCAGCTTTTCGACACTCTGTTTTTTCTGTTCTTACCCGTATGACATTTCTCCATGGAGATCTTTTCTTACTACAGACAGCTTTGACCTTAGTGGGAGCAATGGCATCAATAACATTTGTAATTTTAAAATTGAAATTATCTACAAGCTCATTGACTGAGACCCCAGTGAGGGCGGGTGTGGAGGAGAAAAGCTGAATGAATGTTTCACTGGTGTTTTCAGTGATATACCGTTTTCTGATTACCTTAGTTTGGACACTTTTGGGCACAGAGATAGTGCCGTTAAAGAAAACACATGAATGATCAGAGAGAGCATCGTCAGTCACCACAACCTTGGAAATGTTCAAACCCTTGGAGATAATCAAGTCCAGAGTGTGTCCCTTATTGTGCGTGGGTTCCGTCACATGCTGAGTCAGTCCATAGTTGGTTGGTTGGTGAGGGGGTTTGAGGGGTGTTGGACGGGTGAAGGGTTGAGATTTCTCATCTCTGCTCTGTGGTCTTCCATGGTCAAATCTTTGCTCAGGCGGGGGCTGTGGTGGATCACTGCCGTGCTTTGTTATGTCTTCCTCTTGTTTAGATTCCTCTTGTCTCGTGTCCTTGGCCAAGGGAGCTGATGTGTGGCACAGAAAGTAAAGTTGGTTAGAGGTGAACAGCTTTACTCCAGGTTTGATAAGGAAAAGTCCATCTGCCTTAAAAAGATGTCTGCGCTCCCAGAAAATGTTAAAATTGTCAATGAACTGCAGAGAATGAGCGGTACACGCAGTTGAAAGCCTTTTGTTCAGTGCCAACGGTCTGCTGAATCTCTCAACTCCTCTTCTGACTGGCGGTAGAGGTCCACTGATAAACACCCTCGCATTTAGGGAGCTGACTGTTTTCAGTAGATCCATGAAGTCCTTTTTCAGCACTTCAGACTGTTGCTTTACAACATCATGTGACCCTATATGCAGTATAATGTTATTCACAGTTGGGTGTGCTGCCACAATATCCGGGATTCTTTTGGCCAAGTCAGACACCATTTCTTTGGGAAAACAGAGTATTTTGGTGTTTTTACTGCTTTTTGCATCTTTTACAGCAGTCACCTACAATCACAGTTTGAGGCCCAGTCGTTAGCTTTCCCTGTAGCTTTTTACTTTTTGAATTGCTCTCAGTCCTTACCCTGCTGTGTAACAAGTGTGTGACGAGTGTGATGAGACACAATCCAGGTCATCAGATGAAGGTCCAGGGTCCTGCTGCAGTGGAGCAAATCTGTTATTCATTTGCAGACTCGGTTGTTGGTGAGGCATTTTGTTGCTAATTCTCCCTTTTGCAGCTGTCCACGGCTGTGTCCTACTAAGTACAGGGGTTGAAGAGGCGCTCTGCCTGGATGATAATGCAGGCCAGCCGTTCATATCACAAATCCCAGGGCGCTGTGCCCTGCCCGTTAGTCATCCTCCCATTTCCCAGGAAGATTTACTCTTAGGCTTTGCACCGAAAGAGTTCCCGGCAGGACTACCACTTGTTGATTTATTACCCGTTTCATAGTCCTCCTGTTTCTTTGTAGTCTTGTTGGTGCTAATTAGCCGTGTGTTAGCATGCTTTTGTCCATTGTTTTGGGGCCATGGTAAAGTTGTGTCATTCCCACAAGATCCGTTCACTTCCACGTTTTCTTCTAAATGTTGAATTTTGATTTCCAGAACTGAAATCTTCTTAAAGAGCATGTAGTATACATCCTCGGAGAAGGAAGACAAGGAAGGTGATAGTATCATATTGTTAATATATATTATATGATAGTGTTAATGATATAATGTCATTCTTTTATTTGCCAAGTACATTTACACATACGAGGAACGTATCCACTGAATTGAACCCATCCTTATTAGGAGCAGTGGGCAGCCACAGTCCAGCGCCCAGGGACCAACAGCAGTCGTACAGCCAGTACCTGCACCATGGGCAATGGCAGGAGGTACCTAGCATATGTATATTAGAGATGTTCAGATACTGAAAGCAGTATCAGAAAAGCCTCTGATTCAGCCTAAAATGCTGGTATCGGTATCGGAAAGTACTGGAGTTTATCCATCTCGAACCATGTAATTTAGCCCCAAAAAATCTGCTTTAAAGTAGTTTATTCATGTTCTTTTTCCATTATGTCAAACTGGATAATAAAAGAAAGTTGTGTGGAGTTCATTGTTTGTGTTTGTTCATGTTTCACAGAGTTTAACAACAAAGATAGAAACCATAACACATCCATACAGGGATAGTAGTATACAGCTGTTACGACAAAGTAAAATATGTGTATTTTTTTAACACACTGGTATCGGATCACTCGGTATCGTCCGTTACGCAAGTTCAGGTATCGGAATGGATATCGAGCATAGGTGTAATTTACAGGGGGGATAGGGGGTTAGAATAATCAAAACTGGCCAGTGCAACCCACCCCAAAAACCTATTATAATTTCCTTTACATAAATAAAGACATTCACACCATAAATTGATACAGGAAAGGCACAAATTGTTGCAGAAAAACTCACCAGAATGCAGAAAATGAAGTGTTTGATGCTCAAAATTTCAATTTAGCTCAAAAGTGGAGGTCTCAACAATGTTGAACCCAAAGTTACACCCTTGTATCAGGAAGCAAAAAACGGTATCGGAACATCTCTCTCTCTCTCTCTCTCTCTCTCTCTCTCTCTCTCTCTCTCTCTCTATATATATATATATATATATATATATATATATATATATATATATATATATATATATATATATATATATATATATACATGTACTATATACCAGGGTGATGTGAACAAGAGTGAGGTTGGGGGCTGAAAGAGAAGGAGAGAACAGGAGATTTGTGTCTCCTATCGTTGGTCAATGGTATTGTGTGTGGATGTTTTGAATGAGGCAGGAGGATGCTCTGTGCACTTCCATTACAGTCCAGCTAATTCCAGCTGAGTCCTCTCTGTTCTCAGGCTTTGGGGACACACTGTCCTCCCGTCTCCTCCTGATCAACAGCCAGCATCTCTTTTATGGCTAGACAACAGGGAGAGGCAGGGCCATGTTAGTGAGGGAAATATAGGCACAAAGTCTCCAAACATGTATTCACGCTGATGCTGAGGACTTCAGTTGCATTTTGAAACAATCAGTCCATTTAGAAACAAAATAAAACAATCTGTGGAAATCAGCTGTTTAGAGAGCACAATTTGCTAGCAGTGATTCAGAATGATTTTGGCTGGTATTGGTGTGTAACATGGTTAGCTAGCTAATATTGTAATATAAATGAAGCAGTATTGTTTTCAGTTTAAATAACAGCCACAGATCACGTCATTTACAGCAGTTTAAACATGACATGACATTTGCAACACTTACCTCAAGGAGTCTGTTTTACCTTGTATATTTCCATATTACACAATATGAAACAATTTTAAGATGGACATAATATTTAAGTTATTATTGAACATGGATTAAACTCTGTAGCTGCTTGCTGCTGGGAGTCGAGGGACGGCCTTGTCTGGATGCTATGATGCGCTGTCCATTTCCTCAATATGGATCCAATAGTGCTCACTGGGATATCCAAACACATTTTATTTTCTAGCCTTTTTCTAATTTGTACATGTCCATTACTCTATCTCTAACTTCCTTTGAATGCTCTTTGGTCTTCATTTTTTACACCTTTCCTTTAGATTAGCCGTCTGATACTTTAATGTAGGGCGTTATTCTAATTTATTACATGGCTTGGTTGAATTCTAATGTAGAATGCGATCTGTTATTTATTATAACAGACCGTTGCTAAGTTTAACACACCGTTGCCATGCAAAAGCAGAGCGTTGCCATGGACGCAGTTCTGTTCACTCTGGAGGACAGCTATCAATCAATCCGCTGAAAGAAGTCCGGATAATTTATCAGCTGTGGCAAAAAGTGGGGAAACTTGGAGCAACTTCTGTCCTCCAATTCAAGCAATGACAGCAGATCTGGTGAGCACCATCGCTACATCTTTATTAGGGATCGACCGATTCATCGGCCGGCCGATATATCGGGCCGATATTTGAATTTTTTACGTGTATTTGCATCGGCCAATACGCGGCTGCTGCGTTCAGCGATTTTCCCGGCATTATTTACAGTCAGCCATCCACAAAGGCAGCTCTGTGTTGCTAGGGACGCTTTCGTTCACATGCAGTCAGACCATGCTCCGCCCCTCCCCCACTAGCAGAGTGCTGGAAAGCTGCTAAGACAACGGTGAGTTTTAAAATTTCAAAGTATCTTATAACTGTTTGACTTAGCTGAAATATTGCCATACACCTAGCCGTTACGAACACTGGTCATAGGATTAAGTAATGCAGACGTGTTTCCGTGCTATTTTTGGGAGTTTGATTCAGCGATCACCTGGCTGACACACACCACAGCGTCCAGACACACACACACACACACACACACAGACAGCTAAATAGCACACACACCAGACAGCTGGGCAGAGTTGCCATCGCAGTCAGAGTGCAGCCCCCCCGCTCAAGAAGAGCATAATGATGACAGATATGTTTTATACGTAGTTGAATATTAATTTGTGTTAACGTTTATCATGTACCAGACATACGTGCACGTTGTTCCGTGGTTCTGTGGTATTTTTGGGAGCATTCAGCGACCAGCTGGCTGAGGTTGGCTGAGGTTGGTATGTATGTGTCTTTCCGAAAGACACACACAACACACGCTATGGATGCAGGATTCCAACCGTAGAGACGGAACAGACTATTTTCTTTAGTGGAAGCAATACAATCGTATTTAAATCAATAAACTCCTTTTTAAATCAATATTTTGTGTCGAATTATTGATTTATTTGGTAAGTATTTGGTAGTATGTAATAAGCGGGATAATGTAGAGCGAGGTGGTTGTTATAGCGAATACAACCCCGACAGGGTGATCAGGTCTTGAATCAGCCTTGAATCAGCCTCGCTCTACATTATCCCTTACATATCTCAAAATGGTGCATATTGTAAGCAAATCCTGTCCTCATCTGGGCAATATTTGTCATCTGTGAATACATGGATATTGCAGTTGTTTATTTTTTAACATTAAGGCAATGTCAATTTAAAACAGTTAATTTTGAGGGCCAGTCATTTAAAATAAAATATAACAAAGAAATAAATCTCAATGTATTATTTGTAGGCAAATCTGATAACTTTTAGGGGGTTACATACTTTTTTACACACACACACACACACACACACACACACACACACACACACACACACACACACACACACACACACACACACACACACACACACACACACACACACACACACAGTGTAAGCGAAGGCAACCTGCTTCAGATAACTGTTCCACTCACCCTCTAGGAGAGCAACATTTTGGTGAGCTGATGAATCAGCTCAGACATTCCACCCAGACATTCCACCCAGGGCCAGGAATTTTGGGCCCCATGACAAAAAATCTAATTGGGCCCCCTCTGTGCAGCTGTTGTCACCACATCTCTAGGACCTAACTGTCCCATCAAAAGCTTTACATAACTCTAATTAAAGGCTTGCAACTGTCTTGCTTCTTGTAGTTCAATTCTAGTATTAGCACAATATTTACTGCTGGTGATTTGTACATGCATGCAAGTCTAGAATGCAGTTCACTATTTGATGCAAGATTAAAAGCAACCATAAAAATGTGCTGAAGGCCATCTTTTACAGTCTCAATGTATTTTTATTGTAAAATTTGACAAAATGGAAAATTCTCTTAACAAAATTATTATTATTATTAATTATTATTATAATTAATGAAAGATTATAAAAAAGAAAAACAAACAAACTTAAATATATAAATATATATTAACTGCCATTCATGATGGGAGTAATAAAGTATATATCTATAAATGTCATTCCATAATTCAATCTAAATGAACGTATCAAGCTGGATTATTTTAATATTGTCTGTATCTTACATGCAGGCTCAGGTAAGATACTCACTGTTTCCAACTGTCCAGCATCAGTACAGACAGTAGATTGTTGTTTTTTTATTTTATTTCATAATGACCATTATTTGAGAAAATAAATGTGTTTGAATTTATGTCATTAATAAATATTTCATTTTCTTTTTTGTAATTTATAAAAAGAGCAAGAGACCCACAGACTGCCTGCAATGATGTTAACTGGCATGTCATTGACCACAACATTGCTCACCTTCTTCACTGGGACAGGGAGGGGCACACTAGGGGGAGACTGGGGTGCTGCTGACTCGTCTGTTGTTAAGTCTGCTAAAAGGGGCAGGGGCAATGATTTAATATGAATATCTTACTAAACGTTTCCCTGCACTGATTAAATGGTGATTAAATGTAGGCTAACACTAGTCTGTAGCTAGCTAGCTTATTTCACAATGGACATGAAGCCAACAGGTTAATACCACTCACAGACTACAGGCTACCCACCTTTCTTGGTGTCAAACTGGGTTACAGTTTGACTCCCTTTACTTTGTCTTTCCTCTCTCTCTTTTCTCTCTTTCCTTTTTTGAAAACCAGATTTTGATTTAACGTTACTTGGCAACATTGTGGTTACTGTAGTTCATAATAATGAAATGAAATGAAATAAGACCGAAATAATATTATTAAAATAAAGAAATGAATATCATGATAACATCTAAATAAATGTTGATATATGTAGCGTTATAGTTTAAAAAATATCAATAAACAACAAAGAAACCCAACTTCTCTGGCCGAAATAGACCGAAATAATAACATTAAAAGAAATGCATATAAACCATGATAAGATCTCGTGAATAATGTTGATTAAAACAGCGGTTATTGGGCTAAAAATACCAATAATAAAACTGTCACAGATTTCGAGTTAAGGGGGCGTGTTTTTTCTTTCGTCGATATCTGACGGTGAGGGATTAACATGACTGTCTATCTGACGGACCCCCTCGTCGGAAAATAATGCGAGGGTTATCTCCCTGGGGTTGAAACTTAACGCCACGGGTCCTTGGCCATGCGTCAGACATTTGACGAGTTGGGAGTGAGACTGTGTTGACTAGTGAAACCATAGACAGTATATAAAATGGACACAGCGATCCCGCTGTTTTCGACGGAGACAAGTGAAGCCTCTTACCAGCACTTTTCCGGTGATGGGAAAGTGTTACTGAGCGTTACTGCGCAGCTGCAAACTGAGCTTCCCGCCCTAGATGTGACGTGACCAACGTCTCTGAACGTTGTAAGTCTTCTGGTAGCTGCGCAAAAGAAATCTCAATCATTCCCAATCTATCAGAGACGGAGAGCGTAGGTATATGTAAGGAGATAACGTAGGCACAGGCTAATTATTGCTAACTAAAATGCTAGTTAACATTAGTAATTAAACTAAACAGCTAATGTACGTCGAAACTGCCTGCCAGCTTCTCCTGTACTATACAGTAATTCCTCTACAATGCGACAGCAAGTCGCGTGGTTATGACACAATCGTTAGCCTATTTTTATAAAAACGTCTGCTACGGAGCCATAACGTGAGGTACAAGGTAATGGAGCCTTTTATACATTGTCGTGTTTCTTTAGAAATAAACGAGGGACAAATGAAGTCTTGAAACGCTTCAGATGTAAAGTTATTGGCTGTCAAAGTGACGCCAAAATGAATGGCAGTGAATGGGATGCTAACGGGGGGTGATAGCTTATTAGCATCAAAATGGCGCCATAGGAGGCTTCACTCTGAGGAGAGAAGCCTGGCCCCTTGAGTGAAACCCGGAGCGGAGGCTCCAGAGATTCCAGGAAGCGAACTGGCCAATCAGAGCAGACTGGGCTTTTTCAGGAGGAGGGCTTAAAGAGACAGGCGCTCCTACAGAGTGTCTCATACAGAGGGTGAATACAGGTGCAGCAGCCAAAATAAAGTTTTTTTTTTTTAACATTAAAGCATGTAAACATGTTCTAGTACAAACACAAAATGCAAGTATAATCCTGAAAATGCTATATAATAGTTGCCCTTTAAGAGCGACAAATGCAAAAGGATGCCAAGATTACCGACACTAACTAACTTACTGTGAATAACAAAGGCCAAAGACACATGACCAAGCATCTGTATTTGATGCAATGGGAGAGTGAGAATGTGTTGCTAATAATGGTCCGGTCAGACACTCTTCTTACAAACTAGGAATTATTGACCATATTATTGCTATGGAAAATGCATTTGATTAACAATTTACTTTGATTGTGAAACGTCCACTCAACGTCCAAACCCAGCAAATATTGAGACGTTAAATGGCAGTTGTTTAAATGCCCTATCAAGACATCTCGTTATGGTTCAAAAATAGTTCCAAAATGAAAGTTAGGCCGACGTCCGGAGGAGGTCCTATCGACATGCTTGTTACACAGTGAGATGACAGAGGGCTCTGTTCTGCAGATAATAAAGAAACACCTCGGTGAACACATTCCGTTTTCTTTGAAATAGGCCAAAAAAGGTCAATGTGTTGATCAGTCCTTAGTTTCAGCTCCCTGGCAAACAACAAATAAAATGTGTTTTTGACACACAGTCATTGCTCCCTGCTGTGTGGCTGTGCAGGAAATCAGGCTTTGACAAAACAATGCCTGTATGTCTGTCATAGCTCTTGGAACCATTGCTTTCATTTATGGATTGCAAATGGTTTTGATGAACTGTGTTGTTTTTCAGTGTGAGGTTCATGCATTAGTCACACTCGGAGAGTGTGAAAGGAAGCATAATGTTTTGGAGCAGTGACTGTGTCCTGTGGGTAGTTGGATGGCAGAAATGCTGCATTGTGTTTCTCAGGTTGTTAAATTGGAGGCAGCATTAATCCAGGATTTGATGTTGAGGCCTGGAGCTGGAGCTGCAGCCAGCAGATAGAAGCAAACATTAGCATCTTTTAATTAAGACTGTACTCCCAATATATCTCTCCCAGTACGCCTCCACCTCATACCTGTGTACAACCCAGGGAAAGGTCAGCTGTGTGTGTGGGTAGCCAGAGAGGGAGTGAGAGGAAGAGACTTTTGGTTTTCTGCTCAGTTTTCCACAGATACTTAGAAAATCAGAAGCGTTTTATACCAATATTTAAAGCTTTAGTGTGTAACTTTTTGATATTAATGAATGTCCGTTTTATTCATGCCATTGCCAAATGAGTTGATAAAGCTAATTGGGGGGGAGGTGCACGATATCATGTGGATGTGCTGACAGTTTGTTGTCTTTACTTAGAATTCCTTATGGGGGTGACAGAAACTAGGCACTACAACTTTAAATGTATTATGAACACATAAATGGGCTAATTTTGACATTCAAGCCAAGCCAGAGTTGGACAGTAATACAGATTTGATCTTATCACACATAAATCTCTCTAGACATTGTCATCTTACTGTCCAGCAACCATAGTCCAGGTAAGAGAAGAGTTGACAATGCTTGTCTTTGTTGACTTCAGTTATTACCAGGCTGCAGCCAGTGCTCGAAGTGGGCCGGTACGCACCGGTACGCAGTACCGGCACTTCTACATTTTACTCTTAAGCGTACCTGCACTTTTTCTTGCGTACCGCTACTTCTCGCATGCAGCCGGTACGCTACCACTGACAGAGAAAGCGTCAGTGTCAGAGAGACGACCCTAACGTTACATAAACTACACTACCCAGAGGGCACTACGTGTTTACATTTTAGATCTTGACGAATCACGTAAAGGCAAGCAGTCCGCCCACCCTATCAGAAGTTAGCTTTTCCACGGACGCTAGTTTGAAAACGCTGTCAGTGTCAGCCTGACCGTAACAGGTGTTTCACTGCTGAAAACCTAGAAACTAAAAATAAGTGTCGAGTTTATAAGTCGTTATGTTAGCCGCCTGGCTTCAGAAAGGTACTAAAAGAATGCGTGAGCCAGAGCCAGACACATCAACAGAGGTCCAAGTCCAACCAGAAACATCAGGAGGTAGCTAGTACGGTTCATGAGCTTCAAGCTAGCGTTGATGTGAGCGGAACAGCTGGCGTTAATGAGGAGTCTGCCGCTACCAACCTTAACGTTACACCGACGTCAACAGTAACGTGAGTAACGAAACACACGGACGGCCTGACTGTTGGTCAAAGGACCAAATGATGGATTTTTGCTCCACGAACAGCTGGCTTGTTTTTAATGATAACAAACTGGGCTGCAAAACATGATGTAGCAGCATCCCGTCACTAGCTGCCCAGACAGAGAGGGGACTGAAGCTGTTCCCCCTGTCTCTGTCACACACGCACACACACACACACACACACACACACACACACACACACTGAGAGTGACTGTTTTGCATCTGTTTGAGCACCAAATTATTGTTAAAATGAATAGTTTTGATGAATGAATGAATTTTTTTTCTTAACATGACTCCAACATATTAGCAAATATAAATCAGCTTATTTGTGGAAAAAATAAACAATATTGATACTAGCCTATATGTAAATTAGTCGCTTAGGCCATCCATAGATAGTTAATAAGGATTCACTGTGCCACATGTATGTTTAAAACATGATTTTTTGAATAGCGTACGCACTAAAGTTATGTAAAGTTGTTTAAATAAATCCATACATTTATATTGTTAATAAATGACAATAAATTGTTGTTGTACCAGCAATATCTCCAAGTTTTGTTTTTCACTACAGAAATCTCAAATGTCATGATGATCTGCCAATGCAAGAGAGTACCGGCACCTTTTTTTTCCCACTTCAAGCACTGGCTGCAGCTGTTAAGGTTCTGTTGAATGGATCCAGAAGCGGACACAAGGCAGATGGACAGTTAACTCAGGTTGTTTGTTTTTTTAAAGGCAAGTATGCTAACAGATGAACTGAAGAGTCACGGTGGGAAGCGGGCAGACTGGTGAGAGGTTTCCAAGTACTCAGCTTAGAGCAGGAGTGCAGCGTATTCCAGAAAACAGCTCTGAGCAGGCAGGCAACGTCTTCGAACAGGGCTGGCGGACTAGGGCAAGGCAGAGACACATACATGTTTCAATTCCTTATTTATTAATGTTTTACCATTACATTTCTTGCTGTATTATATGGTACTGTATTTTCTGTGCACTTGTGAGGCACCGTAAAACTCTGTTGGCCATTAAGTAACAAGAAATGTCAGTATACAATATAATTACCACTAGAGAACACCAAGTGTAAAATGTGCCGTTTGTTTGTACTGAAATACCGATATTGGTATTGGTTTAAAATTTTTTGTTTTGGTTAGATTGAAAATGGTGCAGAACTGTTTGGTGTTCATATGCATGTTTCACTTAAATTTGGTTTTAGTTGTATGATGCATTAAAGAGTTACAGTAGTTTGTCAAATAGGCCACACCCACAAGACTTTTGTAATCAATCATAGAAAAATGGTACACACTTAATCCACCTATTAAGGAATTGATGGGGATCAAACCAGAGCTAGAGGAGAGAGATGTTTGACTGACATTCATCCGGTGGACACAAATAAATGTGTCCAAATGAATGCTAATGTTGCTCTGTGTTTTGGATGTGGCGGTTCTAGAACATTTCAAATGCAGGGGCCAGACTGGGGCCACATGCGTTTTTAGGGTGACTAAATATATTAAGCACAAGTGATGCATACCTCGAACCCTCCTAACATTCATACTGTTGCTGGCTTTGTTTATTTTGCCAAATACTAGCTCTCCCTGTTGTTTCAGATCCAGCCACTCTCTCCTGCCCTGCAGTAGTCTCGCATAGCCAGACCTATCTCCACACTTCATGCCAGTGCTGGAGAAAGGTCTGGCTAAACCATCATGATACCACACTAAGTAATACAAAATGCTCTGGGTTATTTCCATTTCTTTATACCTTTCACAATCGTCTTGGGTGACACTAAGCCCACGATGCAGCGATGCTGCCCTTGGAAAATAGTGTCAGGAGGGAAGCAGAGAAGAATTCCGCTCAAAATAGGTGGTCAATGGCAGGCTTATAGGCACAGTCTACATCCTGTAAGTCAGACTAGCCCTACAGTAACCCTCTTCCATGTAACTTTATCTGCCCACTTACTCACCTGCTTCCCATTTACCTAATCAACGCAGCAGTAAATACAGCGGTCTATCTCCACTTCTTCCACGCCCGATTGTGTAGTTTTTAAGCGCTCTGGCTTTCCTGCCACTGTTTTTGCCTGATTGATGATTTTTCCACTGCCCCCTGTCTGGTTTTGTTTGCCTGTTATGACTGATTACATGTTTAAGGACCCCTGACTGTGTTTGTGTCGTGCTTTTGAGTTCAAGCTTGTTGTGTTTCTGATCCATTACAGCATGCATTCGTGTTTACATAATTTAGTTGTCGGCACACATATGCTCATGTGCTTGATTTATTTTCCAACATTCATGAGCTCTGATGATTATGGCTGTTAACAACAGTATGAACATGTGGGGGATGATGATACGTGCATAGACTATGACTAGATGGGTTGTTGACTGAGCTTCACAACTCCCATGGGAAAGTGAATGGGGAAAGACCCTTTCAAGATGAAAACCCCATATGTTGTGTTACCATCTACAATGAAGACTATTAAATAAATGAGTGTTTGCGAGAATAAGAGGGTTCACCAGGCTAAATGTGGCAGCATAGTTAACGTGCGTGAATTATTTATGTGGCTCTAACTGAGTGCTAATGACGGGAGAGGTTAGAGGACACGGCAGGATTCAACAGTACACTGGTACACACTTTATTAATTTCAGCCCAAGGATTTTTAGCTCAAATTGCTGCAGAATATCAGTACAGTCTCAGTAGAGGAAAAGACAACATTACACATTGAGATGGGATGAATAGCATGTTTAGAGAGTTCTAGGCAAGCCAACCAATCGATTGATTACTCTAAGTCAGAGATCTTCAACAGGGAGTGTGACCCCTAGGGGGTTAAAAAAATAAACTTCAATCAAACATATTATTTTTTTAAATTTACACAACATTGATGATAGGCTTACAGGCCTATAGGTACAGTAGGTAGCACTAAGGTAGCCATCCACAGATACAGTTAAGCTTAAGGATTCACTGTGCTGTATTTTAACATTAAAACATGATGCATAAATATATGAATTTGTCAACAATTATTATTTTTAACAGCTTAGTATTGTATGCACCATAAAAAAGGTATGTGTAAAAGCTTTAGGACACCCTACACTTTATTGTAGGCCCAGTTTAATATGCAATTTATATTTTATATTTTATACTGATATTGTATACAATGTACGTAGTAAGGGGTCCCTGATCCGTCTCTTTTTCAACTGAAGGGTCTTTGCTCTAAAAAACGTTGAAGACCCCTGCTATAAGTGATATACATTTATGATTACTGGACCCCACATTAGCCTGCATTGTATAGACCCTTTGCAAACACGTGACCATGACCACGTGACGACGCCATGACGGACGGCAAAATCACCGGAAGCACAAGCTAAACAGTGTAGTAGACGAGCGGAAAGTTTCATTAGTTTCAGTCAATTTAAAACAAATAACACTAATTAAAATGTAATACCTATCTTCTTCTTTATGGCTTCTTCTATTGAACAACAAGTTGTCGTGACTCGGTCGAGCACCTGGTAGGTGCTCACAAAGAGTGGTATTTGGAGAAGTTGGATACCGACCCTTACCTTCCTCCTCCCTCCGTTTTCACGGACCTCATTAAATCGCTGAGTCTGCCCGACATCAGTCCACACGATCTGTACCACTTTGTAGTAAACGGGGTATCCCCATACACTGCCGCTGATCTCAAAGCTTTTAAACACATGGAGGATTATGGCGTTTCATAACACCGAGCCAGTTAGCTGCCCTCTGAGCCAAGCCAACTACTGAATAACACAGCTTTGACTCACCCGACAGATCACGATCAAACTGTAAATGTGAATAACTTGTACTAACATTTTGAATTTCCCTTCATATTTAAGGCAACCTCTGAGCAGGCTAGTCTATGTTTCAACAGCTGATTTGGGGTATAAATAGCACAAGTTATCTTGGAAGCTAACATTAGCTAGCAATCACATGTTGAGCTCCATGCAAAGTCTGCAGCCAACAGCAAAGACAAACTCCCAAAAGATCCACATAAAGTCAAACTGAAGGGAAGTTGTGCACCTTTCAAATACAAAGACAAACGGAGTCGGTGTGGTCTGTTGTTGTTATCACTTTAAGATAAATAAACTTAACTAACCTAACTTAACTAACCTAACTAAGCGGTTTAGGCAGGCTAACGCACTAGCATTACGTGGCTAATAGTTAGCTAACTCTACGTTAAGAGTGAGCCAGTTTGTGATACATTAAATATCGAAGGAACCTTACAAGTGTGTTCCCCTTGTTAACACAATGACTCAAACCAGACATAACACAAAGCCTACAGAAGCCCACCGCACAAGAAGAAATAACCATTTTGAGTGACCAATGAGCGAACACGTTTGACTTGCCGTCCGTCGTTCATAATTTGCGCAAGTAAAGCGCGACGTCACGTGCAAAGAGTCTATAGTAGTAGTTAGTTAGTTAGTAGTTGCATAGTCAAAATTGTAATAATTGAACTAGAAAATCATGAAGTAATTTCACACATTTAATACAGAGTAAAACTCTCTCTTTCTCTCTTTACTCTCTCTGCTGTCCCACACTCTGATGCTGTTATTAATACTGGATTTATTGGCCTGTCAGATGCCGCTCTCCTCATCTAGCTGAGGCTTGAGAGGGTCAGAGCAGGTTAAGTGCCACGCCTGAGGGCAGGGCAGCTGTGATCAGAGATGCATTCCAATGTCCAGGGCCTGCTTCACTTCCAGCAGGAATGTACAGACTGAAGCTTCACTTTGCCCTGAGGAACAAGTTACACCAGCTGGTGTTAAATGGGATCAAGAATGAGTGTCGTGTGGCAGCAGCTCCAAATGAAGAAGCATTCACTGTAGGGCTGAACGATTTGGGGAAAGAATTGCGAATTGCGATTTTTCTGCCAGATATTGCGATTACGATTCAATTCTTTTTTTTTTAAGTATACCTAAAGTTTAATATTCACTGTGTAACAGATAAAACATGTCATGGAGCATTATAACATGAGACACCATCAAAACTGCTCTATATTCTTATGCAAGGATGAGAACATAGAGCATAAAGCATGGAACATTGAACACAGAGCATTTATCACAAAAGCTAAAGTTATAATAATACAAAAAAATTCCAATTAAAAATATCAATACTTTCCTGTAAACTGACATTTCTGATATACCTCAGTTCAACAGCAGCATCTAGATGTTGCACCTTCCTTTGTAAATAATCTGTGATACTTAACATTATTCCAGTATTTATTTTGTGAAAAAACAGTAAATATAATAATAATAATAAAGAGAAATAAAAAATGTTAAACCAAATGTTACACCAAATTTAACCAAATATTCACCTTTGATTAATTGCGCTCTTCACGATTAGCTAGTCACATTCTTTCAAATCGTGATTTTGATTTAAAAACGTATAGTTAGAGAAAAACTGGTACTGTTTTGCTGCAGTGCTGTTTAGGTGCTTTTGGATGCAACACAAAGCATATTGTCACTTTATTTGGGCAAATTTGACTGCAGCACTGCTCGTCCAAGCTGTGCGTATTTGCCACAAACAGCTATTGTAGTAACGATCGCCCTGACGTTTTATGTATACATCAACTGGGAGAGTGCCTGTGTTTGGTGTGAGCCTCTCTCAATCTGTTCTTGTGTGTTCCCATTTAGCCAAGAACAGTCCAAACAGTTCACATCAGCCAGTGGCGATGGCAGAGAAAGGATAAACCCACAACTGTTATTATGTCACCAAATGTAGTTGAAAATCTGCTCCAATGTTTTCAGAGAAGACTGTAATTGACTGGTCATCTGACCTGGGGTCTCATTTATAAAACTGTGCTTAGGATCCTTACTATAAGTGTACGTACGCCCAAAAGCCCAAAATGGCGTACGCCAAAAAAAAGTCAGATTTATAAAAACCGTGCGTACGTACACCTGTAAGCAATGTTCCCTTTATAAATCAGAGATTACCTACAAGTGTGCGTACATGGCTCAGCCTCTAATCCCGCCCTGTACATGCCCATTCTTAACCATAAATAGTCAATGCTAAGCACCTCGTGAATGCTGACCAGTATATGAATGACACTGGCAGTTGTTACACCAAATCATGATGACTGGTGGAGAAAAAGTAAAAGACTTCTCAGACGTTCAGGAATTGCTGCAAATTGAATTATAATTTTGGCTTGTTGCACAGTGTAGGGAAACCTGATCTATAACTACATGTATTAATAATACTGTAGCAGTTGCGGCTCCGCCGCACGGCTGGCTGGCTAGCTGAATGACGAGGAGACGATGGCTGAAGTTTAACCAGATAGACCGGGTTTTATTGCCCTCTCTCTTGGCTCTCAACGAAGGCGGTCGCATTTCTCTACCTCTCCTCCCTCTCCTTCCCTGCATCGCTTCTCTCGTCTCGTCTGGTCTGTGTCTAACTTTTTAAGAGACTCTCTTTGCACTGCTCTACAAAACCCTAAATTATGGATTTGATAAGCTGGTCTCTCAATGCAATTGACACAATCTTCTCGACGAGAAGCTCGGGTTCTGGGGAACCTGTTTGCCCGGCCGGGACGTTCTTGGCTGGCTACACGATGGACTCGTGGGAGGTTTGGAGGGTCGTGTGCCTGGCAGCTCTCTCGGTCGAAGACATAGAGGATATCTATCTATTCGGAACCATGATAACTGGCCTCTTGCTGATTGGATTGGGCTTTGGCTTGCTTTATCGGAAAATTATCTACATCACGTCAGCTGTTCAAAGCCCCAAAAAGCTGCGTGGAATGATTGAAGCGGTGGGCAGAGTGGTCAGCATTCAGGCTGGGACTATGAACCGCATTATGAATAACAACGCGGAGATGAATCGGATTTTGGATAACATGTTGGAGAAAGTCACCGTTTTGCAGAGAAATGAGTGACCAGAATGGACAAAGAGAGTAAGCTGTGGAAAAAGATTGCAGCCTGCGAAGAAGTCATAACAATCTTATCATATTCGGCCTGCCTACCCAGCAGCAGCCTTGGCCAAGGCCACTGCTAGGATCAACAACTCCCCTGAAGATTAATGCTTAGAGACTCTCTTGTTTCCTACCCGAACTTCCCTAAAACACCTGCTGATTGTTTTCTTTGCTTTGTGCCTATTCAAGGCTGTCTCCATGGCAATCTTGCTGTGTTCACGCGATGACATCCTGCGGACTTGAGGCACAAAGATTAGGCGCATGTCAAAGTTGACTCTCTCCAGGCCCCCACTCCACCCAAATACCCAGTCCCACGCCTTCGTAGCTTTTTACCCCCCAGTCTGACAACCGGGTCTGTGACCAGCGCCTTTTTGTCGGCTGCAGGACCGGATGGCTGCTTGCCTGTTGCTGGGTTACCTACACCCCCATTCCCCTCCCCTGTTGCAAGTCATGTGTTGAATCGTGTTGTATGTGCTTATTGCCGAGGTTTTTTCCTGTTCCCACACTGTACTCTGTACTGTACTGAGCATTGTTTGGGAGTCGCTTTTTTCCCTCCCCTTTCCTCATGTTACGCTGTATTTTCCTTACTTGTATTGTGAAGCACTTTGTGATTTTTATCTGTGAAAGGTGCTATATAAATAAACTTTACTTACTTACTTACTTACTAGAACACAGGCTAATAACACGGTTGGAAGAGTGCCCAAAACAACAAAAAGGCTGGTGGCCGTAACTAGCTGGTTAGCTTCCTCTCCTAACATAAGCATCTCATCCTCTTCCCGCTTCTTCTCCCTCCACTTTTCCTCTCTTCTCCCTCCCCCTTTCTGAACCTGACCAATCAGCTGAACTAGGGCAACATCTTCCCCCAATGAACACCCCAAGAGTCTCCTATATTAGTCGTGCAGGGTCGCTACAATACCTTCCAAAACGGCAGTCATTACGGCACTTGGGGACAGCTTCGACGTATATAATAAGATTTAACAGAACTATTTGTTATATCCAAACAAGCCTTAGTTATAAAGTTGAAGATTATATATAATATTTATTTTTAAAACAAACACGTAGCTGTCTGCAATTTCCCTCGGGAAACAGCCGGTTTCCCCCAGAGTTGTGAGGACCTGTATTTGGACCGGGATGACACGGTTCCGGCGCGTTGCCCTCTCTACTGGACCCAATTCAGTACATAGATCCAAGCTCAGCTTTAGGGAATTTAAATTGGTATATTAACCAGTCATAGTCGTAGTCTCTTTTTCTCCTGATTCTTCTATTAGCGTAGTCCTCCTGCAGGGCCAGCAGTGCCATCATGCAGCATTACGCACGGGGGTCACCGCAGTTTGTTTACAACAATTTGTGATTGTAGACACCTTGCCAAAATCACAGCTGCAACTAGTGGTATCCCCCCACCCTGAGATACAATTTGAAGACGAAAGAAATTGTAATAGGTAAAAACACTTTTCTTCATGCAAGTTTTGTCATGAACAGTATTAAAGTTCGGTACACAACTTGGCCCACCCTCTGGACCACGTAGCAGGGACCAATCCATGTGGTGTCCAACTTAGGACAGCGGCCCTTAACTCTCTTGGGTCAAACACCCAGGCAAGGTCCCCAGCCTGGAAGTCCTGTCCTTTGACGTGCATGTCGTAGCCACGTTTTTGACGGACCCCGGCCTGCTGTGATTGGTGCCTGGCGAAGCTGTGGGCCGTCTCCAATCGGTCCTGTAATTGCCTGGCATATTCTGGCTTTGTGGGTGCAGCGGGGTAGTCCTTGTCTTCTGGATGTCAAGCTGGCTACACATTGCGGTGAACACCTGTGCTTCGAAGTTCCGCCCTTGGTCTGAGTGGAGCTGTGATGGTGTTCCGAAGTGGCTGAACATTCCTTGTACCAAGGCCTCAGCCACGGTTGTCACCTCTTGGTCAGGAAGGGGGTATGCTTCGGGCCACTTTGTAAAGTAGTCAATGGCGACTAGCACAAATCAGTTCCCTCTACTAGTATGGGGGAGTGGCCCCAGCACATCAACTGCCACTCTGTCCATGGGTGCCCCGACACAGTTCTGCTGCAAGGGTGCACGGGACTGACCTTGGGAGCCTTTGCGGGCAATACAGGCATTGCAGCGGTGGCAGTAGTCTTCCACATCCCTCCTACTCTGGCCCCAATAGAATGTTTGTCTCAGCTGTCTTAAGGTCTTTGTCACCCCAAAGTGACCAACTCCGTGGCTACCATGATGCAAGCACTTCAAGCACTTCCTCGCGGAGGTTTTTGGGTATGACCACTTGCCATCATGGTTCTCCGGTGGCTGGCTCATGCCAGCACCTCTTCAGGACTCCCTCATGCAGCTCCACTCCAGGCCATTGAGACCAGAGACCTCTGACTGTGGCGGACTGGCCAACCACATCTTCCCAGGGTGGTTGGATGTTTGCATCCAGCCACCCCATGACCAGATTGAGGTCAGGGTTCTCGAGAAGCAATTCCCTCCGCCTCTTCACATTGTCGGGCAACAACGTCCGACAGATCACCCTCCCAGTGTTCTGGCTTGCCGCTTCACATTCTTCGGCACGGTCACAGTGGTGACAGCCTGGGGCACATGGTCGACGGGAGAGACTATCCGCATTGGTGTGCCTTTCCCCAGCTCTGTGCTGAATAGTAAACTGAAAGGCCTGGAGTTGTTCGATGCATCTGGCTACTTGTCCTTCTGGCTCTTTGAAGGACATGAGCCACTTCAAGGCAGCATGGTCAGTGCGGATAGTGAACGGCAGGCCACAGAGGATGTGCTTGAAATGGCCCACTGCATCGATCACTGCCAAGAGTTCTCTACGAGTTACACAGTAGTTCTTCTCTGGCTTATCGAGGGTGCGACTGTGGTAAGCAACAACACGCTTGCCCTAAGGGGTCAGCTGCGAGAGGATGGCGCCAAGGCCTGTGTTGCTGGCATCCGTGTCAAGGATAAATGGCAGCTCTGGGTTGGGTGCACCCAGAGTAATCTTTATTCTAGAATCTAGATTACCCCCAGTGTTCACCAATAGTATTAACAGGACACAACACTGATCATTCAAACCAACAATGGCGTACAGATGGTTCATCCAGTCACCTGCCCAGTATTTTGTGCCTGCTCTTTTCCAAACAGTTTTCAATGACAGCTTCTCAGAGGGTTCTGTGTAACAAACCAGCCTCTGGTTACATGTCGTCAAGAACGTGACATCATACTTGGCATACTCTGTATTAAAATAACTTTTGTGTGACGTATCTGTTCTGTTTACATTATCTTTGCATTGACTCTATAGGCAGCCCCTCATCCTGAAGAAAACATTTACCACTTCTGTTTTTTACAGTGGTTGGGCATGACCACTTTCCAGATGTGCCGGCTAAAAGTGGCATCATAGATGTATGTTCACAAGCAACAAGGTATGAACAAAGGTTCTTAGGGAAAAGCAAATACACATTTTATAGCAGCTGGTGGTGCATAAAAAGTAAAAAGAATATGTTTTTAGAAAAGCGTAAGATCAGCAGAAAGTCAGCAGACCAAATAATACATCGGTTTTTTTTGCAATGTTTTTCGTAAACTGAAGGAAACTGGACTGGATAAGCTTAGTGACATCAAAATACATCAAAAGACATGTATTGATCAAAGATGATACCAAGATTCTTAGCGGTGGGTTTTGAAACGGGGTGATAAATTGATCAACATCAGTGACAAAGTTTTCAGGTCCAATTAAAAGAATTTCTGTTTTGTCTGGGTTTACGTGGAGGAAATTGAGAGACATCCAGTCCTTGGTGGCAGCTTAGCAGTCATGCATGTTAGTATAATCATGTGAATTGCTTTCATTCAATTATTAGCCCTTCGGTGAATTATTGCTCGTTAGTGACCCAATTTGAAACTTGGCTAATTATCAACAGAGCTAAGTGACATTCTAGCAGCCATCAGACATACAGTCTGTTATCTGTTACCAGAAACCTGGAATCTAAAATGTGTTACTTGCCTGTTTTGAATCTCTGCCTGATCTTTTGGACTTTGGATTTCCTGGCTGGCCCTTTGGATTTGTTTACCTGAGTTGACGTCAACTTGGTGGCTCCTCATTTGGCTCTAGTCTCTAGTCTTTGTCACGCCCCAACGTTTACATAGGCTACACCACTGATCTGAGATCAGGTAGTCTTCTGAATACACTCAAAAAAATTATTCATTGGATGAACATGATTTATCATGCCACCTATATTCCATCTAAACAAACCAAGTTTAGTCAACGAACCTTCATCATTTTATTTGAACACAGCATACATGTGTTAAACATATTTCAATCAGGAGAGACTTTGTTTGCAGATATGCAAAAGAACAATATTTATTATACAACTGCATGAGAAAATGTATGAGTCTTTTGGAGATTAGACTCCATCGAATTAATATTTTTTAAAGGGGTAGAGAATAGGAAACCTATCCCCCGATGGAGTCTAGACACTGGTGGCGGTGCAGAAGAGACCGTTGACCAGACCGACGAGGCAACGGAATGGCCAGCCGGGAGAAACATGAAGACTGGAGGCGGCAGGGGAGGTGGAGGGTTGAGCGCTTTGCCTGAAACGAAAAAACTGAACAGCACAGGGAGAACATATTTAAGCATAGCTGTAATGCTGTGATTGGTCCTTGAATTTTTTGGTCATGTCTGATTGGTTTAAGTGAAAGTATCGCTTCTAAACAGCTGATTTGATATACGGAGAAAGAGTAATGATTGGGTTAATGACGTCTTCCTGAAAGAATTTGCGCTGTGCTTCATTAGTATTTGCGTTCAACTCTTTTACATCTAGTTGAATTTATGTTTGTTCTTAGTTAATTTAGTTAAATCAATTTGAGTTTATTCTACATTGGTCAAATATTTCAGTAGAACAAAATTCCACCTTGACATATCAACTCATATAGGTTTTGTCAATTATAGTAATGTCAGTGTTGTTGAATGAACTGATGTCAATCTTGCTGGTTTTAATAGTGTTGTTTTCATTCCTAGGACAAGAATGTAAAATGACAACATGCAAATCAATTTTACATTTGTATTTATGCAACACTGCTTTTTTATAAAACATGTTGTCTGCATTACAATGCAGCCAATTGTAGCATTTGGCTACTGACTAACTGGGAACAATTTACCACATTTTCTGATACCAGTATCGGAATAGTGCCTAAAATGCTAATATCTGCAAGTACTGGAGCTTATGCACCGATCCAATACGTAATTTAAGTAGTTAAAAAAATCTTCTGTTACACTCTCTGCCAAACTTGATAAAATAAAGTTCTATGGCATTCATTGTTTGTGTATGATCACAAAAAGTTAAACCTGAGCCACATACAACAACGATAGCAATACTATCACATCCATACAGGCATAGTACAGCTGTTAAAACATAATAAAATGTAAGCATTTTTAACAAACATTTTTAACACACTGGTATGGGATCGGTACTTGGTATTTGCTGATTTGCAAGTTTGGAATTGGCAAGGAAAAAATGGTATCAGAACATCTCTAAACTTAACAGTTTCTTCTGGAAAAGTACAAACACGTTTTTCACATAAGTAGAAATATCTTAGTCCTGTTAAAATATTTTTTAACTTATAAACTATAAGTCCTTGTAAAAACTAGGAAAACCAAAAAAAAACTGCCTTGTAGACTTTGACTTTAAGCACATTTGGGAATTGTGCTTTGGACAACAAGCTCTGCCCACCCAGATTCATGAGCATCTTCTGCATCACTTGAAAAGTGCATTTGAGGTCTGCTGGGTAGCTTCACGCTTTTACAGTCTGTGTCCATTTGAGCAAACTAAAAGTCCTTGTGAAAACTAGGAAGCAAAATAATTTAAATAAATAATCTGCATAGTAGACTTCTACTTTGAGCAACTTTACTCCATTAGCTTGTTTTTTAGGAATTGTGCCTTGGACGACAACCTCTGCCCATCCAGATTCATGAAAATCTTCTGCATTACTTCGAAAGTGCATTTGTGGTCTGCTGGGTAACTCAGGTTTAGACAGTTTATTAGTCCAAATAACAAAGCACAGGCGTCCCCAATGTTTCCTAACTCATTGAGGAACTCCGCACCTTCGATCAGGACACCGATGTCCTCTGGCTTATCTTCAGGCTCCGCACCCTCCGTCAGTATGAAATACACCCCCATCACAGTTTGCTCCATGGAAGCACTGGCCTCGAGGTCTGTGTTCTGCGGGATGTAATGGGTAAAATGTTTTATGTGTGCTTGAAGCTATGACATCATTTCAGCTCTGCACATAATAGATTAAAATGGTCAGTCCAAACTTACATACACACTAATAAAACACACAAATATTATAATTTATACCAAGTCGGTTCTGAAAAAACGCAAATTCCTTTTACACACTGCACCTTAAATACCTCAAATGTATCACCATTAATTTCTTCTCTGAATTTAAGAAGGGATGCAACAATACACTCAACTCACGAATTGACGATTTAAAGTTCACGATACGATTTTCTAATGATTTTTTTTTAACAGAATGATATGACTGAAAAACATTTTTATATAAATTGTGCAAAACAAGAGATGTGTCCTCTTACCAAAAGTGCAACTGAAATAGTATTTTATCTTAAATAAAAAAAAGAAAGAGGCTTGTTTATCGCTAAGGCCATATGGTTACGTTTAAATGATTTAAAATTAACTTAATTTTTCACCACTCATTTGCTTTTTTTAACGACAAAAGAAGAAACAGAAGGGTATTTTATAATATTGAACACAACACAAATTTCTTCTGCCTTTGAACTGCTACAAGGTGCGACTGTCTTTACCAAGTTAGACTTGAGAGCTCATCATTTGGTCAGGATAAGAGAGGGGGATGAATGGAAGACTGCATTTAATACCCCCAGTGGACACTATGAGGATTTGGTCATGCCATTTGGACTAACTAATGCTCCTGCTGTTTTCCAAGCATTTGTAAATGATGTTCTCAGAGATATGTTGAATGTTTTTGTATTTGTGTACCTTGACAACATTCTCATTTTCTCTCGTAATCATAACGAACATATTCACCATGTACGAGCTGTGCTTCAGAGACTGCTTAAACATAAACTGTTTGTTAAAGCCAATGAGTGTGAGTTTCATGTTCCCAGTGTTTCCTTTCTGGGATATGTGGTGGCTGAAGGTCTGGGATATGTGGTGGCTGAAGGAGTGATGAGCATGGATCTAGAAAAGGTCAAGGCAGTCAAGGAGTGGCCTATTCCCACCAGTCGCAAGGAGGTTCAACGCTTCTTAGGGTTTCCCAATTTCTATCGGAAATTTGTCAGAAATTTCAGCTCTGTTGCTGCTCCTTTGCATATACTCACCTCTTCCAAGACCAGGTTCGAATGGAATGCTCGGGCGGAAGCTGCTTTTCGAGCTCTCAAGGAATGCTTTGTGACGCCGCCTATCCTGACCATGCCGGACCCCAGTCTACGGTTTGTGGTGGAGGTGGATGTCTCCAATGTCGGACTGGGTGCAGTTCTCTCCCAACGCCTTCCCACGGATGGTAAGCTACATCCCTGTGCTTTTCGGTCCCGCAAGCTGACCCCTGCTGAGAGGAACTACGACGTGGGCAACCGGGAACTGCTGGTGGTTAAAGTGGCGTTGGAGGAGTGGAGGCACTGGTTGGAGGGCACGGAGCATCCATTCTTGGTGTGGACCAATCACAAGAACTTGGAGTACCTCCGGTCAGCGAAACGACTGAACTCTCGGCAAGCCAGTTGGGCTCTGTTTTTTAACCGGTTCAGATTTTCACTGTCATATTGTCCCGGCTCCAAAAATGGTAAACCAGATGCATTATCCAGACTGTTTGACTTTGATTCATCCCCTAAGTCGGAAGACACTATTCTGCCTGCGTCCTGTGTTGTTGGTGCTGTATCCTGGGAGGTGGAGGAAAAGGTCAAACAAGCCATTATTGACTTACCTGTTCCAGTCAGCCGTCCATCTAACCGCCTGTTCGTCCCTTCGGAGCTCAGGTCTCAGGTCATCCATTGGGCCCACTCCAGTGTGCTGTCGTGTCATCCAGGGGTAAAGAGAACTATCTTTAGGGTGAAGCAGAGGTTCTGGTGGCCTGGAGTGGGGGATTCCGTGAAGGAATACGTGGCAGCATGTCCTGTGTGTGCACAGAACAAGTCCTCATCAACCTCCAGCTGGGTTGCTGCATCCCCTTCCTGTGCCCTCTCGTCCCTGGTCTAATATTTTGCTGGACTTTGTCACAGGTTTGCCTCCTGAAGGAAACTACTATAACCACTATTCTTACCATAGTTGACAGATTCTCTAAGATGGTTCACTTTGTCCCTCTACCCAAGTTACCTTCCGCCAAGGAGCTGGTGGAACTTATGCTTTTTAATGTGTTCAGATTACATGGACTCCCTGGGACGTGGTTTCGGACCGAGGACCCCAGTTCGTCTCCTGCTTCTGGAAGGCGTTCAGCAACCTTCTTGCCGCCTCAGTGAGTCTATCTTCAGGATATCACCCACAATCTAATGGCCAGACGGAGCATTTGAACCAGGAGTTGGAGGTGGGTCTTCGCTGTTTGTCATCCAGAAATCCTACTGGTTGGAGTAAACAACTCATCTGGATTGAATACGCCCACAATACCCTGCCCTGCTCATCCACTGGCCTCACTCCATTCCAATGTGTTTATGGTTACCAACCACCTGTCTTCGCGGCCCTGCAGCGGGAGGTGGGGGTGCCATCCGCCCAAGCGTTGTCGGCGGACTTGGATCAGGACTCGTCAAGTCCTGCTTCTCAAGTCCTCACAGTATAAGAAGGCTGCAGATCGCCGGAGGTCCAAGGCTCCCTTCTACTCAGAGGGTCAAAGGGTTTGGCTCTCCACCCGGGATCTTCCCCTCCGCCTTGAAAGCCGTAAGTTGGCACCCCGTTTTGTTGGCCCATTTCCTATCAAAAAGGTTATTAATCCTGTGGCTGTGAGTCTGAAACTTCCCAGAACCATGAGAGTGCACCCTACCTTCCATGTCAGCCGTGTTAAGCCTGTACAGGAGTCAGTTGGTGCCCAAGACTCCCGCTCCACCTGCTCCTCGCATCATTGATGGGGGTCCCGTGTATAGGGTCAAGAAGCTTCTGGCCGTGAGACGACGGGGAAGGGGGCATCAATTTTTGGTGGACTGGGAGGGTTACAGACCCGAAGAAAAGTCGTGGGTGTCGGCCAGTAATATTCTTGACCCTGAGCTCATTTGGGAGTTCCATCAATCACATCCTGAAGTCCCTGGGCCGTCAGGAGCCAGCCTTTAAGAGAGGGGTACTGTCATGTTCCAGTTTTGTCAAGTTACTGTTTTGAGTTTTAGTCACATTTTCCACTTCCTGTTTTATGTTGAAGGTTGCCCGTCTCTCCTTGGTGTTTTCTAGTTTTACTTCCTGTTTGGTTTCTGTGATTATTTGTCCCCGCCTTAATTGTCTGCACCTGTTATTCATTTACTCACCTGCTCTGTGTATTTAAGTTCTGCCTTCCCCTCTCCCTAGTGCGAGATCGTCTGTTTCCCTTGTGTGCATCTTTTGCGCGTTTTTCCTGTATTCCTGTTGCCATAGTATTTTTGGATTTCCTTGGATTTTTTACCCTTGCCTGTTACCTGGATCTTTTCCTTTTGCCTGCTGATTTTGACACTGTTGCTGAGTTTATTTATATTCTAAATAAACAATTGTATTTTACTACTTTTGAGTCGTGCCTTCGTGGGTCCATTTTCTGTGTGCTTGATAGATTCACGATGCATCGTTATATCCCTACAAGCAAGTAAATATGTCCTCTTTCCAACTCTTTTCCATCTTCTTTACCAGACATACGTAACTCACTTTATAATCCTTAACAAGTTTCTCGTGGTCTTCGTTCAAGTAGATGCACAAGGACTTGAAGACACATGCTCATCTCGTTTGAAATGTGTCGTCCTGAGGGGGAAAAGGGAAACTCCTTTAGGCGATATACTTTATTTTTGAGAGCATTTTTAAAAGGCAACACATGGTGCCTTGCGATTTCTACCCAAAAAGGTTTACCATGTGTTGTTATCCTTTACATTAAGATCTCAGCTGACGTAATATAATAGCTGCACACTAGAGGTAGAAAGTAACAAATTACATTTAGTCATGTTACTGTAATTAGTAGTTTTGTGTACTTGTACCTTAAGTTTTAAAATCTGTAATTTTACTTTATAGCACATTCGTTACAGAGTACAAAACACTAAAAACTACTGCAGTGTATGATAGACAGGAGAACAAACTGGCGCTGTAGCATTCCAGTCGAAAAGAAAAGCAAGGGCTGATGAGGTTCACAGACTGTCACAAACCAGCTCAATGCATGCGACAAAGAGGGGAGACCAGTCAGGTTAAAGTGCCCATAAATGGTTTATTGTTAACTAAACCAAATAACTAATTATAACAGAAGGCAAGGCAAGGCAAGGCAAGGCAGCTTTATTTGTATAGCACTTTTCAGCAACAGGGCAATTCAAAGTGCTTTACATGAAGACAATTAAAATACAAGAATAAAAGTTACAGTGCAGTATAAGAAATTAAACATTAAAGAGCAGTTAAAAACAGTTATATCAAAGCAGATAAAATAAGCAACGAAAGTATAAGAAATGGATAGTTATTTAACGAAAGGCAACATCAAAAAGAAAGGTCTTCAGCCTTGATTTAAAAGAACCGAGAGTTGCAGCGGACCTGCAATTTTCTGGAAGTTGGTTCCAAATATGTGGAGCATAGAAACTAAATGCTGCTTCTCCCTGTTTAGTTCTGAGCCTGGGGACAGAAAGCAGACCTGTCCCAGACAACCTGAGAGGTCTGGGGGGTTCGTAGTTTACTAGCAGGTCAGAAATGTATTTTGGACCTAAACCATTTAATGATTTATAAACTAGCAAAAGTATTTTGAAATCAACTCTCTGAGGCACAGGAAGCCAGTGTAAAGACTTCAGCACTGGAGTAATGTGATCCACTTTCTTGGTCTTAGTGAGGACTCGAGCAGCAGCGTTCTGAATCAGCTGCAGCTGTCTGATTGATTTTTTAGGGAGACCTGTAAAGACACCATTACAGTAGTCCAGTCTACTGAAGATAAAAGAATGGACAAGTTTTTCCAAGTCCTGCTGAGACATAAATCCCTTTACCCTTGATATATTCTTAAGGTGGTAATAGGACAACTTTGTAATTGTCTTAATGTGGCTGTTGAAATTCAGGTCTGATTCCATAATTACACCAAGATTTCTGGCTTTGTCTGTTGTTTTTAACATTGTCGTTTGAAGCTGAGCGCTGACTTGTAATCGTTCCTCTTTTGCTCCAAAAACAACCACCTCAGTTTTTTCTTCATTTAATTTAAGAAAGTTCTGGCACATCCAATCGTTAATTTGTTCAATGCACTTAGTCAGTGTTTGTATAGGACTATAGTCTCCTGGCGATAAGGTTATGTAAATTTGTGTGTCGTCCGCATAACTGTGGTAACATATTTTGTTGTTTTCCATAATCTGAGCCCGTGGAAGCATGTAGATGTTAAACAGAAGAGGCCCCAGAAGGGAGCCTTGGGGAATTCCGCACGTCATATTTGTATGCTCAGATGTATAATTACCTATAGATACAAAGTAGTCCCTATTTTTAATAAGGATTTAAACCAGTTTAGGACTGAGCCAGAAAGGCCAACCCAGTTTTCTAATCGGTGTAGTAATATGTCATGGTCGACCGTGTCAAATGCAGCACTGAGATCAAGTAATACTAAGACTGCAGTTTTGCCACTATCTGTGTTTAAGTGGATGTCATTAAATACTTTAACAAGAGCTGTCTCAGTGCTGTGGTGTGGTCGAAAACCTGACTGGAAGGCATCAAAACCATTGTTTAGTGACAAGAAAAGGTTGAGTTGTTGAAAAACCGCTTTTTCAATGATTTTACTTAAGAATGGAAGGTTAGCTATTGGCCTATAGTTGCTCAGTAATGCCGTGTCTAGATTGTTCTTTTTTAAAAGTGGCTTGATGACTGCAGTTTTCAGGGCCTTTGGGAAGATACCTGAGAGTAGAGACGTGTTTACAATCTGTAAAAGATCAGAAGACATACAATTTGAAACATTTTTGAAAAGGTCTGTTGGTAGAATATCAAGGCAACAGGAGGAGGTTTTCAGATGTTGTATAATGTCCTCCAGGTTTTTATGGTTGATCATATGAAATTGTGTGATATTGGAATTTGTTTTGCCTGGACAGTGTGGCAACACATATCCCTTACTTGATATGGAGGCACTGACAATTAGTCTAATTTTCTGAATTTTGTCTTCGAAAAAGGAGGCAAAATCATTGCAGGCCTTGGTAGATAAAAGTTCAGATGCTACTGGTACTGGAGGGTTTGTTAACCTATCAACAGTAGCAAACAGAGCACGTGAATTATTATTGTTTCTGGCGATAATGTCAGAGAAGAAGGACCGCCTAGCATTCCTCAGTTCCAAATTATAAATGTGAAGTCTGTCTTTATAGGTGTTATAGTGGACCTGGAGATTAGTTTTTCGCCACCTGCGTTCAGTTTTTCGACACTCTCTATCCACTCTGTTCTTACCCGTATGACATTTCTCCATGGAGATCTTTTCTTACTACAGACAGCTTTGACCTTAGTGGGAGCAATGGCATCAATAACATTTGTAATTTTAAAATTGAAATTATCTACAAGCTCATTGACTGAGACCCCAGTGAGGGCGGGTGTGGAGGAGAAAAGCTGAATGAATGTTTCACTGGTGTTTTCAGTGATATACCATTTTCTGATTACCTTAGTTTGGACACTTTTGGGCACCGAGATAGTGCCGTTAAAGAAAACACATGAATGATCAGAGAGAGCAACGTCAGTCACCACAACCTTGGAAATGTTCAAACCCTTGGAGATAATCAAGTCCAGAGTGTGCCCCTTATTGTGCGTGGGTTCCGTCACATGCTGAGTCAGTCCATAGTTCTCAAAAACACAACACAGTTCTTTGGTCCCTCTATCCTGCAGGTTGTCCACATGAATGTTAAAATCACCAGCAATAATTACACAGTCAAAGTTAATACAGATTATAGATAGCAGTTCAGTAAAGTCATCGAAGAAAGCTGCACAGTATTTTGGTGGTCTGTAGATATTTAGAAATATAGCTCGGGGGGTGGACTTTAGCTGAAGAGTCACATATTCAAAAGAAGCAAAATTTCCATAAGATATTTGAGTACAATGGAATGAGTCATTATACAAAATGGCTACTCCACCTCCTTTCTTATTCACTCTATGCTCACTCATAAAACTGAAGTTAGGGGGAGCTGACTCAATGAGAACAGCACCACTGTTATTATGGTCCAACCAGGTTTCAGTTAAAAACATAAAATCAAGATTGTGCTTAATAAAATCATTGATTAAAAATGATTTTCCTGCCAAAGACCTGACATTTAGTAAGGCTAGTGTTAGTATGTTAAAATATTGATCTGTCTCAATTTTTGGTATAGGCGTTGGCTGATGAGGAATGAATGCTAAATTTGCAAGGTTTGCTGATAAGTGCTTGTTCTTACTTAGCAGATTTATCGTTCTTTTTCTATTACCTACCTAACATAAATTGAAGAAGGATTTAATACACAGGGCCCGGGCTTGTCCTGAAAACAGTCATGAGTGCCACTAGGCGTGCAGGCTGGACCCGGCACATATCAGACAAAGCTTGCTGCATTTTCTACACAAGTATACTTATCAGTCTGGGGAGGAGGAGTTAGCTGCCGTCCTTGGGTGGGCAGTGGTGCCTGCCGTTTAACTTTTGGCTGGGGGCCAATGATGGGAGAAGGAAGGGGGGTAAGTTTGATTCCAGCATCAACTTTTGGCCGGGGGCGAATGATTGGAGAAGGAAGGGGGATACATTTGGTTCCTTCAACTACCAGTTGCTTCATCTGGTCAGTGAACTACAACATGAGGCAGGGGGAAGGAGGGGAAAAGGTGAGTGGAGAGAGCGATGGCATGGGCGGGGTGTATGGATCTCAAAGGCGTCAGGGTTGGTGAGGGGGTCTGAGGGGAGTTGGATGGGTGAAGAGGGGGATTGAGATTTCTCATCTCTGCTCTGTGGTCTTCCATGGTCAAATCTTTGCTCAGGCGGGGGCTGTGGTGGATTACTGCCCTGCTTTGTTATGTCTTCCTCTTGTTTAGATTCCTCTTGTCTCGTGTCCTTGGCCAAGGGAGCTGATGTGTGGCGCAGAAAGTAAAGTTGGTTAGAGGTGAACAGCTTTACTCCTGGTTTGTTAAGGGAAAGTCCATCTGCCTTAAAAAGATGTCTGCGCTCCCAGAACATGTCAAAATTGTCAATGAACTGCAGAGAATGAGCGGTACACGCAGTTGAAAGCCATGTGCTCAGTGCCAACAGTCTGCTGAATCTCTCAACTCCTCTTCTGACTGGCGGTAGAG
This sequence comes from Gymnocephalus cernua, assembly GCA_023631565.1. Classification (NCBI taxonomy): domain Eukaryota; kingdom Metazoa; phylum Chordata; class Actinopteri; order Perciformes; family Percidae; genus Gymnocephalus; species Gymnocephalus cernua. The sequence continues at coordinate 31,320,068 of CM042438.1, read as the reverse complement.
GTCCACTGATAAACACCCTCGCATTTAGGAAGCTGACTGTTTTCAGTAGATCCATGAAGTCCTTTTTCAGCACTTCAGACTGTTGCTTTACAACATCATGTGACCCTATATGCAGTATAATGTTATTCACAGTTGGGTGTGCTGCCACGATATCCGGGATTCTGTTGGCCAAGCTAGACACCATTTCTTTGGGAAAACAGTATTTTGGTGTTTTTTCTGCTTTTTACATCTTTTACAGCAGAGTCACCTACAATCAGAGTTTGAGGCCCAGTTATTAGCTTTCCCTGTAGCTTTTTACTTTTTGAATTGCTCTCAGTCCTTACCCTGCTGTGTGACGATGAGACACAATCCAGGTCAGATGAAGGTCCAGGGTCCTGCTGCAGTGTAGCAAATCTGTTATCAACTTGCAGATTCGGTTGTTGGGGAGGCATTTTGTTGCTAATTCTCCCTTTTGCAGCTGTCCACGGCTGTGTCCTACTAAGTACAGGGGTTGAAGAGGCGCTCTGCCTGGATGGTAATGCAGGCCAGCCTTTCATATCACAAATCTCAGGGCGCTGTGCCCTGCCTGTTAGTTGTCCTCCCATTTCCCAGGAAGATTTACTCTTAGGCTTTGCACCGAAAGAGTTCCAGGGAGGACTACAACTTGTTGATTTATTACCCGCTTCACAGTCCTCCTGTTTCTTTGTAGTCTTGTTGGTGCTAATTAGCCGTGTGTTAGCATGCTTTTGTCCATTGTTTTGGGTCCATGGTAAAGTGGTGTCATTCCCACATGATGTGTTCACCTTGACGTTTACTTCTAACCGATGAATTTTGGTTTCCAGAACAGCAATCTTCTGAAGGAGTTTGTAGTAGTCATCCACGGAGAAGGGAGGCATCTTGCTGCTAATTAGCTTTAGCTAAGTACCACGTTTCCAGTCTGCAGTACAAGCTTGAGCTATTGATAGGCCACGCTCACGAAGAAAAATGATTAAATATGGCAATAGCCTACTATGTCTACAAACAGTGTATAGTCCAGTGATTTATAAGTATCCAAGAGCCACTGCTCATAGTTTCTCTCAGAGGAAAAGCAAGATTATCAGCAGAAATATGCAAGCAGAGGCAGGAGCAAGCAGCAAAGCATCTGCACTGTAAGAAGCAGGAAGCAGGATTCAGCAAACATGTAAAGAATCCATGCTATCAGTAGTGTGGGTGGTGTGTGGGTGAGTGAAAAATGTGTGGATAAACAACAACTGCAACAAAGGAGATGACACAAACCCAAACCAGGAGATGTGGAGCCTAGGAGGAGAATGCAGAGAGAGAACAATCAGACATGACTTGTATAAATAGCCTTGGTTGAGGCCTACCCAGGTGTCCACCAATCAGCTAACGAACCCTCCCTTACTGCCAGCTCAGCCAGGAAAGCCAGAGAATCCACAACAGGCAGAAAAGGGAGGGGTCGTAACCAAGGGACCAGGCTTCTCTCCTCAGAGTGAAGCCTCCTATGGCGCCATTTTGATGCTAATAAGCCATCACCCCCCGTTAGCATCCCATTCACTGCCATTCATTTTGGCGTCACTTTGACAGCCAATAACTTTACATCTGAAGCGTTTCAAGACTTCATTTGTCCCTCGTTTATTTCTAAAGAAACACAACAATGTATGAAAGGCTCCATTACCTTGTACCTCACGTTATGGCTCCGTAGGAGACGTTTTTGTAAAAATAGGCTAACGATTGTATCATAACCACGCGACTTACTGTCGCATAGTACAGGAATTACCGTACAGTACAGGAGAAGCTCGCAGGCAGTTTCGACGTACATTAGCTGTTTAGTGTTAAATTACTAATGTTAACTAGCATTTTAGTTAGCAATAATTAGCCTGTGCCTATGTTATCTCCTTACATATACCTACGCTCTCCGTCTCTGATAGATTGGGAATGATTGAGATTTCTCTTGGCACAGCTACCAGAAGACTTACAACGTTCAGAGACGTTCCCATCACCGGAAAAGTGCTGGTAAGAGGCTTCACTTGTCTCCGTCAAAAACAACGGGATCGCTGTGTCCATTTTATATACTGTCTATGGTCGTAACACCCCCCTCCATAAGAATGGGGTTCCTCTAAGAACCACGTCAATCATAAACCATTTTCTATACTTTTTTTCTTTCTTAAACACACCATAAACTCAATCATAAACACACATTTTTTTCTATACTTTTTGTTTTTGCTTTCTTAAAATCCAAATTATATGGCTGCATGAACGACCTCTCTGATTGGGACATCCTTCCTTGTTGTATCCCCATATCCTACACCGCTGCCACCGTTGTAACCCCCCCCCCCCCCCATAACATTGCGTCCTCCTTCCTCGACCTTTTTCGCGGCCACTGGTGGACATGTCCTGCTTGGTCAGAGCTTTCTTCACCTCCACCTTGTTCCCATCGATGACGTGGTACTTTGTCAGCATCGCTTTGGTGGCGGAGTCGGTGTCCTTGAAGAAGACAAAGCCGAAGCCCCTCTTCCTGCAGGTCTGCTTGACAGAGACAATCTCAGCCTTCACCACCACTCCGAACTGGGAGAAGTACTCAGTCAGGTTGTCCACCTCGATGTGGTCTTTCACATCGCCGACACAAACTTTCTTAACGTTGGCAAGGATGTCAAGGTTATTAGCATCCTCTTGTGTTATGGCCTATTGCAGCGCCGGCCTCCTCCGGTGTCGAGTAGGCGATAAATCCGAAACAGCGGGACCGGCCGCAGTTGCTTAGCGTGTCAAATCTTTCAAAATACTTACGGACGCCATCTTCTGTGGTCTCGACGTTGAGGCCTCCGACAAAAAGCTTGCAAAATTTGGTGCCGATGATTAAACTTCTAGATGCATCTGCTTTCTGTTCTGTCACCAACTCAGCCTGTGAACTGGCTAGCTGGTTTACCAATAAGCAGTTTGGCATCTCCAAACAGTCTGGTTCTACTGCCTCTGACCTAACTCGACTGGCAGCTCGGGTAACAGCACAGGCTGGAGAAATGCCCTTGGAGCCCTGTGGCCTTGCGGAGGGTGCTACAACTGAGGAACCAGCTGGCGGCTTCATGACATTTGGCACCCAGACAGCCCACACTTTATCCCCAGCCAAATCATTCCCCAAAATCATACAAACACCCTCAACAGGCAAATGAGGCCGGATGCCGACTGACACCTCCCCCTGGACGAGACCACAACTAAGAGTTACTAAGTGTAAAGGAACAGAGAATGGAACCATTCCCATACCAAGATAGATGACACCACCACCAGTGTCAGTTTTGGAAGGAAATGGCAGCAAAGACTCAAGAATAAAAGAATTTAACACACCAGTATCTCGATCTTAATAGGAACCTGCACACCACTTCCCACCAATGAGACAAACCCATCTGAGGTGAAGGCCTGAGAGGTCACAGATACTGCCTGGAGCAGCCATGACAACAGGCTTCACCTGACTGGAAACCTTCCTCTCAGCAGTGGACAATCCTTTCTCCAATGTCACTTTTCACGACAGTACCTGCAAGAGTCAGAATCAACTGGAACCCCCCCCCCCCACACACACACACACACACACCACCACCAACACCACCATAACCAGACCTATGGGACGGTGCGTCACTTGTTAGCATTGACTTTTTGTGACCATGGTAACTGTCCATATCATGGTGAACGTCTCCATTACTTCCAAAAACAGTTCTGTGGGTCAACACATATTCATCTGCCAATACAGCCGCCTCCCTGGGAGTCTGTACTTTACGCTCATTAATAAATGTAGCCACACTCTCCAGAACTGAGTTTTCAGCTGCTCCAAAATAACCAGATCACAAAGCCCCCCAAAAGTGTCAACCTTAGATGCTGTACACCAGCGCTGAAACAACAACATCAAGTCACGAACCACTTCTGTGTAAGTTTGATTGTCAAGCTTACCTCTAGAACGGAAATGCTGACGATAAGCCTCAGGGACAAGTTCATAGACTTTCAACATTGCAGACTTTACGGTCTCATAGACCCTACAATTTGCCACACTCAAAGCTGAGTAGGCCATTTGTGCCTTTCCAGTTAGAACACACTGTCGCAGCACAGTTCTGTCAGCATATGGCCAGTTCCTAGCATCTGCGATACGCTCAAACAGAGAAAAAACTGTGTCTGGATCCGACTCACTGAACTTAGGAAGCAGGTGAAGATTATTCATCAAGTCAAACTGAGTACTCCTGCCCCCTCCTTCCTGACCACCAGTGCCTATGTCTGCTAGCTTACCGTCCTTTACTAACTGTAGCTGATACTGTTGCACCCAAGGCCACTTTAATGCACAGGCTTACCTGGGCTGAAGCCCAGGGGCCTCCCAAGTTCAGGGGCCTCCCATATTCACGTTAATGATGAGCTGAAAAGGTCATATTGTTTTCTAACTTGTCAGGTTTTCTGTCAATCTCTCTAATCGCAGGTTACATGGCTGCTGATTGATCCAAATTAGGAGTGACCCACGTGGCTCCATCGCCTATGGCCCGTGAGCTTACCTATCAGAATGTCTATAGTTAGTTTTGGGGTGTGTCCCTCTATGACTGAGTGATGCCTTCTGTACTGGTTTGCGCTTGAGAGAGCAACAGCGGGATATTTTTAACAATTTTCACCATCTTATTCATCATTAAAGTCACTTCTGACAACATGACAATGACAATTTGCTTCAAAGTTTTCGGAGTTGAAAAGCTCCATAAAGTGACGGACAGCCAGCTGATGGCGGCCCGGGATCGTTTGTCTGTAAGTTGCTGGTCTGTCAGACCGATCTCGTAAATAAGAGGCTTTTATTTTGCCGTTGACGGATTGTTTGTTTAAATATCACAACACTTGTCCATCATAAGATTAACGGGAACGTGTGGTTAACTGCCTTTTTGGCGTTGAACTCCACAAGCACCTGGTCCGCCGTCACACACACACACGCAGGCACGCACACACACGGCCACAGGCAGAGAGAGAGAGAGAGAGAGAGAGAGAGAGAGAGAGAGAGAGAGAGAGAGAGAGAGAGAGAGAGAAAGAGAGAGAGATACCTTCGGGAGACTTGTTTAAATTATGACATAGGCTACATTAGATTTAGTATAGTTCATACTTTTTTTTGGCGTATTTCTTTTCTGATTTTAATGCTATAAAGACTGTTGCTGTGCTTGCATCACTCCCCTTACCCCTCCTAGGCCAGTTGGAATGCAAATGGAAAAACAGATTTTGGGGGAGAGTAGTTCTTAGAATTGCTTAGAAGTGTACTTTTCCTCTAAAAAGTACAAGTACTATCCGGTGGGAAAACCCTCGGCTTCCTCAGTCATTGTATATTTTATCCTCATCCTCGGCTGCTGCTTGCTAACGTTATTTCACTCTGGCTCTACAGCTGATCAACAGTTTGCCTCGGCGGTGGACGAGGAAACATCAACTGTAACATCTACAGATAAAATCTTGCTAAATTTAGCCGCATTACTATGCGAAGAAAAACATCTCGAATCCTTTTCTGCAACATACTCTTCTACAGCTAACGTTCAGTCAACTAGTCTCAGCCTGCTCGCTTCTCAGCAAGTCACGTCGCTTTACTCACTGTCACCTCTATCAGCTATAACAGTTAATTTTTAGTAGGCTATATTTTAGAACCTATCCATAACCCTTTTTTGCTATTTGCCTCATTATTTGATATACAAAAATATAAATAATGTCACACAGTGAATTAGTAATCATTTAAAAAATAAAAAATATTAAATCCAGCTCCTGCCAGCAGGTGCATGTGATTGGTTCACAGGGCTTGCTGAGGCTCCTACTTTGATCTGTTGCTGTTCTTTGCTAATGCTGTTATCAGTTATTATCAATGTTTGTGCAGACAGGCGATGGTTGGTGATGTTTTTCATAATATCGCTTGAAATCATACTTTCACACATTTTGGTTTTATCATCACCATAAGTTGCTGTGTGTGGTTATTACATAAAGTATCTTGTGTTTATGCTTAAGTGGACTCAGATATGTTAATAACAATATTATGGTGATGTCTGGCTCAAAGAGGGAAAACTCACTGTTGTATGCCTCGAAAGAAACTAATGCATTTTGTGATGTAGATTACCTAGATATTACACTTTTTTAAAATGAGACTCTGTAAATCGAGGGGATGGGGGGCCTACAAAACCTCTCAGCCCCGGGGCCTAACATTAGGTTAAGACCCTGGTTGCACCTCCAACCTTATACGCTCAGTTGTGTGCGTTATGGTCTGCAGCCCGATCTCCTTATCATATTTCAACGTCTCTAACTCCACCTGCTGCCTAAGTTGCAACTCCTGCTGCTTAAGCACCAACTCCAACAACTCCCTTTGCTGCTCAAACGTTAACGTCCCTATGCCAGGACCCAGACCACCCACTGGACTAACTACTGGCCGTCTGCACAGAACCCCAATCTCATACAAACCCTCCTTTAAACAAGTTTTAACACTCTCCTTTAGCTTCTTATCTACGTCAACCTCATAGTGCTCTGCAATCTTCAACAACTGATCTTTTGTACATTGCTCCAGCACAGACTTTGAACAAAACTGTCTATGAGGGAAGCCATCCTCACCAGCTTAACAAAGCTTGACTGGGCATATAGGGAAAAAAAACTACTCCGGAGTAACAGAAGAACAGGAGCCTCACCCCAACCCTAACTAACTACAACCATTGAAGCTAGCTAACTAACTCAGTTCCTAGTCTTCATGCAGTTAGTGGTGGGGGGTACGAGGGGTCGTTTATTACTTCCCTGTTGACGCCTTTCCTCTCCCATTACATCTCAGAGCTCAATTTACTGTTAATGACATGCTTTGCATCTTTACTAACTTAAAGTACAACACAAAATAAAAGCACTGTAACATTTATAGTAACAATACTTTGTATTTGGGTCATTTAAAAATCCCAAGTCAGACCCCAGTGCTGCATATCTATCTTACAGTGTACTACCTGTAATAGACAGAGCTCAGCACTCTTCCACTTTGCAAAAGCAGAGCACAAAGCAAGGACAGAAACAGAGAAGATAAACTGCTGAGCACTGTCTACTGCAGGTAACACTTATAAGTAGGCATAACAAGTACAGTATCTCTTAACACCTTAACACCCACACATTTTCAGACAAACCTTGGAAGTCTCCACCATGACATTTCTTATTTTTCTTCCAGCTGCTCCACCTTTGCATCGAAATATCTCCATCAGGTGTGGAGATTACTGGTCGAGAGCAGCACAGAATGTAGAAAGTAGAGGTAAAGACGATATGCGATGGAACTCCCTATCGATCTGGAAAACATTAATGCACATGTCACTAACCCTGTCAGAACATAACAACAGATTAAAAAAACCTAAGCACACACAGGACACCTCTCTCACAGTGAACAGAGCTGGCCATCTGCTTTTGAAGTCTGCAATCAAAGGCTCTCCTTTAAGGATTTCTTGCCTCCTGTATGAGAAAGTCTTCTCCATTTTCAACTTCACGATATGCTCATTGTTCCTCTTCTTGATTTCTGAGAGCAGTGTGACTCTGTCCGTCTTCAGACTCTCAGTGGTTTCTCCTTTTGGATGCTGTGGACAGTTATTGACTTCTGCCCTTCGGGTTTGTTTTACATTTGACGCTGCCAAACACTTGTCTTGGTTCTTGTTCTTTAGTGAATTTATCGTCACTTCAGGGCATCCTAGGCCTCTCAATTTGGACCGGAAGTTGGACATTTTGTATTTAAGGCTAATCTTCCAGCCATAACAGCCATTGAAGGATCCTTGCTCCCTCAGACAAGGATGCTTTTGACAAGAGCTTCTGCAATGTAATTAAGATCATTGCCAGTTGGATAGGCTTTGAATTTAAGAATTTCTTCAGACAGTCGTTCCAAAATGTGAGATTTCAGCTTTGGTGTTGGGCTCAAATAAGTTCCACTTGCATTGCATTCAGTATTGGCCGTTTTCCAGTTGCAGTTCAGACTCATAGTTGAATGGAGGGACTGTAAAGACACTTGGCCACATGCACATCCGTGTAGATGGAGATGACCCCGATGATGAAGCAGGCTCTGTATTATCTGTGTCAACCGAGAAGACTGATGAGGAATCAGTAAGTCTCTGGACTGCTAGAGGTTGACGCATCGAGTCATCTTCTGAAGAACTTTGCAAGTAGACCACCTTTAAAGTCGCTTTGTCATCAGTTTCAGAGACAGATTTATGAACTCCTTTCCAAAATCAACATCTTCATATTGAAGACGAGAGTCTTGCTCTACACCAAAACTAGTCTTTATAGTCTGGTACAATTCTTCCATGGAGCCTGGTATCCCTGCTGGCAGGATTAGCTTTCTGGCATCATCTTCACCCAGAATGATCCTCAGTCTCATAGGATGGCGCATTGTGGAGACCTGAACAGACACATAAAAAACAAAACAAAAAATCCCTTTTATGACAAACTGTGCCGTGTAATGTTAATCTATTTGACAGGTGCAGGTACACACATCGTTAGCAGTACCAGAGTAGGCTATAAGCTAATTTTCCTATGTCCCTCAGCAGGAGAGAGACTAACATTCTGAGAAAAACAATTATTTAGCTCATTACGTTTTGTAAGTAAACTTATTTTCTCATGTTCTGAATGAAAAAATAAAGTTTCAATATGAAAAGCATTAAGGCAAAGTGTTTTTTTTAAGTTCAATAATTGCAACATCTTTCCAGAAATCAACGATTCTATTGTGTGTATTTACCATCTACTTTTTTTTTTGATATTTAAAAAGACATGGATAATGTTCTGTATAAGGTACATGCTGTATCAAACAATATAATGTGCATCATTATTTAGACAAAGGTGGATTTGACTGCAATGCTGAGATAACAACAAAGACATTTAAAATGTGTTGGCTGTTTCTAACTTCAATAAACAGTGATGGGAGTAACACGTTACAAAAGTAATGCAATTACAATAATTACATTACATGTCATTTAGCTGATGCTTTTATCCAAAGCGACTTACAATTAAGTGCTTTCAACTGTGAAGGTACAAACTCCAGACAACAAGTAGTAAGTGCAAGTACATTAGCTCTAAATAAGTAATCTACAAAGAGACATATGAAAGTGCAGGTTCAAGATTATTATTATTTTTTTTTAAAGAGATTAGCCTTCGGCGGAAGATGTGTAGGGTTTCGGCCATCCTGATATCGGTGGGGAGCTCGTTCCACCATTTGGGAGCCAGGACAGTGAAGAGTCGGGATTTCGTTGAGTGATTAGTTCTCCCTCGCTGTGAGGGAGCAGCAAGCAGTTTGGCTGATGCAGAGCGAAGTGGACGGGTTGGGGTATATGGTTTGACCATGTCCTGGTTGTTGCGGGCAGCAACTGGTAACCAGTGAAGAGAGCGGAGGAGTGGTGTAGTGTGAGAGAACTTTGGGAGGTTGAAGACAAGCTGAGCTGCTGCATTCTGAATGAGCTGCAGGGGTCAGATGGCACATGCTGGCAAGCCGATCAGGAGGGAGTTGCAGTAGTCTAGATGTGAGATGACTAGAGCCTGAACCAGAACCTGAGCCACCTTCTGCGTTAGAAGGGAACGTATCCTTCTGATGTTATGCAGCATGTATCTACAAGATCGGGTGGTTGCAGCAATGTTAGCAGTGAAATAGAGGTGGTCGTCAAGTGTCACACCCAGGTTTCTAGCAGTCTGGGTGGGGACTACCACAGAGTTGTCAATTGTTATAGCCAGGTCTTGGGTAAGAGAGCCTTTCCCTGGAAGTAAAAGGAGATCAGTCTTGTCAAGGTTGAGTTTCAGATGGTGTGGACATCCAAGAAGAGATGTCAGCTAGACAGGCCGAGATACGTGCTGCTACTTGAGTTTCAGACTCAGGAAAGGAGAGAATTAGTTGGGTGTCATCTGCGTAGCTGTGATAAGAAAAGCCGTGTGACTGAATGACAGACCCGAGAGAGTTGGTGTACAGAGAAAAAAGGAGGGGACCCAGGACTGATCCCTGAGGAACCCCAGTTTTGAGTGGGCAAGGATCTGAGCTAGATCCTCTCCAAGTTACCCGGTAGGTACGGTCGGCCAGGTAAGATGTGAGCAATGATAGCGCAGAGCCTGAGACACCCAGATTCTGGAGTGTCGAAATGAGGATCTGGTGGTTCACTGTGTCAAAGGCAGCAGAAAGGTCCAGAAGGATGATGGTGGAAGAGAGATCGGTTGTTCTAGCGATGTGAAGCTGCTCAGTGACAGCAAGGAGGACATTTTCTGTTGAATGACCAGCCTTGAAGCCAGACTGGTGGGGATCAAGAAGGTTGTTCTGGTGGAGATAGGTAGAGAGTTGATTGTAAATGGCACACTCAAGAGTCTTAGATAGAAATGGAAGAAGGGAGACGGTTCTATAGTTATTTACATCAGAGGAGTCAAGTGTTGGTTTTTTGAGAAGTGGGGTCACTTGCCTCCTTGAGGGCATCGGGGAAACAGACAGTTGACAAGGATATGTTAATGAGATGAGTGAGGAAAGGAAGGAGGTCAGAAGCAATGGACTGGAGAAGGTGAGAAGGGATAGGATCCAGGGGGCAGGTGGTTGGGCGGGCAGAAGTAATCAAAGTAAGAATTTGATTTGGAGATAGAGGGGTGAAAGAGTACTGGAAAGTTTGTTGGGGTTCGAGAAAGAGGATTCAATTTTGGTTTGATAAAAAGAGCTTTTTGCTGCAGAAATAGAGGCAGTGAAGGAGGAAAGAAGAGACTGATAGGTAAGCAGATCATCTGGGTGTTTAGATTTCCGCCATTTCCTTTCCGCTGCCCGTATAGTTGATCTTTCAACACGTACTGAGTCAGATAACCACGGCGCTGGGGGGGACTTGCGAGCCTGTCGTGAAGTAAGAGGGCAGAGAGAGTCGAGAGAGGAGGATAGAGTAGAGAGTAGATTGTCTGTGGCAGCGTTGGGAGGCATGAGTGAGAAAGAGTCAGATGGAGGGAGGGTTGATAAAGTACATGCCGACAGAGAAGAAGGAGAGAGTAAACGAATTTTACGGTGGACAGGACTTGAGATATGGTTGTAAGCTTGGGAGAGTGGCAGAGAGAAAGAGATGAAGAAATGGTCTGAGGTATGGAGTGGAGTACCAGTGAGGTTGGATGTAGAGCAGTTTCTGGTGAATATGAGATCTAGGTGGTTGCCAGCTTTGTGAGTGGGTGGTGAAGGAGAGAGTGAGAGAGCAAAAGAGGACAGAAGGTGAAGAAAGGCAGCTGACTTCTCGGTCTGGATGTTGAAGTCGCCCAGAAGTACCAGCGGAGGGCCAGTTTCAGGGATGTTTGAAAGAAGGACATCCAGCTCCTCCAAAAACTCCCCCAGAGGACCTGGTGGGCGGTAGATAACAATGATGACTAGTTGTACCGGATGCGTTATGGTGACAGCATGAAGTTCAAAAGAGAGTGTAGTGAACTGTGGCAGTGGGTAGAGAGAGAATCTCCACTTGGGATTAATGAGTAGGCCTGTACCCCCACCTCTACCAGAGTAATGTATTCCTGTTTGCTGTAACAGGGTACCCCCGGGATCCTCCAACTTAAATTCAAGGCTTTATAAGACCTTTTTATTTTTTATTTTATTTATATTTTTATTTGACATGGACATACAATAACATTGGACGAACCATATATATTAGTATGAGTGTTATAGCACACATGCAAATTTTCAACACCTGTCCACAGGAGGCTTTTAACAAGCAAATACAATATCAAGACTAAGAAAAAAATGATAATAACAATATTAACAAAAAATAACTACAATATACCATATAGAATAAACAGCAAAACATCAGAATCAAAGACTATTAATAGTAGGTTATTCATGTGAGCACTGTTGTTTAGTTTTTAGCCATTGTTTAAGTCCTCTTTTAAAAGCATTTCCATCGGTCTCTAGTTTTAAATCAGTGGGTAAAGCATTCCAGAGATTTGGCCCCTTTACCGAGAAAGCAGACTGACCAAAAGAGGTCTTACACTTCGGGACTAGACAGTCACCTCTAACAGTGGCCCGTGTGTTCGCCCGATGAGAACTTTGACGCCTACTTACTAGTTTCGAAAACGATGGTGAGACATGATTGTTTAAACATTTATAAACCAATTTAATATAATTAAAATCAATACAACTGTCAAATCCCAAAAGCTTATGCTTTCTCAAAACATCACAATTATGCCATCTCATGGGTTTCTTGTCCATAATTTTTATTGCCTGTTTGTAAATTGAGAAATTTGGTTTTAATTTAGATGGAGATGCTTGTGACCATAATGTAATACAGTATGATAGATGTGAGAATATCATTGAATGCATATATAGTTTAATACCATTTCAAATGAAATGCAATGCCAACTTCGTACCAATTCCGACAGAAGTATGAGGGGAAAATGTCACATCTGTATACATTTTAAAGCCTAGAAAAAAATTATGTAGCTACTTCAATTAATTCAATTCGATTTCAATTCAATTTCAATTCAATTCAATTTTTATTTATAATATCAAATCATAACAGGAGTTATCTCAAGACACTTTACAGATAGAGTAGGTCTAGACCACACTCTATAATTTACAAAAAAAAACAACAAATCCCCCAAGAGCAAGCACTCAGTGCAACAGTGGCGAGGAAAAACTCCCTTTTAGGAAGAAACCTCAGACAGACCCAGGCTCTTGGTAGGTGGTGTCTGACGTGCCGTTGGGGTGCATCACAGTATAGATAATAAACAGTGGCTAGAAATAGTGGTTGTAGTAGCGCAGGGAGCAGCACGGCATAGCAGGGTATTTCAGCAGAACCACGGCAACAGCTGGAACCATGATTGTGGTGCCATCCTAATCCCAGGATTTCATCCTGGGTGAAAAAGAAACAGAAAGACTCCGGGGAGCAAGCTCCCCAGAGCTAGGTTAGTAACAAGCATTTCTGGGACAGAGAAGCAGGTGGGCCGGGCTAGGCAGATGCTGCAACTCCTCACTCCCTAACTATAAGCTTTATCAAAGAGGAGAGTCTTAAGTTTACTCTTAAATGTGGTGACAGTATCTGCCTCCCGGACCCAGACTGGGAGCTGGTTCCACAGGAGTGGAGCCTGATAGCTAAAGGCTCTGACTCCCATTCTACTTTTAGAGACTCTAGGAACCACAAGTAACTCGGCATTCTGGGAGCGCAGTGCTCTAGTGGGACAGTAAGGTACTATGAGCTCTTCAAGATATGATGGTGCTTGACCATTTAGAGCTTTGTAGGTCAGGAGGAGGATTTTAAATTTAATCCTGAATTTTACAGGGAGCCAATGCAGAGAAGCTAATACGGGAGTGATATGATCTCTTTTCTTAGTTCTTGTCAGAACACGAGCTGCAGCATTCTGGATCAGCTGGAGAGTCTTAAGTGACTTATTTGAGCATCCTGATAGTAAGGAATTACAATAGTCCAGCCTGGAAGAAACAAATGCATGGACTAGTTTTTCAGCATCGTTCTGAGACAGGATGTTCCTTATTTTGGCAATGTTACGAAGATGAAAATAGGCTGTTCTTGAGGTTTGTTTTAAGTGGGCATTAAAGGATATATCCTGGTCAAAAATAACTCCTAGATTTCTGACAGTAGTGCTGGAGCCCAGGGCAATACCATCCAAGGTAGCTATATATTTAGATAGTAAGTTTCGAAGTTGTTTAGATCCCAGCACAATTACCTCAGTTTTGCTTGAGTTTAGCATCAGAAAGTTGTAGGTTATCCATGCTTTTATATCTTTAATACATGCTTGAAGTTTAGCCAACTGACTGATTTCATCTGGTTTGATTGATAAGTATAATTGGGTGTCATCTGCATAACAGTGAAAGTTAATTGAGTGTTTCCTAATAATATTGCCTAGAGGAAGCATATATAAGGAGAATAGAATTGGTCCAAGCACTGAGCCTTGTGGAACGCCATGGTTAACTTTAGCATACTTGGAGGATTTGTCATTAACATTAACAAATTGAGATTGATCAGAGAAATAGGACTTAAACCAGCTCAGTGCGATTCCTTTAATACCAACTAAATGTTCCAGTCTCTGTAACAGGATGGTATGGTCAATAGTGTCAAAGGCAGCACTAAGATCTAGTAAGACAAGTATGGAGACAAGTCCTTTGTCTGAAGCAGTTAGAAGGTCGTTAGTAATTTTCACCAGTGCTGTCTCTGTGCTATGATGCTTTCTAAATCCTGACTGAAAGTCCTCAAATAAACTATTGCTATGTAGGAAATCACATAACTGATTAGCAACTACCTTCTCAAGGATTTTGGAGAGGAAGGGAAGATTAGATATAGGTCTATAGTTGGCTAAGACCTCAAGATTGAGGGTGGGTTTTTTCAGAATAGGTTTTATCACAGCTACTTTAAATGACTGTGGTACATAACTTGTTAATAAGGACATATTAATCATATCTAATAATGAAATGTTAACCAGTGGTAGCACTTCTTTAAGTAACCTCGTTGGGATGGGGTCTAAGAGACAGGTAGATGGCTTAGCTGAAGAGACCTTTAACATTAATTGTTGAAGGTTTATAGGGTAAAAGCAGTCTAAGTATATGTCAGGTCTTGACGTTCCGTCTAGCAGTCCTGCGTTTGAAGGTGAACTGTTAGAAGTTGAGGGCAAGAGGTGATTAATTTTATCTTTAATTGTTATAATTTTATCGCTAAGAAGCTCATGAAGTCGTCACTACTCAGAGCTATAGGAATAGATGGCTCAGTAGAGCTGTGACTGTCTGTCAGCCTGGCTACAGTGCTGAAAAGAAACCTTGGGTTGTTCCTATTTTCTTCTATTATTGATGAGTAATAGTCTGATCTGGCATTTCTGAGGGCCTTCCTATAGGTTTTCAGACTGTCTTGCCAATCTAAACGAGATTCTTCCAGTTTGGTGGAAAGCCATTTACTTTCCAGTTTTCGCGAGATTTGTTTTAGTTTGCGAGTTTGGGAGTTATACCAAGGTGCTAGTTTCCTTTGCTTCCTCGTCTTCTTTTTGAGGGGAGCAACAGAGTCTAAAGTCGTCCGTAGGCAGGCCGTAGCACTGTCTACAAAATTATCAATTTGGGAGCGACTGAAGTTAACATAGTTCATAGTTCAACTTTTTTTTTACTTAAGTAGCCTATATTTTGATAAAACTGTTGTACTATTACTTAAGGAAGATGTTGAATGCAGGACTTATAACTTACAAGTAATTTGTAACAACAACACTGATTTTTCAATTTTTACTGCAATACATGATCTGAGTAAGTCTTCCACCTCTGTAAATCACCAACAGTCGTACATGAATAGCTGCAGCAGGGTTTAACACTTAAAACACACAGCTCAGTACAGCGTTTACTTGCAGCTCTGCTACAGTAGCAGATAACCTTTAACGTTACATGCCGGTCACATCGTTTCTAAACAGTCCGCTCACAGTGAAGTCCTTCACGGAAGTTTTTTTTTTTTAAAGAATTCACCAACACCGCGAAACATTTTGGCACAGAGGGGAAAAAAAGTCAGCAAGTGACAGTACTAGTAATCAATTACATTTTGGAATTAAGTTGCCCAACTTAGAAAACAAGTAAGAACTCCCCAACCCAAACGATTTCACCTTTGGGTTGGGGAGTTCACCTCTCCCTACCATCTCCACGTATTGTTTCACATGCGGCCAGAGCTGCAATCCTCTTTCTGCTACGTTAACATTCTCGACCCACCGGTGCTTGCAAAACTTTAGCATGCTCGGCATGGGGAGTCGTGAAACAGCCAGTAGAGACAATAAAGTCCATGTTCAATGTCCCACCCAGTCGCTAAATGCATTGTGTAGTATATGCAAACCGCACGACCCGATGTTGATAAGTGACTTTCCCACGTCAATCTGCACCTGCTTTTGAAGGATTTCAAACACTTTCGAATTCACGTTCGGTCCATCCATCGAGATTTGGATGAGGTTGGTGATTCCGAGCTGTGAAAGCAAGTTGTTGAGTTTCTCAACAACATCTTTGGCGGTTGAATGGCCCAGGAACTCTGAACCGATGTCGACGGAGGAGGAAAGAAGCTAGTGATGGTCATGCTCGAGCCTTCACGCACAGCCACAACTGCCTGGTGCTTGACGCTTTTAGCATGGCTAGCTAGCGCTGATTCTCCCATATTAGAGATGTCAATTATCTTAGAACATAGTCCACATCTCGCTTTCCTCGGGTCCTCGACTTTCTTGAGCCACATCTTGTATGTTTCCAAGTGAAGCCAGACATTATTAAATCGACACTTTCCTGGCATTTCAATTTAATTTCTGTCAACACCGACTTCAACACTGACTTCACCTCAGGCAGCATCGCAACAAGTGAGTGAACCGGAAGTGAACTGAACGTTATTGTTAAGCTCTGGTTTAACTCAGACAACTAGAAGCAGGCACACAACACAGTAAGGCAGGTTTTGAATGTTTATTGAGTAGACGTAGGTGAATGATACTTGAGAGCGGAGAGGAGAGGTGAGCAGAGCGGCGAGGGTGAGGCTTGGCAGGATGGCTGGTTGAGAGTGGAGTGGCGAGGTGAGCAGAACAGCAAGGATGATGCTTGGCAGAATGGCTGGTTGAGAGTGGAGCGGCGAGATGAGCAGAACAGCAAGGATGATGCTTGGGAGAATGGCTGGTTGAGATTGAAGCGGCGAGGTGAGTAGCACAGCGTAGGTGAAGTTGATGAGTAGCAGCAGTAATTCCAGAGAGCAGGGTCTGAATGAGATAAAGATGGTTTAGCAGAGGACACAAAGGACAAGCAAAACTTGGAAACCGAGGATACATAAAATAGGTATACTAGAGCACAGAGTAGAGCCACGTTACCACGAGAATGGTTGCAACGAACTGGCGCCGAAGAGGTGAACGGCCCGGGTAGATATCTGGTGAGTGATTTCTGGAATGAGCTGCAGCTGGATGGTGATTGATTGCTGGGATGGTTTGCAGGTGGCTGGAGCAGAGCAGAGGGGTGGCTACGCCCACAGACCAAAATCCTCAAAACATGGAATGAGAGAAATGTCCAGCAGAGGGAGACAAACACACAAAACACCAAAGGGAAGGTAGAGACAGACAAGGACAGGCATAGAACCACAACAGTTATGCTGCCCGAATATACTGTTAAGCTTAAGGACGTTAAGA
Organism: Gymnocephalus cernua; assembly: GCA_023631565.1. Classification (NCBI taxonomy): domain Eukaryota; kingdom Metazoa; phylum Chordata; class Actinopteri; order Perciformes; family Percidae; genus Gymnocephalus; species Gymnocephalus cernua. Next base: position 31,303,010 of record CM042438.1, on the reverse strand, counting down.
CGACGTGAAATAATAAAATATTTTTTCATTAAACTGTTTTTTTTATTAATTACATATTATTATGCCGTGTTAAAAAAAATTCCATGACTTTTCCAAAATTTTCTGGGTCTTTTTATTTTTCCAAAACCTTTTCCAGGTTTTTTCAAAACGTACGAACCCTGCACATGTAATGTGTCCAGTTGAAACGCTCTAAAATGCTCTCTATACCAACTGGAGAACTTTTTCACAATAAAATGTATCTGACCTTGCAAAATACAAATCTGCAGAATTTCAGATAACTCTGGCAGACCAAATAATTGCCCATGGACAATAATCATTCCCTTGTTGTAATTCATTGTATGAAACACAGTTTGTAATGTGGACATCGTTCTCATCTGGTAATCGTTGCTTAATAGCAGCTGCAATGTCACTTTGCAAAACATCTACTGGTACTGATGAGACACATGTTACCACCAAAGGTGTCCTATGATCAAGAGAGTGCAAGTCAGAGGCAATCACAAGCTGATGTTTTCTGGCAAGTGTGAGAGGTATGTTTTTAAAACAGTTGGTATGGCGAGCAATTTGTTTTAAGACACTATGTTTTGCCTCAAATCTTAATGTCCATGTATGGACAAGACGGCCAAAACAGCGAATCAGAACAGCATAGTGCTCCAAAAAATGATGTTTAGGGAGAAGACTGTTGTTGGGAAAAAGCTCTTGGTATCTCTGGCGATGTTCATCAATTTTGCACTCAAGGTAAGACTCAGCAGTGTGGACAGGGGCTACAACAAGCTCCACTATGTCTTTGAGATCCAAAACAACATGCCATGCAGGTTCATCCTCTGGCCCAAGTGGACCAATGATTAGAGGCAACAATCGATGCAGAGCCCAATTCTTGTGGACGTTTCCACCAATGCTTTTTTTTACTGAGAAAGTCTGTGGTATTGTGTGAGGCCTATTTGTTTCATCTGCCCATTTATACTTGAAAGTCTGGATCAAATTGTTAAGTTTTTCTAAACTGAAATACTTTTTTGAAATCAAAAGAGAAAAACAATATGCTAGCTCTACAGGTATTATGCCCTCAAATAGATCATGGGCAAGATCAGGAGGGTAGCCTGCAGTAACATGAAAATGGGAGAGATTCTTACTCAACACACATTCACGTTTAACACCATAGCATGCACTTGCTTTTTCCAATGCACACTTCAAATGTGCATCATGGAGTTCCCGCGTTCTAAGCTCAAAACGACTAGCTGTCATCAACTGAATTTCTGTTTTCTTAGCTGTACAGAATCTACAGAAGTATTCACCAGAGAAACTTTCTACAAAACCTGCCAGGCCATGGGCCAGGTTGTCAGCTATAACACAACTCACAGTGCCTTTGATACACTCATTCAACTGACTGATGAACACACCATGTTAGTCCAAAATTACCAGATCTTTCAAAAGTGGATTCAACACTTCTTGGAAACCAAATTCCCTCAAATCATCACTTTTACAAAGAACAGTATAAACCAGTATATAAATAGTATATAACCAGATAAATTGATGAGAGAGCAGAATGAGAGCCAGGTGGGACATTGTCTAAGACCCAGTAGCCTATACCCCACAAAGCTTATGCTTCTTGCGCGAAGTCCCAAGAGGATTACAAACCTCAAACTCATCAATATAAAGTTTAATGGAAATTCTCAACTTATCAACCACTAGAAAGCTATTTCTTTTATAATTTTCACCATCTCGAAAAGACCTGTAAACTCGCTGATCACCATACAAGTTTCTCTGCTTTCTTGAGCTATGTGTTCTTCAATCACTTTATCCAGTAATTTATTGTGACTCGGTATTTCCTGCAATGACTGTAATAATGGAACATATTGAAACAACCTTTTTTGTTCTACAGATGAAAAGTACTCAACCGGCTCTACAACTCTAAAATGTACCTTGTAATATCGTTTTCTTTGATCAAAAAATCAACTTTTAAATATAAAATGACCTAAAAGCTGCTGAATACATGTTGGGATGAAACAGAACATTCAGAAAAATTTAAGTTTTCTATGAAGACAGCACAATAGAATGTTGTCTTGAAGATGTGGCAAGAGGGCCGCACTTTTCAAAACTTTTAGTGACAAGGTGAGAAACACACAGAATTACCAATTATCTTCGACAACTGCTTGACCAATATTGAGGTTATGCCTTTTAAAATTGTCAGCAATTGCACACTTTGTGACAGGTACACTAGCTGAACTTAAAAAATGCAACTCCTCCAATAACTCATCGAATCCTTTTGCTAGAAAATGAAATGTTCTAATTTGAACAATATTGTTGCTAGTTTCCGCTCAATTATTTCTGGCAGATTTCCAACAGCTTCGCTATCACTTTCTGTCACTGTCTCAGCCTCAACTTCATCAAATGACACATCAGTAGTACAGCCAGCTCCCACACTATCAGAGGCTTCTGATACTTGGACGCGGTTCACAAACTTAACTACACTGGTTTTAAAATCTTTTAGTGTGTGTGGATGATGCTTCCTCTTTTTGTGTGTGTGTGTAAAATGTACTGTAAATATTTGTCTGGTAAGAGCATCCAAGAAATACACAACCAACTGTCTCACAACTATGCAGATGTGTCCCAATATGAACAAAAAAAATCTCTTTCATTAGAGAGGTCACTACATTCACATACCTCACATTTAAATGTTAACTGAATTCAAAGCAGTCTGTGTAGGTTGCGATGAATGAGCTTTATAGACATGGGTGTGGAGTCCAGTCCACGTCCTGAATGTGCATGGACAATTTACATATATGCATTGATAATGTTGGCCTCTATTCAGGTTTGCAGCGAGGCTTGGACCCAAATGCAGGGAGAGCAGGTGGAAGTTTTGCTTAAGGATTTATTAAATCACAAAAAACGTGGTACATACCAAAAGAGTCCATAAAACAAAGGCAAACTAATTCCAGTATACAAAACAGGATCTCAAAAACTGGAACCGGGAACAGAGAGCGCTGGGGGGCACAGGGAACAGAGAGTGCTGGGGGCACAGGGAACAGAGAGCGCGGAGAGGCCCAGGGGAAACAGAGGGCCGAAGACCCGGGGAAAACAGAGGGCCGGAGAGGCCTAGGGGGAAAACAGAGGGCCACTAGGGACAGGGAGTAGAGAGGAGTCTAGGCGACAGGGGGCTGAGGGCGCTCGGGACTCGGAGGCCAGGAACTAGGGAGTGAGGGGAAATGTGGAACTGGAAACCGAGGGTACATGGAACTGGGCAGACTTGGATGGGACCGACTCAGACAAAACAGACACCGACGGGATAGACGCAGACTCAGATGGAACAGACTCAGACAGGATAGACTCGGACAGGACAGACCCAGACGGAACACACGCAGACACGGACGGAACACAAGCAGACATGGACGGAACACAAGCAGACACAGACGGGACAGATTCTGACAAAACAGACGCGGACAGAACTGACACGGACCGGACAGGTCCAGACGGGACGGACTCTGACGAAACAGACGCAGACGTGGATGGGACTGATGTAGACGAGACAGACAAAGACGGGACAGACACAAACGAACACATGCAGACATAGATGGGACAGACATAGACGGGACAGACTCGGACGTAGGGGCAGGGAGAGTAACAGGGACACGGATCGTGAGGGGGACAGAGACGGGCACGGTGACAGGAACGACGGGCACGGTGACGGGGACAGAGATGGACACTGTAATAGGGAGAGGAACGAGCACGGTTACAGGGGTGGAGACAGGCACGGTTACAGGGACAAAGATGGGCACGGTGACGGGGACAGAGACGGGTACGGTAAAAGGGACAGGGACGAGCACGGTGACAGGGACGGAGATGGGCACGGTGACAGGGATAGAGAAAGGGGACGGATCCCTGTGATTAGGGTTAGGGGATGGGGCAACCAGGCTGGAGTTGGGGGCGCCTGAGACTGGCAGTCAGGGAGGCTGGGTGCCAGCCGGGGTTTGGGGGAGCGGCTAGCTAGCCGGGAATCTGGGGGGCTGCTAGCTAGCCGGGGAACAGGGAGGCTGCTAGACGGTCGGGACTCAAGGGACTCCGGGGGGCCGCTAGACGGCCGGGACTCAAGGAACTCTGGGGGGCCGCCACACGGCTGGGACTCCAGGGGGCTGCCACACAGGACACAGGGGGCAGAAGTCGGCCGGACCACCGACAAAACACGGGGGGCAGGAATCGGTCGGGCCGCCGACAGGACACAGGGGACAGAAGTGTCTGGTGCGCCGGGAACTGGCAAAGTCTCAGGGGCGCTGCAACCCGGAAAAGTCACTGGGGCGCTGACCAACGGCAAAATCTCTGGGGCGCTGACCAACGGCAAAGTCTCTGGAGCGCTGACCAACGGCAAAGTCTCTGAGGCGCTGGAGACCGGCGTAGACTCTGGGGAAACGGTCAGCGTAGACTCTGGGAGAACGGTCAGCGTAGACTCTGGGAGAACGGTCAGCGTAGATTCTGGGAGAACGGTCAGCGGAGGCTCTGGACGGCTGGACGTCAGCGGAGGCTCTGGACGGCTGGACGTCAGCGGAGGCTCTGGACGGCTGGACGTCAGCGGAGGCTCTGGACGGCTGGACGTCAGCGGAGATTCTGGACGGCTGGACGTCAGCGGAGATTCTGGGACACAGATCAGCTCAGGCTCAGGTACACAGGTCAGCTCAGGCACAGGTACACAGGTCAGCTCAGGTTCGGGGTCACTGGACAACAAGGGCTCTGGTCCGCTTGACAGCTCAGGCTCTGGTCCGCTGGACAACACAGCTCTGGTCCGCTGGACAACACGGGCTCTGGTCCGCTGGACAGCTCAGGTCCGCTGGACAGAGGTTGAAGCAGGGAATGGCGTCGGGACGGATTACGACCACGTCCTCTCTTGTGACCACGTTTAACACTGGTCAACTCAGTCTCGGGGTCACTGGACAACAAGGCCTCTGGTCCGCTGGACAACACGGGCTCTGGTAAATGGCGTTCCACCAAACTGGAAGAATCTCGTTTAGATTGGCAAGACAGTCTGAAAACCTATAGGAAGGCCCTCAGAAATGGCAGATCAGACTAATACTCATCAATAATAGAAGAAAATAAGAACAACCCAAGGTTTCTTTTCAGCACTGTAGCCAGGCTGACAGTCACAGCTCTACTGAGCCATCTATTCCTATAGCTCTGAGTAGTGACGACTTCATGAGCTTCTTTGATGATAAAATTATAACAATTAGAGATAAAATGAATCACCTCTTGCCCTCAACTTCTAACAGTTCACCTTCAAACGCAGGACTGCTAGAAGGAACAACAAGACCTGACATATACTTAGACTGCTTTTACCCTATAAACCTTCAACAATTAATGTTAAAGGTCTCTTCAGCTAAGCCATCTACCTGTCTCTTAGATCCCATCGCAACGAGGTTACTTAAAGAAGCGCTACCACTGGTTAACATTTCATTATTAGATATGATTAATATGTCCTTATTAACAGGTTATGTACCACAGTCATTTAAAGTAGCTGTGATTAAACCTATTCTGAAAAAACCCACCCTCAATCTTGAGGTCTTAGCCAACTATAGACCTATATCTAATCTTCCCTTCCTCTCCAAAATCCTTGAGAAGGTAGTTGCTAATCAGTTATGTGATTTCCTACATAGCAATAGTTTATTTGAGGACTTTCAGTCAGGATTTAGAAAGCATCATAGCACAGAGACGGCACTGGTGAAAATTACTAACGACCTTCTAACTGCTTCAGACAAAGGACTTGTCTCCATACTTGTCTTACAAGATCTTAGTGCTGCCTTTGACACTATTGACCATACCATCCTGTTACAGAGACTGGAACACTTAGTTGGTATTAAAGAAATCGCACTGAGCTGGTTTAAGTCCTATTTCTCTGATCGATCTCAATTTGTTAATGTTAATGACAAATCCTCCAAGTACGCTAAAGTTAACCATGGCGTTCCACAAGGCTCAGTGCTTGGACCAATTCTATTCTCCTTATATATGCTTCCTCTAGGCAATATTATTAGGAAACACTCAATTAACTTTCACTGTTATGCAGATGACACCCAATTATACTTATCAATCAAACCAGATGAAATCAGTCAATTAGCTAAACTTCAAGCATGTATTAAAGATATAAAAGCATGGATGACCTACAACTTTCTGATGCTAAACTCAAGCAAAACTGAGGTGATTGTGCTGGGTCCTAAACACCTCCGAACCTCATTATCCAAAGATATAGCTACCTTGGATGGTATTGCCCTGGGCTCCAGCACTACTGTCAGAAATCTAGGAGTTATTTTTGACCAGGATATATCCTTTAATGCCCACTTAAAACAAACCTCAAGAACAGCCTTTTTTCATCTTCGTAACATTGCCAAAATAAGGAACATCCTGTCTCAGAACGATGCTGAAAAACTAGTCCATGCATTCGTTTCTTCCAGGCTGGACTATTGTAATTCCTTACTATCAGGAAGCTCAAACAAGTCACTTAAGACTCTCCAGCTGATACAGAATGCTGCAGCTCGTGTACTGACAAGAACTAAGAAAAGAGATCATATCACTCCCGTATTAGCTTCTCTGCATTGGCTTCCTGTAAAATCCAGGATTTAATTTAAAATCCTCCTCCTGACCTACAAAGCTCTAAATGGTCAAGCACCATCATATCTTGAAGAGCTCATAGTACCTTACTGTCCCACTAGAGCACTGCGCTCCCAGAATGCCGAGTTACTTGTGGTTCCTAGAGTCTCTAAAAGTAGAATGGGAGCCAGAGCCTTTAGCTATCAGGCTCCACTCCTGTGGAACCAGCTCCCAGTCTGGGTCCGGGAGGCAGATACTGTCACCACATTTAAGAGTAAACTTAAGACTCTCCTCTTTGATAAAGCTTATAGTTAGGGAGTGAGGAGTTGCAGCATCTGCCTAGCCCGGCCCACCTGCTTCTCTGTCCCAGAAATGCTTGTTACTAACCTAGCTCTGGGAAGCTTGCTCCACGGAGTCTTTCTGTTTCTTTTTCACCCAGGATGAAATCCTGCGATTAGGATGGCACCAAAATCATGGTTCCAGCTGTTGCCGTGGTTCTGCTGAAATACCCTGCTATGCCGTGCTGCTCCCTGCACTACTACAACCACTATTTCTAGCCACTGTTTATTTACTATACTGTGATGCACCCCAACGGCACGTCAGACACCACCTACCAAGAGCCTGGGTCTGTCCGAGGTTTCTTCCTAAAGTTTTTCCATGCCACTGTTGCACTAGTGCTTGCTCTTGGGGGGATTTGTTGGTTTTTTTGTAAATTATAGAGTGTGGTCTAGACCTACTCTATCTGTAAAGTGTCTTGAGATAACTCCTGTTATGATTTGATACTATAAATAAAATTGAATTGAATTAGTCCGCTGGACAGCTCGGGCTCTCGTCCGCTGGACAACTCGGGCTCTCGTCCGCTGGACAACACGGGCTCTGGTCCGCTGGAGAGCTCAGGCTCTGGTCCGCTGGACAGAGGTTCAGAAAAGCTGCCAGGCTTGGAGAGAGGGAAGCCAAACTCCCGCTCTGTAGCCTGCCAGCGCACCTCCATTAGGTGCCTAGCAAAGGCTGGGTCCTCCTCATGCATAGATCGATAAAAACTTATCATAAGCTCACCATCTGAGTCCATCGGGTGAACGTGGGGCTCAAAATCTGCTGGGTCCATTTGTGGTCGGATCATTCTGTCAGGTTTGCAGCGAGGCTTGGACCCAAATGCAGGGAGAGCAGGTGGAAGTTTTGCTTAAGGATTTATTAAATCACAAAACACGCGGTACATACCAAAAGAGTCCATAAAACAAAGGCAAACTAATTCCAGTATACAAAACAGGATCTCAAAAACTGGAACTCAGAGACAGCAAGATGAACTCCACACACAAACGCACTAACAGAACACACTACACTACACTACACTACACTACACTACACTACACTACACTACACTACACTACACTACAATACCATACAGTACATACAATACAATGATCCGACACAGGACAAGGGGAACACAAAGACTAAATACAGAGGATAACGAGGAAACAAGAGGCAGGTGACACAAGGGCTGGGAAACAGGTGGAAAACATCAAGCAATCACAAGAGCGGGAAAAACCAAAAGACAGGAAGTAAAACACGATACAACAAGACAGAAAACCAGACCGACAGAATAAAACAGGAAACAGCCAAATACAAAAACAGACTACCAAAATAAGACAAAACACCAAAACCATGACATCTCTCCCATCATGATGATGTAGTTTATAATGTTTAAGTAATTTGTACCTTGTACTCTCTCTGGCGGCACAATGTTTGCACTGCCACATACACGTCACTGAAAGAAAAAGAACAAAAGGTTACCAAATGATTTTTTACGTATTATATTTCTCCAAATACAAAATAGCCACAGTTCACTTGTCTGTAACACATCTTCCAAGCTATAATCCGGAGTAGGATTTTTTTCAATTGAAATGCCAAAGAACTTTTTAATTAACAGCAACACGAAAGTTGAACAGACAAAACTGGAGGAAATCGGCTAACAAGGAGGCTATAAATAAGACCAAATATACTTATTAAGACCCACACCCAATAGAATGAAAGTAATTTCAGTTTTCAAAAATAATTAAACACTGTACTTCAGCTAAATCACTAATCCTCCAATGTTGATGTGTCTGTGTGTGTGTGTGTGTGTGTATATATACATATATATATATATATATATATACATATATATATATATATATATATACATATATATATATGCACCTGATAAACAAACAATTTGATCAAAAAATTTATTAACTTACTATGTATTTCATGAGGTGCACGTCTTAAAGGACAGAACTTGTTCGAAATGACTTGCCTGTAGAAATAAAAGGTGAAATAAAATAACTGTAATAAATACATTTCGGATGAATTTTTGGTTACAAGAAGATAAACACTTTTAAAATGTTAAAAACATAAGCAATATTTATGTTGCAAATAGGCATTTAAGTATCTGTAGTTACACATAACAGACGTTACTCAACTTAATGCAGACGAGCATTTTCAGTTTTGATTTTTTAAACAACCCAATATTATATCAACCCAAATAGAGATAATGAAATCAATAATTTCAAGAAGGCCAAATGAATTCCGTGACTGTCCAGTGAAAATGTAATACCAAGGAAACAATCATACTTCTAATCTTAGGTTAGAGGCAGAAAAACCACATGTAATTAATTTTGAGGCTACAGATTTATCCTTAGCTTGCTTCTTGTTATTACCTTGCCAGAGCTACTGCGACAGACCTGTTGCCCTCCAGTTTTAATCTTACATTAACGTTATTTAGCCAGACCCCTAACTGAAAACCTCGAGGCACACATTCAGCTAGAGAAGCGCGGTTGTCATCACACTCGTTTGTAAAAAAATAAATAAATAAAAAGTTACAATAAAAAGTCCGCAGACGTATTAGCTACAGTCTTGCGCTATAGCTTGAGCTTGTCCTGGCATTAAAAGTTATGGTCACTTAGCTAGCTAAGCCTAACGTTAACTGCTCAAAGCCATGTTCAAAATACATTTCACTGTGGCTATGACTAGTTGCTGGCACTCTCTCTCTTCCCCTCCAGCCTCGCACATCGTGTCTAATTGCAGAGAAAAACACAAACTTGCAAGTCAAAGTACATTTCGAAATCACTACTTTCTTTTTTTAATTTGTGTTTTTCATACTGTCCCAACTTTTTCTGATTTGGGGTTGTATTTATTTATCGCCATTTCTTTTTACATGCAGCAAAAAAAGCTATTACAAGAAATAATGTACCCGGGGTGTAGCTAAATTATTGAACCCTAGCAAGGCGCAGTTGAGCTAACGTTAGCTAACCGAGAAACGAAAAAACACAAATTATATTGTAACGTTAGGCCTAGAGAAAACAATTGCACTGAGAAACGTTTCACAAGGGCCAATGACTATTATCACTCACCAAGTTAAATAAAATAAATTAATGTTTAAATATATGTATTAATTACACGTGGATGGAGGATGGGAAACGATGCAGCTGTAGTCATCCGTGTCCGCTGTCTGAATCCTGTCCATCCAACGTCAGTGTCATGTCCCTGCTTCCCATTAATTTCTATGGGAGCAGCCATGCAATGCATTCTGGTAGCGTCGCGAGAAGCGGGAAGCGTAGCATCGAGTCGCCCGCTCATTCTCATGTAGTTAAATTTGTTGAATCAAACTAACTGTATTCAAATGAGTAGCGGCCGGCTCAGCTTGCCGCCTCTCAAAATCTGACCAAAATCTTTCAAACTGAACCTTGTCGATCTGAAATGAAGACAGATTCAGCAACTGCATGGCCTATTTCTTGCTTAAAATGTCTTCAGAAACACGTTTCGGTGAACTATTTTCGTAAAATACGAGATCGTGCAATCAGCTACCGGTCAAGGGCGTAGTACATGCGGTCGTTGTTTTGATTAATCCACTAATTATTATAATTTTCTTTTAATCATGTTTTACAGACAATAATGAATCACTTTGCTGATAACTGTCTTGTCTTTAAGGTACTCCGTGGGCTTGCTCCACCACCACTGTGCCAGTTTATAAAACAGAAAGATAAGGTCAATATAGTAACCAGAGCAACCACCAGAGGGGACTGCATAGTTCAATTTAGAAAAAGTAGGATTGGAAGCACAGCCTTCTCTGTCAGAGCCACAATTTTTTGGAATAGTCTGCCCAATGAGTTAAGAGAGTGTAATAGTCTCTCCTCTTTTAAAAAACAGCTTAAATCTTGGATTAGGGACAATTACAATTGTAACCATACACGAAATACTTAAGCCCATGAACATATTTTGCTTTTATTTTACTATCATTTTTTTAAATTTATTTATACTATACTTTATACTGTAATCAAGTTGAGGGTTAGATGAGATGAGCAATATATTGTCTGTTTGAGGGTATATTCATATTGTTTTAAAATTCCTGCTGTATTTATTACATTGCTACTGTATTTTTTACATTTATAGTGTATTTGTATTGACTTTTGTATTTTAGGGTGTCTGTTAAGACCTGGCTAGGGACAACGGATGGAAACTAGCACTTGTAGCTAACTCTGGCTTGTTTACAGCAAGTATTTTGTCTGTTGATCAATGAGCATTGTCCCTATCAAATAAATAAATAAATACATTTAAAGAAGATAAACACCATTCATTCATGTAATTTAAGCAAACTCCTAATTTGCTAATCAAACACATGCCCAAGTTTATTTTTTGAGTGTAGGTCGCGCAGATCTCAGAAATTGTATACATTTAAAAACTAAATTCACTTCTGAGACTTTTTTATGCGAGAAATTAACTATGTAGAAGTCAAATATGTGCCGCTTTACAAAAATTGATTGCTAATTGCAAATTTTGTCCGACTGTGTCGGAGTTCAGCGGCCCGGTGCTGCCTCGCCGCCCAGCTCCATCACGGCCGGCAGCCCACGGCGCTCCATACCCGGGCAAAGTCACCGTTTCTGGGTTACTGGACTACCAAACGCCGCTGCCCTTTGTAAGACCTTAGGGTAGCTGTGATATAAGTGCCGTGACGAAATTCAAACTATATATGGATGTATATTTACAAATGAAATGAAGTTGACCAGACAAAACATGAAACATTTTGTGTTCACATTGTCTGCAATGAAATACAAGTCAAAGTACATTTAGAAATCACTACTTTCTTTTTTTATTTGTGTTTTCCATACTTTTTCTGATTTGGGGTTGTATATATATATATATATATATATATATATATATAGTCTGGCTGTAGTTATTTCAGTAAGTTGACTTCTTTATCTCATCCATGCTTGTTGCCTACTTTACGGCCATTTCTCTGCTATTTTTTTATTGATGTAGCCAGGTTGCTATGTACTGAAGGATGAAACCAACCCCATTTTAAATCCCACCTACAAAGCTCTGATTGGTTGGTTGTGTCTCCAGCCAGCAGAAACAGCCGTCAGTGAGCACAACAGCAGACTTGTTTAACTCACAGATGTTGCCAGTGATCCAGAGGTCTGGAGCCAGGCAATGGGTTGGGGTTGTGTTAAATATGAACACACCCTTAGTGTATAGAAAGGATTGAGTTTGCAGTTGATGTCCCAGAATGTACACGTTATTAAAGTGAAGCTATGGTACTGAAATGTAAATGCTAAGCACATGACCGGCTTCCTGTACTTTGCCTGTTCTACATAACAGTGGCATTCAAACCGATGCATGCTATAGCAGAGGAATGTGCTCTTCAGTGATAACACAGTCACCATAACCATGAGAAATAGAGAAGCCAGAAATAGCTGAACAGGTTCAGCCGCATGCCCAAAGACAGCCAGGGAGATTAGAGTGTGCTTTATGGACGCACTGCAGATCACATTAACATTATTACATTCAACGGGAATGAGCAGAGAGAACGATAGAGGAGAGAGATGAGCTGGAAGGGAGGAAATGGAGATGGAAATGGGTGAGTGGGCCAACGAGACAGCGGATGGATAGAGAGAGAGAGTGGAGGAGTGAAATAGAGCAGAATGAGCAAGTGTGAAAGAAATAAGGGGAAGTCAGTGTGATGAAGGTGAAATGTTAAACTTGTGTAAGTGAGAACCTGAGAAGGAAAAAATGGGATATGAGGAAGAGAATAGAATGACACATTCTGTATCTGGACTGCTCCCAATAAATGGAGACCAACTGCAGAAGGCGTACAGAGAGGGTGGCAGTCAGATGGTGGTCAGCTACTGCTGCCACCACAGCACACAATCAACCGCATGGATGAACTCCTGACTGTTATTATACTCAACTAGCCACAGCGCCAAAGCAGTGGAGGCTGAAAAAAGGAAGTTAAAGGTTTTATCTCTGTGTGTGAGTGTTTGGGGTCAAGGCCAAAGAAGAGGGTGACATGAACTTAAAGCTACATTGTGTAAGAATTGCTCCCATCTAGCGGTGAAATTGTATATGACAACCAACTAAATTTCATTTTCTAGCCCCCCCACCCCTCCTGCTCTCTGAGCAGCATGAACAATGTTAAGGAAACCGAAATGATCTCTTAGTGTCTCCATCGTTTCCACACAGCTGTTCTAGTAGCTAGTCTGTGTTACAACTCCATGACGTGAGTTGTCTGCCAGGAAAATCACGGCACATATGATTACGTTTATGTTACAAGGTAGACAATCCTTTTTCATCATTGACGCGAGGAAAAGTATCCTACACGTCGTTCTAGCGTTATACACAACCATGCTATATTTAGCCAAGCAAGTAGACACTATAAAACTTTTACACAAATAGCTAGAATTACCTGTTGAGAAGAAAGCAGGCAACTTCGGCGTCCCTTTTAAAATCCTCATCAGCTCTTTCCATCTTGGAAAAGCCACAACAATATTAACTTTGGTCTTGTTGCTTTGCCTGTCACGTTGTCATTTTTTTCCCTCTGCGATTCAGTTACATGTCCTCGATAATAGACGCAGCAGGCTTTCAAATCTGCTGGCGGTGAGTCGCAAATAATCTTCTCCCCCTCCCTCCCTGGCATACGTCACAGTCAGTGCCACTGAGTGAAAAGCCCGAAATGCGGAGCAGTATATCCTGTATGTCCCTTACGGGCTACCGTATTTCAAGATGGCACATGGCTACCACAGTTCATGTAAGCGCAAATGTAACATTTCAAGCCAATAGGAATACTTGGAATTGATGGTGGTGGTCAATATTCATAAAAAAGGACAAGTTTGTGAAGGGCAATACAGATTTTGATAATAAACAACTACAAATGTTACACAATGGGGCTTTAATGCAGGGTTTTCATCGGCACTTAAAGCGTAACTCTTGCCAAAATGCAACCTAGGGTCTTTTTGTGAATGTACCCAAATCTCCGAATGCGGATGAACGGACTCCATAGGAGGAAATGTCATTCTTATATGAGGCTCCTTTTTCAACTACAAGGTCAATATTGTTTTTCACTAACAAAAAAACAAAAAATAATCCGTGCATTAATATAGGACTAAGCTTTAGGAGCTTTCCATCTTTACTCTCCTCCCTGTTATGTTGTATTCGGAAATCAACTCGTTTTGACTGATAAAATGGCTGCGGTCGGAAACAACAAGAGCTACAGTGAGTTGCTCAAAAACTTTCTTTTTAGTAAATCTGTGTACACAAACAATGTTCTCAATGCTGCGTTAATGTGTAGATCTCCTGGAGATACTTGGAGCAAAGTCTCATGTTGTGTCGAGTCTTCTTAGTGTTTAAAAATAGATATTTTGAGGCTAGCATAAAAGTGCCCCTAGCTCTCATTCAAAAGGCCATTTGACCCAAAATGAGAATACGGTCAGTCTTAAAAGTGGCGCTTCCGTCCTAAATATGCTTTTAAACTAAAGTTTGACTCGCGTACATTCACAAAAATACCCTAGGTTGCATTTTGGCGAGAGTTACGCTTTAAAGGGCTCTATTGTAACGATCTAAGCACTGCAGAGGAAGATCTGGCTAGTCCACACAGCATTCTGGGTTGGGAGAAAAACATGCTCTGGTTTATTGGCATTTCTTTAAACCAGTCACAATCGTCTTGGGTGGTCTGCAAAATAGCCTCGGAAGGAACTTGTTCTGGTGGAACATGTGTACGTTCAAAAGTTGTTTTAGTCGTGTGGCAGAAAACTCCGATTGGACAGATAGTCTAGCTAGCTGTCTGGATTTACCCGGCAGAGATCTGAGGAGCAGTTAACCAGAGTCCTCACAAATCCACCAGAGGTTAGAACGCCAACACAAAGAAAGAGGAAGGGGATGGACATCCGGCCTAAATGAGGGACATCTTGCGGAATTTAAGGCGGTACCAGAGCAATCCCGGAAGTGGAACGTTGTGTATATAGACTACAAATCACCTAGTAACTTGCTTTCAAGTCTTGTTTGAGTGTGGATTTAAAGGCTGGATTTGCTTGATCTTGGTTTTTAAAAATGAGTGAATCTGACTTGAAGCAAATCCCGGTTGTTTACTGTTTTATTGTTAATGTTTAAAACTGGACTGTGTGAGCTGATTAGAGGAGAGCAGCGGGAAGTGCTGGCTGATGTGTTTATGACGAAGATGAGAGGGAGGTAATGCTGGGAGACAAAGAGGGAACAGGAGGCATCAGAGAGTGTGGAAGAGCTGATCAGGATTTGGAGGGACAGACGGTTTAAACAGCAGGTGTGGCCTGTCAAATTTCACAGCACAGTCCAACAGAGCAGGTTGGGGGGTGGGCTCATGCTGTCCAGTGGCTGTTATTGTGAAATCTGCAACAAGAACAACACTATAATTTGTGTCAGGGGAATCAACTGACTGATGACATCATGGACTGCAACAGTGCGTTTTATTTTGCCTGCCACCGCACTATATGCTGTTAAATGGTCAGCAGAAGTGCTGACCATTGGGAGAGCTGGAGACCGAGCTGATGTAATTTGTGTTCTGAAATATATGAACAAATGCAATTGGGTGTCAAATTGAGCAACCGTGTTTGGAAAGTGCACTCTAAGGTGGAGTAATAAAAGGATTCCTACACTGATGAAATGAGAAGGCTGCATTCAGCTAAGAAATGATGAGGAAGGTGGGGACAGGTTTCATGTGGAACAAGGTGTTATGCTTATTGTTCTGTTTTCCACACTTTCAATGTTTAACAAACAAACCTGTATGTTGCATAATGTTAGTCCCACTATGGCGAGCGCAGATGAAAAGCCGGTCTGCGGGTTCCCCGTCAGCTTCAACAGCAACAGAGAGAGAGTTTTGTATAAGACGAGGACTGTGTGTCTGCATCAGTGGGTTGTAGGCATGGACTGTAAAAATAATGGACGTAGCATCCGTGACGTCACCCATTGGTGTGTGGACTGCTGTTTTGAAACCTCTAGTTTGGCGTTGCCATCTTGTTTTTTTGCAACTGGATGTGACAATTATTTTGTGGGTGGAGCTGGGGAGGATGCGCGACTAAGCCAGTGTTGTTAATTGTTGCAAAAGTCTCCCATTGCTACCCCTATCTCCACAACGTTGTGGAATAAGGTCTGGATACTCCACAGATGCATTCTGCGATAGGAGAAAAAAACACTCAGGTAGGAACTTGTTTTGGTGAAACATTTGCATCCCGCAAAAGAAAAGGCCACATACAATATTAAATTAAGTTAACTGTTGACACAATACAGCAACGTGAGCTATTTAAATTAGCTGGACTAGTACAGTGCCCGTTGTGGTATTGCTGCTTGTAGAATCCTTGAAAACCAGATTGGACCACAAAATTACTTACAGAAGGACCCCAAACCACTTAATATGTAACTCCCCTGTAGTCAGTAGCCTGGTACTTACTGATTTACCTGACAAAGAACATTGCAGATTCAGAATGTAATCACAAAATATCACGATAAAAATGTGGAGTAATCAGACATGGATTCATGACAGTACGCTACCCACCTGGCCCATTATGAGAGCCAATCAGCACATAGCTGCGTTCATCAACCACCAGAACCGGGGGGGGGGGAGAGAGAGAGAGAGAGCAAGAGAGAGAGAGAATGATGCAGAGAGAGAGAGAGAGAGAGAGAGAGAGAGACACGGTGTTGTCTTGTGACGTATGATCGCTAACCAGCAGAGGTGTTAATTTCCATACAGGTTCAGTGGCTTGCCGGTTAACGGTGAAGTAGGGGATTTTATAGGGGTATAATAGGGGTATTTTGGTGACAGTTAATAATAATACTACATTTTATTTAAACCGCCTTCCATGACACCCAAGGTCACTTCACAAACAAAAAAGGACATTGACATTATAGTCATCTCATAAAAATAAAAATAGAAGTCAGTCAGTCAGTCCATAAGCCATCTTAAAGAGATATGGTTTAAGTCTGTTTTTAAAGTAAGTAATTTAATCATTAGTCATTTGAATTCCACAGCTTGGGGGTGATGTAGCTGAAATTAGTGTATTAGTGTTGTAAGTTAGCAGTAGACTTAATTGACCCGACCCAGGAGTCTGATGAAAACTGCTGTATCTGCCCAGTTCAGCTCTGAGATTTTCTCACATTGCACAGCGCTGTGAGGGAATAATCTCCGAGTTACGTTATGTTCTGCCTGTGTTTAGAAGTGGTCAATGTAGGCTACAGCTCACAGCAACTTAATATTGTATAGTGTCTGGCTCTTGTTTGATATTTAGTGCTGTCAAATGGTTTTTTATTAGGTTTGCTCTTAGCGAAATAATAGACACTGAAAAGAGTAGGGCTTTTTTTCGCCAACCACACAACAGTCGCGATGTTCCTTTCAGCTATCCACTCGTGCTCCAGGAAAGTGAAGAAAAGGTTTGGTATATCCAGCAATCATGTAGCTAACGTTGGAAGCAGCAGTGCTGTTGTAAAGCGTTCTGCATGTGACGTGCAGGTTACACACGCATTCATACTTACATACAGATACGTCTCGCTTTATTAGATAGATACATGGTGAAACCTCATTTGCTCTTACCAGTGTATCGCTTTGTGTAATGTTACTTCGTCTGCAGTATGCACTGCTGCGGTTTCATCAAAGACGTGACCTGGCTGTCTGTGTCTGTGTAAGTGCCGCTGCTTCAAGTGCTGCTCCTGTCACAGTGCAGAGCAGGGACACTTTGCTCCTCCTCCCCCTTCTTGTGATTTGATGTTGTACCATCACGTGACTCAGCGGCGCCAGGCAAACAAGCAAGCAGCCAGGCCCGGCAGCGGCCAGCAGCACACACACACAAGCAGGACAGAGACGGAGCAGAGAGGGAGAGGAGCGCTGTGTGGCTATATTTTCAGGCCGAAAATTAAACAATGGCATGCTGTATAATTTGTAAAAAGGCTGTAAGATACAGTGTTGACACAACAAATGTATACAAGCATATGAAAACTCTGTCCTGGGATTTAACTTATTTATATTCCAAACGGAAAATCACAAAAAACACTTAAAGGTCATGGAAATTCATTCAGATTTAGCAATTTGATGATGCATCCACCTTAATTATTAAAAAGTATCTGTATTGTATCTGTATTGTATCGTATCAGCAATACTGGCCCTGTATTTACTTGGTATCAGATCAATACCAAATTTTGCAGTATCGTACACCACTACCCTTAAGTTACCAGCTTACACTAGCAGTATCTAGCTAGCTGGTTTGGCAGAACGCTGAACATTAGGTGACCATATTCCAGTTATTGTTGCTGAAGTGAAAACACAGCAAGAAGGTCTAAGTTTAAGATGAAAACACAGATAACAGCTATAAGCAACTATTTTAATGTAGACAGTGTTAGCATGGTTAACATTGCCAAGCCTCTGTCCTGATTGACTGGACCTAAAGCATCCCCTGCTTCATCGTCTGTTTAAAAAAGAAGGGGAGCATAACTTACTAAAAGAACATCATGTTGTATTGAAGAACACTTGAAACTAGCGATTGAGACCATAACCTCATTATGAAAATGTTTACTGAGGTAATAAATCATGAGAGAAGTAGGCTCATTTTCTCATAGACTCATAGACATAGACTATAGAACAGACTTCTTTATGCAGCCAGAGGAGTCACCCCTGCTGGAAATGAGATAGAATGTAGCTTTAAAGTGTAACTCTCACCAAAATGCAACTTATGTACCTGAGTCAGACTTTCGTTTAAAAGCATAATTAGGACGGAAGCGCCACTTTTAAGATTGACCGTATTATCGTTTTTTGGTCAAATGGCCTTTTGAATGAGAAAGCTAGGGGCACTACTATGATAGCATCAACATAGCTATTTTTAAAACACTAAGAAGGCTCGCAGCCATCTTTGTCAGTCAAAAAGAGTCGCTCTCTGAATGCAGATGAACGGACTCCATAGGAGGAAATGTCATTCTTATATGAGGCTCCTTTTTCAACTACAAGGTCAATATTGTTTTTCACTAACGACGAAACAACAAATTATCCGTGCATTTAAGCTTTAGGAGCTTTCCATCTTTACTCTCCTCCCTCGACTATTTTTGACTAGCGAGATGGACGGTGAACGGAAAAACCAACAGCTACAGTGAGTTGTTAAAAACTTTCTTTTTAGTAAATCTGTGTACACAAACAATGTTCTCAATGCTGCGTTAATGTGTAGAGCTCCTGGAGATACGTGGAGCAAAGTCTTATGTTGTGTCGAGTCTTCTTAGTGGTTAAAAATAGATATTTTGATGCTGTCATAAAAGTGCCCCTAGCTCTCCCATTCAAAAGGTCATTTGACCAAAAAACGATTATTTATCTTAAAAGTGGTGCTTCCGTCCTAATTATGCTTTTAAACGAAAGTCTGATTCTGGTACATTCAAAAAAAAAACCTAGGTTGCATTTTGGCGAGAGTTACGCTTTAAGGAGCTTCAGCAAAGGGAGCAGCATTCAGGCCGGAAGCTTCATCCATTATTTTTACGGTCTGTAGGTTATATACGTGAACATGCTAACACATATTTGAGGATCACTGGATGGCACGGGCAACGAGAAAAAAGAACCCCCCCCCCCCTAGGCTGCAATTTTAGTCATAAATTGTTAAATGCAATCTCAATTTCACAACATTTTATATGGGAGTATTTTTTCTTTCCCCACTCAAAAAGAGTTTTCTGCATTTTTGCATTGCTAAATTGTTTGAATATCAAGCCTTTAGTGTGTCATTTAATGGCTCATGCTTTTGTTGCTGGAGAGAAATGTGTAGCTGTTATATTTCCGTGAGTTGAGTGGTCATTTTTAGCTCCCACTCTCCACTAGCAGGTCTTTGCCTGCAGTGATCTTGGCAGCCTTTTCAGCCAATTGTGGTGCCCTGCAGTGACCTGGCAACTAGCGCGGCCAATCACTGCACCCTGAAAAATCGATCGAGGCCTTACAGCCTCTGCTGAAGTCCCGCCTTTAAAGATGCACGGAGAGCCATTCAGCAGCAGAATGCCAGTGGAAAAGAGGTCTGGAGACCAGATTTGTCCAGAGCTGCAGGAACATATTTTGAATTGGGGGTGCTGACAAATTTTCCAGAGTGACGTTTTCAGCCAAAGTCAACCACCACACACCAAACTGCATCCATCACAATTTATTGAACTGTATAGACATTCAATTCATTATAAATAGCATATCCAAGACAATAATTAGCCTGTCATAGGCTACTGATCCCGAAACACCGTAAAATAATAGACCATTATCGCTATTCAACCAAGATAAATTTCTTTCATATACTGTCAAGATGAAAACTAAATATTTCTATTTATTAAAACAAAGGCACTTTGTGGTGTCAAAACAGTACTAAGGCTTAGGTAATAAAACTGGAACACAGGTACACGCTCCACAAAAAAATAAATAAATAAGAATAAAGTCCAAAATCCAAGACAGAGCAAACTAGGCACGGATAACGCAGGATATAGGCACAAAGCTACGACAATGGTACAGAATATGAATACTAAAAGCTCAAAAACGGAGCCACAAAACACAAGGGTATAAAACACATCACTGAATTATATTAAATCAAATCGAAGTGAAGCAAGCCACTGTCTGCGGCTGGCCTGTGCTGCTAGCTTGGCTTACAAGTCGTCGTCTGTTGCTAGCAGGGTCGCTCTGGGAGTGACAGGTGTAGAGGTGCTGCTGCTACTTCTTTCGGTTACAGTTGCTGAGTTTTTTGCCTCCGGACTTTTAGGCTTTTTAGCCTGTGGTTGATTTATAAAGAAATTCAAAAAAGCGATTTTGTGCCATGGCTAGCACAACTATCTTCACTCATGCATTGCTCTTGGCAAAATTGGCAGATTCATTCTAATCATGTGTTTATCTCTTACTTACCAAATTTTAAAATGTATTACATTTAATTTGTAATGAAGAGGATTAGGTTTATATCAATAATACATTTATTAAAAATAAATGTGTTTTTTTCATTTTCTTTTATTATGTTGTATCTTTTGCTAGGGGGTGCTGCAGCACCCTCCGCACCCCTAGTTCCCGCGGCCATGGATTTGTTGAAATATAATGCAGATGTGAAATGTTAATGAGGCTTGCTGGGTACTTTTGGCTACCAATGGAGAAATACAAATGGTTACTTTTAGGCTAAGAGCCTTCTTACTGGTTCTATTCATATTAACCCTTGTGTTGTCTTACCGCTGTTTAAATTAAAAGTTTTTTTCCCCAACGTTTCTTTTTTTGTTTTCGACACTTTTCACTTTTTTCGACGTTTTTGTCACTTTTTCCGATATATTATTTTTGATTTTTGAAGCTTTTTCTGACAATTTTGTCACTTTTTTCAACGTTGTTTTTTTTTTCAAATGCTATAAAATAGAATAAAACACCCAAATTCAATGACGAGTGTACTTACTTGTGAAGAGCGTTGTATGGAACCATCCACGTTATTTTCTTTGACAATTTGGTTGAAAGAAACCCAAATTTGTGATGTAGAAACTTTCCACAGCGCTGTGGAGGAAGGTCTGGCAATGTGAGACTACGGCCGCTCTAAAGTGTTCACATGTCCGCCGACGCACCAGCGCTGTTCAGGTAGGTGCTGTAGCTCAGGCTTTGGGCTTATGTGTGTAATAAGGTTTGTGTTTAAATAGCAGTAAAGCCCTGAAGGTTAACTTCTGACTTGTGCCCCGACCACAAGTAACACAAAGGAACACTGAGCTAACTTTAGTCTACAATGTACTTCTGATAGCTAACCTGACTTCTCTGGAGATTCAATCTCCTCCGTTTGGCACGACTTTCTGACAGTGCTGATGCTAAGGCATGATGCAAATGTTAATGTAAAACTCCTTTCTCTGTTATTCTTCTCCGTCTTCGGTTCGGTGGAAAAAACGGGAGCGTGCCTATATTCCCACAGCCCTATGTTCCCACATTTCTAAGAATTTTTTTTTCACTGAAAATTAGGCCCTATGTTCCCACATTTCCTTTTTCATAAATTTGTATCAGATTTCATCCCCCTTTCTCCCAATTTGGTAGCCAATTACACCCAACCTATTATCCAGTAGCAAAGGACTACAGATGGAATGTAACCCTAACCCTAACATAGGGCCTAATTTTAAGAAAAATCTTATAAATGTAGGAACATAGGGCTGTGGGAACATAGGGCCTAATTTTCAGTGAAAAAAAATTCTTAGAAATGTGGGAACAAAGGGCTGTGGGACCATTGGGCTGTGGGAACATAGGGCTAACCCCGAAAAAATAATCAGTTGAGCGGTTCAAGTGATATGCACGTTCACACAAACACACCGCTCTCTAATTATACTACTGGAATGGGATTTTGATTACGTTTTTATTGCAGGATAGTTGTATTACTACAATGTTACTCTATAATGAGAATTTACAGCTGTACATGCTCCTCAGGTGGTCCTCTTCTTCTGAGTGCAGTACATGAAGAGAAATTGGTAATGAAGTAAAATGTGTTATCTGACAGAAATTGGAAGTCCATGCCCTGGATGTTTCCTCTCATCTCATTGTCACTTTGAGCCTGTGCTTTATTTTAGAACAACCCTAAAGGCTCACTGCTGAGCCGGGACAGAAAGCTCATGAATATCAGATGCAGCCTGCAGCTCCTGGAGTCCTATCAAGACCATCGCACAAGCGGGCACTTAAAGAAGCCTTCTTTTCCATTCACACACACCACTATCTAACTGCCTCTGTTTAAAACCCCCAGCTGTAACAAGCCCATCCACTTTCATTATTGTCATTAAAAGATGTCAGCCACAGTCTGCATTGTGTGTTGCTTGATCATCCATCAGGGGGCTAAAAAACACTTCCTGTCTATAGGATGTCGCTTTGTGAAGCCTACACAATCCGGTGATTAAGGTGTCAGCTTAATTCATCACCCCTGGTAACAACAGTAGTTTAATGACTGTGTCGTTGGCATTGTTCTCATACAGCAGGTCCTTCTCGGAAGAGGAGAAGCCAACAATAAAGTTAGCAGCTCTGGGCTCAGGTGGAAGGAGGATGGATGCCTGCTCATGGTTACAGTAACACTTACTGCATATTATCATCTCAAACCATATGTACAAGCCTGACGCTTTTCCATTCTGCATAGCAAAATATAGAATAAGGGGTGAGGGTGAGTCTGATGAAAACTGCTGTGTCTGGTTTAGCTCTGAGAGTTTCTCGCATTGCACAGCGTTGTGAAGGAATAATCTCCAAGATTATGTTATGTTCTGCCTGTGTTTAGAAGTGGTGAATGTAGGCAACAGCTCACAGCAACTTAATACTATATAGTGTCTGGCTCTTGTTTGATATTTAGAGTTGGCAAATGGCTTTTTTTTTAGTTTCCTCTTAGCGAAATAATAGACGCTGAAAAGCGTAGGGCTTTTTTTCGCCAACCTTATTCCACACAACAGTTGCGATGTTCCTTTCAGCTATCCACTCGTGCTCCAGGAAAGTGAAGAAAAGTTAGTTTGGTATATCCAGCAATCATGTAGCTAACATTGGAAGCAGGAAAATAGTAAAAAGCCATAACACCTGGCACCTGAAAAACCTATAGGTTAGCAAACATGTTTAGCTCAGCATCGGCCAGCTAACGTTAGCTTGCTTCTTGCTTCAGCCTCGACCTACAGAGATAAACTCCGACTGTCGCTTGCTAAATGTTATGAAAACATAAATGAGTATTTGTTTGTATGTCTGTCAAACTTTTCGGGGGATTTAACTAGCTGCAAACCAGTTACAGGTTTATTGTTGATCATATAATGCTACAGTTTAATTTAGTTAACGTTACGTCTGGGGGATGCGTTGACTTACAGTAGTTTATAGGCTGTCAGTTGTAGACACAGTGCACATTACATGGTTGTGTTCTGTAAGTGAAAAATAGTAAGGGTGCTCCGATCAGGATTTTTGGGGCCGATCACCGATTGCTGGAAGACGTATCGGCCGATACCGATCACCGATCACTTTTATGAACTGAAAATTACGCCATTATGTAACAGTCACACATGTTTAGAGAATGTATCAGTAACTGTTTGGCTTTTTGTCCTAGCTCAAAATCTAAAAAATGTCCTTTCAATCACTGCCGACATTTCTTCAGCACACACACACACACACACACACACACACACACACACACACACACACACACACACACACACACACACACACACACACACACACACCGTCACACACACGGACCGACACACACACACACACACACACCGTCACACACACGGACCGACACACACACACACACACACACACACACACACACACACACACACGGGGAAACAGCTGTTTGAGCGGCGCCGGAGCTGCTAGCTACACGACTCTGCTCTGCCTTAGCGTTGGCTAACTTTAAAAACTCCTCATACTCCTTTCCGTGACTAACCTTCAAATGTCTGATGAGGTTGGTGGTGTTGAAATGTCTCTGGAGATTTCTGCCTCGTGGTATTTCCTTGGCACACACGTTGCTAATCGATAATGTATTATCTTTTTCCCAGATAGCAATGAGTCGGTGGACCACCAGCGGTGCTCCAGAGACAGAAGCGTCAGAATGGCGTAATCACAAACACGTTTGCCGGCGCACCACCGGTGGCAGCCGCTTTTTAAAAGCGGTAGCCGCCTTCCTACCGCCTTCGTTCCGCGGGCCAACTGCTGTTCTGCCGCCGTTCAGACACCTTGTAGAACTGCCAGACCGGTGAATGTAGGGAGGCCGCCATTTTAGCTCCATGTAGAAAATGGTCTCACAAGTAGTGCGCTCTTAATACATCCGTGGTAGTGCGTCATCTGATCGGCCTATCTGATCGGCATTTATGGAGACCACCGATCAAACTATTTAAAGCCATTATCGGCCGATACCGATCGGTGACCGATCAATCGGAGCACCCTTAAAGAAATAGGTTAGTTATCAATTTTACCAATACTTTCCTGATAAACTGAGTACCTCACAGAGATGTTCACAAGTCATTCTTTGGAAGTCCAAGTCGAGTGTCAAGTCTTTGAGCTTGAGTCCAAGTTGAGTCTCAAGTCTTTGAGGGGCAAGTTCAAGTCAAGTCTCAAGTCTCTGGCCATCTGATCTGTCCCTAACACTGTATTGTTAAATCTTCCATCCATACAGTACAGTATCAAAATCAGTTAAAATCTGCATAAAACTGACATTTGTAGTGTTCTGTGGGGGAAATAGCTAATGTAATACTAAACATTTCTATCGTGTTTTCTTTTCTGAAATAAAATGTGGGCACTGCAGCCAAGAGTGGATGTGAACTTGTAACAGGAAAAATATCACGTATGCTTTAATGGAGCTAGCTTAATTTTGTTACATCCAGAACTTACATTGGGTCTCCAACTTAGTACATCGTATAGTCTAATCTTCTGCTACTTAACACATCCCTCTAGCCCTCGGACCTGGTGAAATAGTAACCTAAGTCTGTCACATCATATGGATATAACTATAAAGATACAATTTGCCTGTTCCCAACATTTTGTGATGGTTAGCTTGTTACCTGTGACGATATATGTTAAATTTAACGTCTCTTTCACATTAGCAAGTGACTGACCTATCTGGGTGTGTTTTGAGATGCCTGATGAAGTTCGACGTTGTTGATCCGGCATCATTTATCTTGGTACCACACACCTTGCATGTAGCTGTTCGCGTACTTCCACTGTTTACCAAGTTATTGAAAGCCAAACTAATGACAAAAGGCACAACTCCGGGAGGACTTGGTGTCGCCAAAGCATTTTTTTTATATGTGAGTGTGTGCACATAGGCATAGCGCATGTGTTACGTTGCACATTATGACAAAGGGAAGGGGACATGCAGCTCGTCATACGTTTCCCCAACGTATATGCGGCAATAAAATAAAATAAAATTAATACATTTAGATTTAAAAAGCAGTAATTGCATGAAAACAGGTTTTTCGACAAGTCTCGAAGCTTGAGTCCAAGTCAAGTCTGAAGTCTTTTGGGTCGAGTCGCAAGTCAAGTCTGAAATCAGAATGTTTGTGCGACTTGAGTGCGACTCGAGTATGAGTCTCAGACTCGAGTCGCCATCTCTGGTACCTCAGTATTTGGGATGTACTGTTGTTCATGTTACAAGGCAAAATACAGCTATTAACTTGAAACTAAAGCATTCTTGGTTTTTGTCACATTTACACTGATAATATACCAAACAACTAATCAAAGCTGATACTGTATGATAATAAATGAGTGATAATAACATATTACATGCTTTGAATTCCTTATATATAGCTATGCAGTGTTCTGAGCAGCCTGGATGGAACGCAGCAGGTGATACAACACTCATTGGAACCACGAGAGACTTGAGACTTGGACTGGAGCTCAACGACTTAAGACTTGACTTAGACTTAAGCTCAGAGACTTGTGAGCATCTCTGCTGACCAGTATGCTGTAGAACCATGCTCTAGCTTTGAGCACTGTTCTCCCAGCAGCTTTTTGGTTGTTTTTGTACTGTTATCACCATGGCTGACGTTGGTCTCTGGGGCTCTGCTGAAAGCTGCATGTCAATGTGGTTTCATGCAGTCAACCCTGACGGGACTCAGTTTTGATAGACAGTAGGGATAGATTGTTCATCTGTGCATAAAATACAAAAAAAGAGAGAGCCAGCCTGGTTTGCATGTAATTCCACCGCATTAACCTCAACCTTATTCAAATCACCTAATCTGTTAAATTGGGGGGTAGAAATGAATGATTCATTGAATAATTAATGAGTGTAAGAGAGAAGACAGACACAAATTATTTTCCTGATAGATGTAGGTGGAGAGATATTCTCTTTGTTCAAATTGGCAAATCTTACAATTAGGGCTGGGCAACGATTACAAATTTTAATCGCGATTAATCACATGATTTCCCTGATTAATCGCGATTAAATCGCATTGTAATACGCAAAATCCTAGCCTAACCCAAAGAGCAGATACACACACACACACACCCACACACACACACACACACACACACACACACACACACACACACTTGAAGCTTATTCATTAAATTATTACCATCATTGTAGTAAGTGCAAGTTAAGTTCATTTATACACCACATTTAAACACAGCTTAAGCTGACCAATTGCTATAAAAGAATTTAAAAATGAAATTAAAAAGTACAACACACAAATATATTTGTCAACAATAACTGATATGAGACAAAGCACAGAATATATACATGACAACAGATTGAAAAATTAATGGGCCAAAAAAAGCGAGTGAAAAAGTCTTGCAACTATACCACTGCTTTAACCTGCTTTGTTACTAACGAGCTAACGCTAACTTAGCTAGCTGGATAACGAGTAAACGCCAGCACCAGGTGTGCCGCGGCCGCGCCGCTGCCCGCTGGTCAAACAGCAGCCTCTGCTCAACCCGTACGGCGGGCCGGGTCTATTAAATTTGTTTTGGTCCCGCTCCGCCCCGTCCCCACCCCGCTTTCAAAATAAAAGCTTGTTTTCAAAATAAAAGCTTGTGAACAACATACTTTTATAATAATAAGAGAAATAATAAAAACTGCGTTAACGCGCGATAAAATAATTGTCGGCGTTAATTAATTAATGCGTTAATGCGATAACGCGTTAACTTGCCCAGCCCTACTTACAATACCTTTCCAACCAACCCAGTCTCACGGCAGTTCGTGAAATAGTCATAAAATTGAATCTATAGTTTCATGTACATGGACATGATTATCCAGTTTTCTCCGTGATGCTCAGCACGAATTTCAAACTAATGGATTCCAATTGGAAGCATCTTTCATGTGTAAAGCACATAGCTTCATGGCTTTGTGATTTTTTGAATATTTAGGACTATAACTTTAATCAACATTTATTCACTAGATGTTATGGTTTTTATTTCTTTATTTGAATGTTATTATGGCACACCAAAACATAAGATAAACTAGGAGACTGCCGGCTGGTCACGTGACACCGGCAAGCGCTCGGTCACATCAAAAGCAGTTAGTAGCTGTGTTTAGCCGCTACAGAGCTCTGCAAGGCTGGCTACAGTGCTACGCATGGTGCTCCGTCGTTTCAGTAGTTCTTGGTGGTTCAGTTACCTGAGAATAGGTGAATGTGAGCTGGGGAAAGAGCACCGCGAGCTGCCGGTCATTTTTGCGGCCACAAAAATTGAGCGTTGTTCGGCGATGCAAAGTTAAGTTAAGGCACCAAAACGATTAGTTAAAGGGATATTTCACCGCTGGAAAGCTTAATATATCTTTAAATTGGGTCACTTATGAAATGTGAAAAAAAAAAATTGAAATTGGTGCCTTCTAGGCCGAGAAAAGCCAGAAAATGTGTTTTTGGCTCATATGGATGAAAGACACCAAATCCCAGAATGCACTTCGCTTCGCTGCTTTGAGTCCACTCCCAAGCCACGCCTACCGTTTACAGACAGACAGCGAGGCATTCGACTCAACTCAATGTGTTTTATTGTTATTTCAACCATATACACGAAACAACGTTTCATCGTGGCTCAAGTGGTGTTACACATTTAAAATATATAATGACGACATCAAATAAAAACGACATTATATAAAAACGACATACGAAACAGGCTAGCTTTAGTGCACACACACATTATATAGGCTCCGTAACGTTCAGCTAAGCATACCAGCATTAGGCTTGGTGGGCTGTAAACACAGAGTATAAACACAGCCGTGAATTAGCGTGGAATGTCGAATGGTCGCCATGTAACAGTCACAAACTCCAGCGGTTAGCAGTTAGTTGGATACAAATCACCACATTTCTGCACCAGTCCGTGTTAACACAGCTCACCTTCATACAGAGCATCTCTAGCTTGGATCGTCGGAGGGCTAGCAGGCCGGACAGTCCGGTACGCTGTTTCAGCCATGTTTCCACAAAACAAAAAACACAGTCTCTGAACTCGCGTTGGGAGCATCGTTGAAGTTGGATGTATTCCAGTTTGTTGTTTAATGAGCGGACACTTGCAAGCAGGATTGATGGGACAGGTGGCCGGCTAGCGTTAGCTCGCTCTGGATGTGCCTTTTCCCCGGTTAGCGTTAGCTTCCCACCTAGCCGATGAGGAGGTCCCCTACCCGGCTCGGGGAATCCAGCAAGACCGCTGGTCTCCGTGCAGGCGAAGCTCTCGTAGTGTGGAATGTCGAATGGTCGCCATGTAACAGTCACAAACTCCAGCGGTTAGCAGTTAGTTGGATACAAATCACCACATTTCTGCACCAGTCCGTGTTAACACAGCTCATTTTCACGGGTCTTTTACCCAGTGACAAAGCATCTCTAGCTCGGATCGTCGGAGGGCTAGCAGTCCTAGTAGCTGGACAGTCCGGTACTCTGTTGTTCAGCCATGTTTCCACGAAAAAGTCTCTGAACTTGCGTTGGGAGTTTCGTTGAAGTTGGATATAGTCCAGTTTGTAGTTTAATGAATGCACACTTTCAATCAGGATTGATGGGACAGGTGGCCGGCTAGCGTTAGCTCCCTCTGGATGTGCCTTTTCCCCGGCTAGCGTTAGCTTCCCACCTAGCCGATGAGGATGTCCACTTCCCCGGCTCGGGGCATCGAGCGAGACCGCTGGTCTCCGTGCAGGCGAAGCTCTCGTAGTGTGCTGATTATTCCGTCTGTAATAACGTTCCCTGAATATTCTCTGATCTGTAGCGATGTATCCCGGTGGTATACGTGTGCGGTAGTTTGAAAGCACATCATTTTGTAAAAGTTAGCTGCTGAGAAGAGAGAGCCCTGTTTAGCGAGGATCCAAGATGGCTGACATTTCGTTTTTTTCCGGCTGAGATCGGCTCGCTTCGGGTGATGGCCGTGTTGAAAACATGCGGAAGTAGCTCCTGCTACTGTTTGTAGTTCTTTGCCTCTGGCCTATAATTCCTCCAATGACGTAAAAATCATCATTTTGTGTCATTGGAGGAATGATTTCCAGACCCCCAATGCCGAGATCTCCCCTCTCAGGGGGACATGTGGTAAATACTACCGGGTTTCGACCTATACAAAGCTGAATGCTAAATTGGTGAAGTATCCCTTTAAGTTTAGGAAAAAGATTGTGGTTTGGATTAAAATACTTCCAAGGGACACACATTTCCCCGGGAAGCAAACTCCACATTCTGGCTTGAAAGCCAGGTGTTTTAACGCCCACCCATCCACCTCAACTTCCTCCCTATGCGGCCAGCCGCGTTCTTATACAGCAGTAGTCAATGTGTAGCCTGGATGCCAGCTGAACTTAGCCCCGCCCACAACATTTGAGGTCGGGAAGTTCGGTCTGGACGTGATCCGTTGTGGAGTAACTATGCTCGAACCAGAGCTGTTTGGACCAATGAAATTGTCAGGGGGCGGGCTTTATACAATGATGGACAGATGATCAACAGTAACGTAATCAACCACGTCACCAAAGAGCGCTTGGGTTGAATTTGTTTGCAACAAAGATGGCTGCCGCTGGAGAATTGAGATGTGTAGATTCCGCCATCGCGTCTGTAATAGAAGATATCGACAGCGCATTCATTTTAAAAGAGGAACACAGAACCGCGAAAAAATATGTTTTTGCCGTCCTTCCTACGGGATTGGCAACGTCACATACTCCGTTGCTCTGATTGGTTGTAGGTCTTTGCAATTGAGTGCAGAGGCATTTTCTTTCCTGGTTACTTACTTACACATTATAGTGCTTAACTTTTCTTTAACTTTTTTAAGCTTTTTTAACGTATGGTTCATGAGAACAGGCTGTATTGTTGGGAGTTGGGAAATACAGCCATGCTGCCATGGAGTTTTGCTCTGGCCTCAGTCTTGGTCTTCTTTGGACCTGGTCTTGACACCCATTCAGCTGGCCTGTCATGGATTTGAGTGCTGCCATGCATACACACTGTGCATGTTACTGTACATAGATTAGACTGTACATGTAGCTGAAAAGAAACTGGAACACAGCAGCAGCGTAAGGAATAGTAACATGTCACATATGATATTGTTTGGAAGCTACCCTGCAGGGCTTTAGTGCTTGGGCAAATAAAGAAACGTAAAACTTGGTTAGAGAGGAGAGAAGGGGGAAATAGAGACGAGTAGAATAGATAAAACAAAAGAAAACAATAAGGGAGAGAGGGAAAGAAGATGAATCATCCCAGCAGCTCTCTGTTTGATCCAGTGTTTTACAAAAACACAATTGAGCCTGTCAGTTTCTTTTTTTTACTATGGCATTGTTCAAAATGTCATTAGAATTCATTTACGGAGCAAAAGATTCATGCAAGTGATTACTATTTCTTAGTTTTACAGTAATGTAGTGAAGACTTGATAATGTACAACTAATCAGGAGGTAAAAACACTCTACTGCCAAATATACCCCTACACTGAACATAGTGATTAATATATAAACACGGCTGGATAGTGAGCCACTGCTCCGGGGGCCCCAGCCTGCAGCATATCTGTGGGGCAAGGACTTTGTTATTAATTAGTAATTTTATTAATTACAAATTCGGTTGAAAAAGGAGAGGGACCCTAAGGTGGCTCCTGCATTTTCTCATAGAGATTTTTTGTGGAGGCTGTCTTTCCACCCTCTAGTGGCCTGACTCTTCTCCATAAACAACATGAAATCAAGGAGAGGGTTAACTTTTCCTGTTCCAGGTTTCCCACCGTAGTCAGAAAGAACAGGGGAGACACCTTGTTTCTCTGACTACGACTCTAGAGTCGGTACTAGCTCCGAAGCTAATCGACGGCACTCTCTCACTTCTCCCTCTCTCTATCACCGTCTCCCCCCTACACACATACATGCCGGCTCGACGCACACACCAGCGTAAAAGTATAAACATCAGGCCACTTGCGTATGTTACGGCGAAAGCTCTGCGTGGAGCCTCCGCAGAAGCATAAAAAGGCCTTAAGAGCGCCAAATGTCCTGGTAATGAGGCAGGTTGGGGGTGTGGATGGGTCAAACAAACAGGACAGGTTCATGTCCTGTTTGAAAAGAAAAGGAAAGTTACATAGTGTCGCTTTAATGTCTTTAGCAAGAATATTTTTCAACTTTTATGTTCTATAAAAATGTTTCCTGACTGTGCTAATAAAGCAATCCTATCATCAGACAAACATTGATATTGGACAATTCTGCAAAGTAAGGGGTAAGTAGGGCTCCTAATTGATAATTAAGGGGGTCAAGCTGAGGCAAGTAAACATAGCTTCATGGCTAGGTTAGGAAAAGATCATGGTTACAGTTACTGTTAGGTCTCAGCCAATCCAACGGTGGTTGGACATGTAACTATCATCCAGCAGCCCAACCCCCAAACTCTCATTTTCTGCTTTGCTACATTAAGCACACTTGATGCTTTCTGCATTGGCACTGAGCATAAATCATGTGCTGCCAGTATGAGCTAATTCCAAGGGATACCTTATAAAGAAAAACTAAATTGGCACTTTGCTGAGACCCTGTTTTATAAAGGGAAAAACTAGTTTTAAGAGATCAAAACTTCAGTTGGTATTATGCTCACATATTAATATATATATATATATATATATATATATATATATGTCGGTGGGTTTGAGATATTTTAATATATATATATATATATATAAAAACATGCTCACATAATATATATATATATATATATATATATATATATGTATATATATATATATATATATATATATATATATATATATATATGTCGGTGGGTTTGAGATATTTTGATATATATATATATATATATATATATATATATATATATATATATATATATATATATATATATATATATATATATATATATAAACAGCCCTGGACTATATATATATATTAGGGCTGTCAAATGATTACAATTTTTAATCAAATTAATCAGAATTTTCAGTGGATTAATCACTATTTGTAATTACACCTGAATCCTAACCATTTTTTTCTGAAATGCATACCAAAAGATACTAGTGCTGTCAAGCAATTAAAATATGTAATCGCATTAATGTCATAGTTAACTCGCGATTAATCGCAATTAATCGCAATTAATCGCACATTTTTATCTATTCTAAATGTCCCTTGATTTCTTTTTGTCCCATTATATTTTCTCATTTTAATTCTCTTATCAGCATGGAAAAGTAGATTGGCTTGCTTTGTGACAATGTTTTTTTTATTGAAAACAACATTGTCATATACGTTATGTTCAATTTCACACTAACATTCACACTTGGAACTAATAATCTGTCACATAATGTAACGCTGTTACCTCGATGTTCCATTGCAGGTAGT
Source organism: Gymnocephalus cernua (assembly GCA_023631565.1). NCBI lineage: Eukaryota > Metazoa > Chordata > Actinopteri > Perciformes > Percidae > Gymnocephalus > Gymnocephalus cernua. The sequence goes on along the minus strand of CM042438.1, from coordinate 31,269,978 downwards.
ACTGCAGGTAGTCCTGCAGGTAGTACTGCAGGTAGTACTGCAGGTAGTACTGCCTCATGCCTGAGGCGAGCGTGGCTCGTCCTACTGTCTATGGGCTCATAGCGTCGTCAGCGGCATAGCCGTCGTCATAGCAACTGGTTTCCCGTGACTCATTTCCTGGTTCTCGTTCTCTTTCATAACCAACGTAAAATCAAGGAGAGGGTTTTCCTGCTCCAGGTTTCCCACCGTGGTCAGAGAGAACAGAGGAGACACTTTGTTTCTCTCTCTGACTGTAGAGTCACTACTCGCTCGCTTCGAAGATAATCGCCGTGACGAGCCTACTAGCTACGCGGCTAGCAAGCTCAAACCATACTGTCTTTGGCTCAAACCATAGACAGTATATAAAAACTGGCCGCGGCTTGTGTCTGTTTTGTTTCCGGTCTGCGAAATTACAAGACCCGCCCTTCAATCACTACTATTGGCCAGGCGTCCAAGGTAACGTAACCCCATTAGTTCAGGTCCTATCCCCTGACCAATCCACTATCCTAACCACTCGCGGTGAAATGCCTAAACCAAACCAATCAGCTGCTTCGTAGGGCGGGACATGGCGTGGCCATAGACAGTTAAAGAAGTGGACTAACAGATCCCGTTGCTCTCTCTATGCGTTACTCGTGCGTTAAAAAAATTATCGGCATTAAAATGGGTTTGCGTTAACGCCGTTAATAACGCGTTAAACTGACAGCCCTAATATATATATATATATATATCAAAATATCTCAAACCCACCGACATCCAGTGAGCCTGGGCAGAGTAATATTCCACCAAATACATGCCTGTTAGTTTCAGGTACTTTGGGTCAAATGGGTTGAGGTTAGGTGTGGGGGCTAGAAAGGGGCCCCCAACTAATGAATGCCCAGCAGCCCTGTCGCGGTTTAATTTAACCCTGTATGAACATAGTCTTTAGAAACTCATGCCTTGTACCAGGGACGGACTGGGGCTAAAAAACAGCCCTGGACTTTGTCCCAAATAGGCCCATCATCCGGCCATTCACCCCTAGTCATGCGCGACAGACACTAGCCAGGATGTCCTGATACTATACCACAATACTGTAGCCTATCAGACGAGGTATTCACAGCAAGTAACATCTCAAAACCAATGACGAGAATTGGGATTGTGTTTACAAATGAAGCCTCAGCCTTCAAATAAAAACAAACAATTTACAATGCCATCATATCTGCATTGAAAATAAAAATAATGAAATGTCACTGGCTACAGAAGCCCCAAATTACACAAACTTGTAATTAACAGTACAAAGTATTACTGACAACCCTTTCAGAGATAAAGTAGGCTACTTGCTGTGCCTAAACATGGGGATTAGATATATATTGTAGGCCTATATCATTTGTTTATTCAGGTTGAAGATAGATATCTATCTTCAACCTGAATAAACAAATGATTTTAAAGATATCGGTTATTAGCTATTATTGATGATATAATACCTGTGTTGCTTTGTGTTAAAGAATTAGCATTGAATAACCTATTCAATATTTTGTCAATGTCATATTACACGTTTGATTCATATTAAGGCTGTGAAATGATGAAAATGACTAGGCTCTATACATTTTGTCAGTGAACCTTTCACAAACAACCACCAGGTCTTTACCAGTTCCACAATAGTAAACGCAAATATGAAAGACGAGGAAAAACTGCACTCTGATGGAAGACAGACAGAAAGTGCAAGCTAGGATTTTTTGGTTAAACTTTTGGTTATATTTGGTGAATTATTTAGCCTCATTCCCTGTTTGTTAGCACGCTTAGAGTGGTACCAGTGCATGCCTGATGTTTTCCCGTTTAATTCAATACCATAGTCTTCATCCTAGCAGCAAAAGTGAGCTCACTACAACCTCTCATATACAACCAAGTGAAATCGCGGTCAACCCGCAATTCATTTCTAACAGAAATTATTAAACTCGTTAAGTTTAACAGCACTAAATGGCGTGATACTTTTCATAATCATGATGCACATCCATGTTGACAGTTGACTATGCAATTCGCTAAGACAGGGATAAAGGCAGCCTATTACAAATGGGTCCTGCTACTGTCACTTACCAGCAAGGGGGCAGGCTTCTCTCCACAGAGTGAAGCCTCCTATGGCGCCATTTTAATGCTACCAGACTCTCACCTGCTGTCTTTGCTTACCAGTAGCCTGCCTCTTGTTGATATGACGTTAACTCTGCTGTCTGTGAACGGTTTGTATTTTGCTGCATCAGTCTCAAGAGACTTATTGGCCCTCTTTTCTTTTACTTTTTCCCATCCACCTATCTCCTTACGTTTTCTGCTAGCCATTCTACCGGTGAATTGATGCTCTGGCTGGAAAACTTTTTCTGTCCTGACCTAGCCTTGTGAAACCATCCTGATCTTGTGAGCTCCAGTTTTCCACTCGCAGATCAGTCTGGCATCTTGAGGCAGATCAAATTTGGAGCCGTTCACCAAACGACCGACCAATCAGCGTTGGTTTTGAGGCGTGTTTAGGATGCAACGAGGAGCTCGCGAGATCAGGATGGTCTTACGAGGCTCAGCAAGCGGAAGCAACCTGATCTAGACACATGTTCAGACAGCAGTAGCCCTGATTCTGTTAGCCGCTCGCTAATGCTTTTTTCTCTTGGATCCTTCTTTTGGAATATGGACCGGGAACCTGAAACAGGGCCTTTTATTCCTAAATTCTCGTTACACAAACGGCAAATATCCTTTACCGACATGTTGCTTGCTTGCTGAGCTAACGAGCTATGCTTTGCCTGCAGCAGCAGGGGGAGCCTGGCTCCGTCGTTGCTCTGTTGGTACGTCATACGCTTCATTGATCTGATTGGTTGATTTGGTCCGTCTATCACCAACATAGCTGGTGATAGACAGATGGTTTATCCAATCAGCTAACCAGTATTTTCGCCCCTTCCCAAACGTTCTCCAACGGAAAGTTCCCAGATGGATATGCTGAGCAAATGTGAAGCAATCCATCTGGCGGAGTCGGGTTAGTCCTGACCTGCTCCAGTTACAATTCTGCCTCTGCGGCCGGGGACCAATCCCAAACTGGCTAGTAGGCCGACTCTTCTTCCTCAGTTTTGTTTTTACACGTAGCGTATAAGTGATCGTATTAGCGCCCCTGCTGTTGGCTGTTCATATTGCTTTGTTTAGACTTTTTTGTGTGCCGACGTCTGGACTTCTCCAGAATGCACAGATTGTCAGTCCGTCCCTGCCTTGTACAATTTATAGCACATAGATGACCTCAAGAAGACAGTAGAACAGAAGTAGATGAGTGAGCTATCCTATAAGCTCCTTATTGAATCGATTGAGCATCAGCAGCTGTTTATCCACTTCATCATGAGTTCTCCATTTTACAAAATGACACAATTATTTATGAAGCCAGAATCACTTATCAGCTCTGTCTTATTCAAATGTATTGAGGGAAAAAAACTCCCAGCGGATCTGGAGGCATAATAGCACCATGTCGTCTTCCCAGTTTCATGTCCTGCTTTAACAACTCTGAAGGCACAGTACATGACAGCACAGTTTGTTGATAGAAAGGAGCTGGAGCTGAGGGACGTGGGAGACAGAGATATATGCCTCTCTATGCCTCTAGCAGCATGGGTAATCCCACAGAGATGGCCAAACAGATAGGGGGGAGGCACAGAGAGATACATATCAACCTAGCCAAGAAAATGAGAGCCGGTCAGGTACAGAGCTATGCCTGCAGAGAGAAATAGGACAGACAGACAGACAGACAGACATACAGACAGACAGACAGACATCGCACTGCACCAGCAGAACAGCACAGGCTCTGTAGCGGCTGGAAATGAGAAGAAAAGACAAAAATAAATCAGAATAAAGAGAGAGGGATTGGTGTCAGCCCTTTACTGTGCTGATACATTATTTAAGATACATGCAGCACACACACACACACACACACACACACACACACACACACACACACACACACACACACACACACACTGGAATGCATTAAGCACTCTCAGAAGAGACAATCAAGAAACATATAAATGTAGGAGTATATGAGGGAGAGGCATACATTATTCATTGTGGCTCAATAAGATCTCTGACGTGGTCTGCTGAATTAAAATATATGTGACGTATGAAGAAGACAACAATGAAGGAACTGAATAGATGAAAATTAAAAAGGCACAATTTTCTGCCATAACACGTTAGTGGAAACATAAACTTAGCTCTTAACTACAAACTGTGTAATCAGCTTTTGAGAATTACAATGTCCCACCTTTTTGGACAAACATACATATTTTACAAATAGAATAATCACATAGTCATAATATAAATAAATATGCTAAACACTGTTTAGTATATTATTAAATACAATATATTCTAACTCCTGATTAAAGCATAGATACTTTCAAGATAATTTTTCCTCTTTTTGTGGCATGTTTACTCTTGACCTTTGACATAGTAGTTTGTTAATGTTGTGATCTGTTTAAAACAGAACTTTCTATTTTAATCATATTTTGTACCTACTGAAAAACAATCTTTATAATCTTTATAACTTGTAGTATGTGTATAACTTGTATACTATTATATACTGTATAATTTATGACTAATCAGGGTTTTCCCTGGGTCAGCGAGGAAGAGATCACTAAAAAGAGCCCAGAACCTTGTGTCGAAACTCTGCTTTTGGCAGCGAATTAACATTTGTGGAGGAGAGAGGGAGAGAGGGAGAGAGGGGGAGAGAGGGAGAGAGAGGGCGGGGAGCGGGAAGAGGAGAAATAAATGAGCGGGCTGTGTTAAGGGATTGCAAATTCAAAGTGGTTTGTAAAATGAACATCCCTCCCCCTCTCTCCCTTTGCTCTCTCTCTCTCTCTCCCTTCGCTCTCTCTCTCTCTCCCTCTCTCTGTCTCTCCCCCCTCTCTCTCTGTCTCTTTCTCTCCCTCTCTCTGTCTCTCCTTCCCCCCCTTTCTCTCTCTCTCTGTGTCTATCTCTCCCTCTCTCTGTCTCTCCCTTCCCCCCTCTCTCTCTCTCTGTCTCTCTCTCCCTCTCTCTGTCTCCCCCCTCTCTCTCTCTCTGTCTCTCTCTCCCTCTCTCTGTCTCTCCCTCCCCCCCTCTCTCTCTCTGTCTCTCTCTCCCTCTCTCTGTCTCTCTCCCCCCTCTCTCTCTGTGTTTCTCTCTCCCCCTCTCTCTCTCTCCCTCCCCCCCTCTCTCTCTCCCGCTGCTGCTGCAGTCAGCCTCAGTGTAATTCAGACTGCGAGCTGAACACAGCTCCCTCCCGTCGTCTCTCTCTCCTCTCCTCCGGAGGGCTCACCGCATTCCGACCACTTTTCATCTTGAGATCGACCTTGCTTTCAAATCTAGCGCTCTCCCATTACACGCCATTGGATTATTGAAAACAGACCTTTCTGTGTTTGTGGCTTTCCCATACAGCAGTAATGTTGGACAGGAGAGCTGTGAGTATGTAGGCGGATAGATGAGGACGGACAAGACGAGAAGATCCCGTCTGTTTTCTCACACGCTCAGTGTAGCTAAGGAGGACGCAGGGTCACAGCCATATCTTATCTTTGCGGAACAGGCTCAGGCTGAACACCACGGAGCCTCCGCCAGTTGAGTTTCAGCACCGCGGAAAGCGCCGCGAGCTTAAAGCCTTCCTTACACTTCATCACCAACCTCGGCTTCATAGTCAAGTTCAGTTAGAAAACAGCAACTCCAGCCACTTCAATAGTTGCATGAGGACCGTTTGGGTATGGCATGCTAGAATAGATAATACTTGTTCCCACAGTGCTGAGGAGTTCACAGAAGATGGATGATATTGTTTTATAATAATTGCATTTGTTTGTTGGCTGTTAGATGCTATTTTTGCAACAACAAAAAGCAGTCAAATGAAAATTGTGCCCCTTATGTAAATTAGTATTCTAACGGGGGTCCCATCTCTGAGGAAAACCCAACTGTGCCGTTCATGGGAATCCATTGGACCTGACCCACGCACAGTAAAGCCTGCAGACTCACAGTTGAACAGTACTTCAACAGCATCCAGCAGCGATGGCTCGGCTCTGCTCTCTGACCATGACCCTCACTCTCCTCCTCTCCTGCTCCTGCCCGACTCTAGGCAAGAAGAAGCTCTACATCGGAGCCCTGTTCCCCATGAGTGGAGGCTGGCCTGGTGGACAAGCCTGCCTCCCCGCCGCGCAGATGGCTCTTGACCTGGTCAATAAGAGGGCCGACATATTGCCGGAGTACCAGCTGGAGCTGATACACTATGACAGTATGGTGAGTAACTAACAGACTATTGTGCTACACAGTCTATTTCCCTCACTGTATAGACTCGGTTCTTTCCGTCTTGACTACATTGTTAATGTATGTTGATCAGAATCAGAGTAGTTGGTTGGATTGGTCACATGAGACTGCACATGCTGTAGTAGGAATTCAAATGTACATCACAAAAGAAGATATGCAACATCCATGCAACCATTAGCACAATTGATGTGTTTTCTAACCCATTAAATGCATGTCTGTATGGACTGAATAAAGAGTCACTGTGGTTTGGGTTGTACAAAATGAGGAGTTTAAAAAGGAGAAAAAGCGTACTACTGTCAATGCAGGCACCCTTTGTAAAAGGGTTTAAAGTTTAAAGTAATGGCTTTCTTAATGGTTAATAAATCATCCACTAATGTGTTCAGAGAGATCAGTTACAATCCATTCATAAAAAAATACTTTTGGGTTGCCAGGTTATAAAAACTCCCTTTTACTAGTCTGATCTGGACCAAAATTCTTTAACAAGTTACTGGCACAGCTGCAGACTTGAGGATTTAAACCCTTCACTAATAGCTTACAATAATCTATAACTACAGACCTGAAGGCTAATTAAATAGTGTGGGAGCCACAAGCATTTATTAACATTTTAAACAATAATACATAATTACTAGAAGTCAATGATACACATGCTTTTTCACAACCTAAATCTAAAATATCTTCTATAGGAAAAAATAGTGATTCATTAACACTTGAAAAAACAATTAGTTATAACAAAAGGGACAGAAAAAGTTAACCTTACGATATCTGCACAAATTTGTCATTTGTGAGGTGAAAGTCTGGAGTCCACACCAAGGGGTTAAACGAACATCCACAAGTAGCTCCTATGGCGCCATTTTGATGCTATCAAGCCATCACCCCCCCATTAGCATTCCATTGACTGCCATTCATTTTGGCATCACCTTGACAGCCAATAACTTTACATCTGAAGCGTTTAAAGACTTTATTTGACCATTGTTTATTTCTAAAGAAACACGACAATGTATAAAAGGCTCCGTTACCTTGTACCTCACGTTATGGCTCCGTAGCAGACGTTTTTATAAAAATAGGCTAACGATTGTGTCATAACCACGAGACTTACTGTCTCATAGTAGAGGAATTACCGTATAGTCAGGAGAAGCTTGCAGGCAGTTTGGACTTACATCAGCTGTTTAAGTTTAATTACTAATGTTAACTAGCATTTTAGTTAGCAATAATTAGCCTGTGCCTATGTTATCTCCTTACATATACCTACACTCTCTGTCTCTGGAAGATTGGGAATGATTAATATTTCTCATCACATCTATGTCTCCAAGCTCAGTTTGCAGCTGCGCAGTAACGCTCAGCCATCACTGGAAAAGTGTTTCTAATAGACTTCACTGGTCTCCATAGAAATCAGCGGGGTCACATTGTCCATTTTACTGTGGTCCACACAGCAGACTGTCATATTTATATCTCAACACTGTGATTACCTTTTCCACATCATGTTAGGCCATCATTGGGATAATTGGCAGTCCTCTGTTTGTTGTATGTTTTAAAATCCAGCATTCAGGTCATAAAATAGGTCGCAGCCCCAGAGAGATGTGCTTCCTACTGTGTAGTAGCATGTGTGTGTGTGTGTGTGTGTGTGTGTGTGTGTGTGTGTGTGTGTGTGTGTGTGTGTGTTTGTTTAAGAACAGCAGCTACTGTGTACAGCTTGCACACACACTATCTGCTAATGGCTTCCTGTCTGCTCACCCTAGAAACTTTCCTGCTCGTCTGTTTCTGTTGTCTTGCACTCACCCTGAACTCCAAACGTTATAAAAGTAACACATCATAATAGTTTCAAATGTGATCTGTGCAGGAATATAGACCTGAGGCCTGTATTACGAAGCAAGATTTGGCGTTAACGAGGTAACTTCAGGTTCAACCCAGGGTTTTGTGTATCACAATGGTGGATCACTTGTTACCGGGTTAAATCGCTGTGGTAACTTATGCTGAACACCTAACCTGGTCGGGAGCAGGTTATGTTGGAGATTAGAGATCAACCGGTGTAAAAGCACCGCCTACTGACCAATCAATACTCCATTGATAACGGAGTCGCCGTTCTTAGAAGATCAGGTGGAGCTCGGTGCGCAGAGAGAGAGAGAGAGAGAGAGAGAGAGAGAGAGAGAGAGAGAGAGAGAGAGAGAGAGAGAGAGAGGTGCGCTCAGAAAAGTTAAAACATTTAGAGACCGACAACCCCGTTAACATTCCCTGATGGGTATTGTTATAAAAGATTTTCCGCAGAGGGAATTGCATAAAGTCTATTTGTCGGCTTCTTGTTGCCAATGACACACATTGGTTTGAATTATGTAGGCTATTTATATTTTTTTTATTTTCTCTCACGATCGCTTACCACTACCAGGGTTGCAACTGAAATAATTGGCTAAAGCAATGACAGTTTATGGAAAGGACAAGTGTACTTATGGTCAGATATTGTACCTGACTGATGGTGAAGTGATATTGATAAGCGTTGTGATTTACACATTTACAGCGTCGGCTATTTTTTGGCCAGCTATCCTTCCTGTTTTAGGAAGCAGCGACTGTTTTGTGTTTTGCCTGTTAAACCGTGTCTGTGTTCTTCATATTTATGTAGAATTATAGTTCGCTCTTCTTGGATGTTTGTGATTGGTCGTGCTGTGCAAACACCGCCTCTTTTATGTGAACGCGCCCGTCTCTAGATTGGGAAACCCTGGGTTGATTGAACTAGTTGATAACCACCGTCGTGACACAGCTTATGGGGGACCGCGGTTGTTAGGTTAGGTGAAGACGGGTAACTGAAATAAATCCAGGGCATGTTGATCTTGATTGGTAGTACAGGCCTCAGGAGACAACGTGGTCGATGAAACACAATTAGAAACAGAAAGTCAAATAGAGGAGTAGAGACATAAGATGTGTAGATCAGGACGATGGATGAGCAAAAAGTTAACAAATGTTTAAAGGAGCCCCAACTTGCTTTTCTATATTTTGTATTTTTGTCATATCTATAGTGGTACATGTTCATGTTACATTTGACCAAAGCTTTAACTAATGAGGTAAACATATTTAAAAGAAATCCCTGTGAGATAAAGCCTCAGATTTCACACTGTTCTGAACACTCCAGTTTCAACCGTTTTGGCTCCGTATGATGTCATACCGAGACATATATATATATATATATATATATATATATATATATATATATATATATATATATATATATATACACTTGTATATATATGGTCATCTGCTCCAGGCAGGCACACTACTGCAATGTTTACATTACATACCCTGCCACATGTAGCTACATGCTAACGCCAGGGAAACCTGTAGTCTTGGCTGGCGATGATATTATTTCTCCACAATTTCAGATCACATTCCTTCCTAGTATTTGGTTTAGAAGCCTTAATTAGTGATTTATCATGGTATGTAACAACACATTATGTAATAACAATGCATAATGTAACAACATGTCAACATGTAATAAATATTCACTTCATTATGTAATAACACCCGCATTTTGTAATAAAAACCTGAACCCAATATGTAATACATTTCTCCGCATTTTGTAATAAATTATGACATAATGCGGCAGTTCTTACAAAATGCGGGGGTTGCACTTCTTTTAACGAAAATGTAACATGCTGCATTATGTAATAGCCAACAATGCCTTCATTCACTTTTTATAACATTGTGATGTTTATTTTATAAATTCTAGCGTGAATCATGGTGACTCAAAATTAATTTCACAAATATACTATTTGTTCAGTAGATTAGCATTACCTTTTATTGGTCAATACACATCACTAAATGTATTACATATTTATTTATTTATTTTATTTATACATTTTGTTGTTTTATAACATAATGCTTTGTTATTACATCATGCATTGTTACATGGCACAGAGTCCTGCTATATACTGCAATGGAGTATATAGCAGAATGTACAGAGGCAGCGACAACAGAGCAACAGAGGCAAAGATACGGAAACGCTGACCAATCAGAGCAGACAGGGCTTCTTCCGGAGGGGGAGAGACAGGCACTCCAACAGAGTGTCTCAGACACAGGTGCAGCAACCATGGGCAGTATGAGGAAAATAAAGTGGTTTTTGAACATTAAAGCATGTAAACATGTTCTAGGACAAACACAAAACACAGGTATGAACCTGAGAAAAGTTTATAATCAGTCTCCTTTAAGTAGCTTCACCTTATTAAAGTCCACAGGCTTAGACAGTCAACGTTTCACCAGTCACGGGACAAAACCAGTCGGCCAAAGATCTACTGCATGTCAGTTAGAAACAACATGAAATATACCCGTGACACTTGACAGGTTTTGCTGCTGCATGGAATTTAACATCTGGTATGTTCTTGTTTCTTAGACCCACACTCTGTACATACCAGAAAAAGCTATGTATTACCACTAATACTATCACTATTAAACGCTATTACTTCCCTTTTCCAAATACATTTTGGATTAACTGCTGCCTGGATTATGTTCACTGGCAACAATTTTTCTAATCCAGGAAGTGTCTAGTGTTGTTTTTACACAGAAGCCCTTTGACCTTCAAATCACGGGACTTTGTCCTGCATCTCATGTATTGTTAGTTTTAGGCTATCGCAAAAAAACATTTCCACATTTAATATTTATAAAATGAATCTCAATACAGTTCACTCAATGCTCACTTACGTTTTTCAGCTGTCTATCTCAGTTTGAATCAATACAGCTGTTTACACCAGTGGCAACGAAACACGTTTCACACACACACAACTGTGACCCAACTAGTTTCAAATTACAACTCCAAACAACACTTATTAACTATACTATCAGCAAAGCATTAGAATGATAAAGGTTAGGAGAAATTACTCAGAGAATAACTTCACTTTTTCAAGTTTTTGACAAAACGTCCCTAATCCAGTGGGAGTGGGAGGGAGAATCAGCATCTTTCAACTAAAATAGTACAAGTCGTCGGGCCAGTAAAGAGAAGAAGGCTAGCACACCCTGTTTAGTTTTAGGCAGACTCAGGCTGCATTTACATTGCTGCGTTTTGGTTTAGAAAGGAATATAATTTCCTACGTTTACACCTCTCGTTCCCCCTGCTCTGGCATTTCAGAGACATTTCAGATAAGTTCTTCTACTGGAGATAAAAACACTTGTGTGCACGGAGATCGCTTTTACCTTAAAACTCTGCTTCAAAATCAAAAATGTAGCGGTAGAAATGTAGCCTTAGATCGAGTGGGGGAAAGCCGTAGATAGCCGGGTTAAGTTCAATGGGGCACTGTAGAATTTCAGAGATTGTTTTAAAGACTGAATTACAAAAACTAGCAATGCATGTCCACACAAACATCATTTCCATTTATGCTGTGGGGGGAAACAAACCATTGTAATTAATGAGCATAGACCTTGTTAGAGGTTAATCCTTAATCTTTGTCATATTTAGGGCCCGAGCGCCAACAGCAGCGAAGGCCCAATTGAAACTGAAAGAATTATTATTCTTTTTGGCAGTCGCATCAATTCTGGTGAAAATGTACATATTTGAATGGTTTCGGGCATAGGCGCACAAAAATGGCTCGCTAGCGCCCCCTACAAAATAAAAGAAATTGAGCCCCTGCAGTGCGTTTCACGTAGACTCACGATACTTGGTACACATATGTAGCATGTCAAGATGTTCAGAAAATGTCATTGGAGCCATACCCTAAACCCAACAGGAAATTCGCCATTTTGAATTGAAAGTTCAAAATTAGTGCGATTTTGGCCATTTCCACATTGTACTTTAATGAACGCCTCCTAGAGATTTCATCTGATCAACTTCAAATTTGGTCTGTACCATTTTAAGACGTTAAAGCGTAACTCTCGCCAAAATGCATCCTAGGGTCTTTTTGTGACTGTACGTGAGTCAAACTTTAGTTTAAAAGCATATTTAGGACAGAAGCGCCACTTTTACGATTCACCGTATTGTTGTTTTTCGGTCAAATGGCCTTTTGAATGGGAGAGCTAGGGGCACTCTCATGCTAGCCTCAAAATATCTATTTTTAACCACTAAGAAGACTCGACACAACATGAAACTTTGCTTCAAGTAACACCAGGGGCTCTACACATTAACGCAGCATTGAGAACATTGTTTGTGTACACAGATTTACTAAAAAGAAAGTTTTTGAACAACTCACCAGAGCTCTTGTCGTCTCTAGCCGCAGCCATATTATCAGTCAAAAAAACAGTCGATTTCCAAATAGGAGGAAATGTCATTCTTATATGAGGCTCATTTTTCAACTACAAGGTCAATATTGTTTTTTACGAACGATAAAACTGAAAATAATCTGTGCATTAATATGGGACTAAGCTTTAGGAGCTTTCCATCTTTACTCTCCTCCCTGTTACGTTGTATTCGGAAATCGACTAGACTGACTGACAAACAAAATTCATCGACTAACAGGAGCAGCTGTCACAAGCTGAATCTAACTAACTAACTGGCAAACATCCTAATATCAGCTGCCTTTGAAGCAGTACTGCAATACTGATTGAAATACTTACAAGTCAAATAATGTCATTCAGTGTTTGATATGATTCAGGGTTAGGGTTAATTATGTGTTGTACTTCTCCTAAGAGTACCAAATTATCTTAGGGACTAAATTATGCTTTTTTTTCAACAACTGGTCATCACTTTTCGCCTGCAATTTGTCATACATGTTTAAGCTTAATTAATAGCTTTGAACTCCTCATGGAACACAATTTTCATATTTGTTTGTGTCTAAGCTTGGAAGCCAGGGTTTCTCTCTAAACATCTGTGATATGGAGAAATATTGAAGCTTTCATCTTCAGTATCACTGTGTGCAGTGTGAGCAGTGATGTTTATATCTATTTTGAAGTCACTGCCGGATTTTAATTTTGAACTGTACGAGCACGCACGCACACACAATATATATATATATATATATATATATATATATATATATATATATATATATATATATATAAACATTTAAAAGCACTGAGACAGGCTGGTGTTTTTTAAAAGCATCACTCTGATTGGTTCGAGCTGCTCTGCATTGGATCCCCACTTCAATAGCCTGGAGTCGGCATGACAACAGTTACCAGTTACCAAGACAACTGCAGTTCAAACAAACACAGATTTAGCACCAAAAAAATGGAAAGATCATGCACCTAGTATCATTGCACAAACAGGAGCAGATGGCTGGATGATTTCAGCTTGTCTGTGTGAGAAAGCCATATTGAACGCAGCTAGCCAAATGTAAGAAGTGCTGGCCGGAGCACTCATCGATCACAGACCTCTAAACCACTCCAGTGCGGTGCCAGGCCAGCTGCACATCACATTGAACATGCTCTGATGGATCTCCCGCTGATCACAGTCCAGCAGCGCACGCTGCAATGCCCAAGAGGCCAAAAACAACAGAAGAAAACTGCGTCATCAGTTAGTGAACAGAGCAGAACATTTCTCAAGCTTTCCCCGGAGATCTGACGAAAAGATGATTAAATGTCTGTTCTGGCCACGCAGCGCTGAAAATTGAAGGCAGGTCCCAAAGGTTCAGAGTGGGATGAGGATGAGGATATCATGAAAGTGGGGGGGGGGGGCATATATTGATTACAGCTACAGTATCTCATTTGAATGTGATGGAGATTTCCCCGGAATGCCAGGGTTAATCAATGAGTCAGCTGCAAAGAATGCAGCTCCAGATTGCGGTGGGGACTGCTTTACAAACCAATCTCTTTGATTCAGGACTGAAGTGGGCAGCTTTGTCCAAGCCGCTTGTTACTGAGCCTGTTGACTCAGTGTCATTAGGTGAGGCTCATGCCTCAGCAGCCTCCTGGATTTTACCCTCACAGACAGGATGTAGACCGTTTCAAGTGCTGGTTGCTAGGAAACAGCTTGGTTAAAATCCTGCCAGCTATTAATGTTGGCAAACACTGCAGCATGAAATGATGTTGAGCCCATTTTAAATTGGAAGTGAAACACTTTTTAACCTGTTTCAAACATGGATAGAAACATAGACACTCAGTGAACCATTTCTTCCCATTTCCTTGAAACTTTAATTCGCCCTACAAAGGAAATTTAGATGGAATGGTTCATTATTTGATTAAAAAAATTCTCTTCATAATTTAATTTACATTCAATCCACTGGCGTCAACGAGGGTTTGACATCAACCAAGCCAAGGAAGCCATCAAAATAAATGTAAACACATAAACCTCCCAAAATAGTTAATGTTGACTTCTACTTCCACTTAGCAAAGTCATACAAATAATATTTGTTCTTTTACAGCCATAATATAACCATGTTAACCTCTGCGTTCTCATCTTACCCATCACACTCCTCTGTTATGGTGTGGAAGCCATTTCAGTAGATTTATTCACTAACATTGTTGTGGAAATATAATAAGTATGGAAACTAAATGCACACTTCCTGCATTACTACTACATTACTTCAAATACTAAGTTACTCCTCTAGTAAACTAGTATTCACATGAAATAAAACAATAAAACATTGAGACCATTCAACAAAGCACACTGGGTAATAACAAATTCAACACGTGAACTGGTTGCTATGGACTCGTCATTGTATATTTTATCCTCATGCCCTCTCGGCTGCTGCTTGCTGACGTTATTTCAGACTCTGGCTCTACAGCTGATCAACAGTTTGCCTCGGTGGTGGACGAGGAAACATCAACCGTAACATCTACAGATAAAATCTTGCTAAATTTAGCCACATTACTATTACGGAAGAAAAACTCTTGTAGGAGTGTGATGCGTAAGATGAGAACGCAGAGGTTAACCCGGTTATATTATGGCCTTTTTTTATTATATCAGCTATAACTGTTAATTTTTAGTATGCTAGGCTATGTTTTAGAACCTATCTATAACCCTTTTTTGCTATTTGCCTCATTATTTGATATACAAAAATATAAATAATGTCAGATAGCGAATAAGTAATCATTTAAAAAAATTAAAATATAAATACCAGCTCCTGCCAACAGGGGGGCTGCAGCACCCTCATCACCCCCCTTCCCGCGCCCCTTGCGTTGCGCCCTCCACGTCCTTTCGGCTGTCTCCTCGTCTACGGACAGAGCTCGACATCAGAGACTGGACCTATGAAGGGTCCTCAAAGGGAAAGGTGTTCTCTTTCACCGCAACAACAACAAATTAACTTTGTTCCACCTCTATTCAGCCTCCATTGCCACTCCAATGGCAACAATCACCAAGCCTCCGACGCTTCCAGGTTCACGCGTGACGTCACGGGGCCTTCGTTGCCCCTCTGTGTCTGACCTTTCACAGGTCATCTCTACCTTTTTCTCATTCCTGTGTCAGCAGGCTGCACTGAACTTCCAAGCACATGCATCCTTTCATCCCATTATCCCTTCTTCTACCCTTCCTTCAGCTGCTTCTAGCCATGCAGCTTCTGCTCCTCCTTTTCTTTTACAGCCAGCGCAGCAGCACAAGGTTCTACTGAAACCCATGGAGCTCTGCTACAGGCCAATCTTCCTCTTCCAATTCCAACTGGTCTATCCTATTGACCCTCCCTCCCCCTCCCTATCCCCACCCTTCCCCCTCCCTATCCCCACCCAAATGTTTTTTAGCCGAATGTCACTAACTACACTCTATCCACAGCGACAGAATAAATTAAGAAGATTGTTCCCCAATGAAGACATGCCTCCATTGTTATTGTTGTTGTTGCGACATTACTTCTCGGTGAGTGACAGCTGCAGGATCCTTTCCAGCTCATCTTCTTCCTCCTTTTGCTTCCTGTCCATCTCCTGTTCCCGGCACGATATCTCCAGCCATCGTCATCACTTTATCGCCCTTCTCCAGTCTCCAACCACTTTACGCCAGCAGACTGTCTCTGGTAATTACATAGATTTATATTCTCAGAAGGCGAAGCACTGCTACTGCTGCTACTTGGGTGGAGTGATTTGCTTGCAGCACCTGAAAAAGCAAATTACTCTGCCCAAGTAGCAGTGCTTCGCCTTCTGAGAATATAGTTCCCAGTATGTATACGGTTAGAAGATGGCTGTGTCTCATGTGACCTTGTTATTTGTACACGCTGTGACTATACAAATCACAACATGTAAATAGGAAAATGTTGATGTTATTTTGTCCGTTATTGGGAAGTAGGCTAGATGGAGCCAGTTACCTAAAGGATCTGTGCTAAACTAGGCTAGCGGTGGGTTGCGTCAGACAGAGTTACGACACGCACAGAGATATAAAGGGTATGTATGGACTTATCTAACTCTGGGGGATACGGTGAATAAGCTAAATTCCCAATTAGTCGGCGTGTTCCTTTAAACGTCTATCATCCGCACCTCCACCTTCCATTACCCCCAGGCCGGCAAACTATCTGTTAATGTTCCCTTGCCTAAGGGAATAGACAAACGGGGTAGGCCAATCATCTACCAGGGAGGCCGGATGGTGTGCAACAACTTCAATCACTTGGGCTGCTCTGTTTCCAGTTGTCGCCTTCACGTCTGCTCCTTTTGCGGCGGTGCTCATGCTAGAGTTACCTGCTCTAACCCAACTTCACCGAACGATCAACCTGGGGAATGACTAGCACGGCACCTTGGCACACCAATAAAGGTAAATGCCCTTGCCACCGCTCTGCAAATGTAGAGTTTGTCGACTTCCTTATTAATGGCTTCACACATGGTTTCCACCCGGGCACAGACATACTACCCAACACTTTTGCAGTAACCTTCAGTCTGTGCTCTCAGAACCTCGCGCCGTCGACACCTTGCTAGCCAAAGAAATAAAGGAAGGTTTCATGATAGGCCCTTTTAACAAGCCCTCTTAGCCCCCAAAGGCTAATAATTGATCCATCCTCCCCTCATGGCTCGCACGTCCCAAGCATAAATATTGTCATTCCCAGTTCAGATTTCTCTATGCAATACGCAACTATTGACCATGCCATCACCCTCAGCAGACATCACCAGCACAATCAAATCCTTGCCCATCCATCCAGACTTCTGGCATTTCATAGTTTTCTGGAAAGGAGTGTATTATTATTCCATGTGCCTTACCGTCGGCTGCAAGAGCAGTCCCAAGATCTTCGACTCTCTCTCTCTGAAGCGCTGTGCTGGATCCTGACAAATAATCATAAACTCCCTCACATACTCCATCTTCTTGATGATTTTCTTGTAGTCACTCCATCTCCCCCCCTCTTTGGGCTCCGTACAAAAGCTTTCGCAAAAATTGGTGTCCCTATTTCTGAAGAGAAAACCTGTGGGCCTGGCACTTATATCGAGTTTTTAGGCATCACCTTGGATTCAATCTCCTTCAAGTATCCCTGCCATCAGAGAAAATTCAGCGCATCGCACTGCTTCTCTCAAACTATCTTTTGGCAGACAGATGCACCAAGCACCAGCTACTAGCCATCCTGGGCCATCTCAATTATGCCATACGCATAATCCCTCAGGCCAGACCATTCCTTTCTAACTTTCTGGTTAAAGCCGCAGCGCCCCGCTCACCATGACAGAGTAGTTCTGGACGATGCTTGTAAAATGGAAATGCGCCTGTGGAAACATTTCCTGTCTTCTTGGAACGACGTCTCTTTTTTCTATGATGACGTTGTCACACAACCACAAGACATTGAACTTTGTACAGACGTAGCTCCTTCCATTGGATTCGGCGGCTACTATGGAGGGAAATGTTTGCTTCTGCTTGGCCCTTGGAGGTCAAATCCCTGGACTCAGGGTCCTCTTCCCCGTCATCCACTTTGCACAAGCTATATCCCATAATCATAGCTGCCATACGTTGGGGGCACAAATGGTCCAGGAAAGCCATACTCATACACTCTGATAACACAGCAGTCGTAGAGATCCTAAACAAAGGTCGTTCTCGCTCACCAGCCATCATGTAGTTCCTGGACAGAATAACTTTAATCTCAGCCCAAAACCAGTTCATCCTCAGAGCAGCTCATATTGCCGGTCACCGCAACAGCATTGCTGATTCGCTTTCTCGGTTCTCTTTCTAGATATACATACGCTCCGTGAACGGTCCGCATACATGATGCGCTCAATGTTGACAAAGCGTGAGACTAAGCTACTTACGTTACCATGGCAACTACCAGCAACGGGCGGAGTGTAGATGCTGTCTCCTCTTTATGCCCAGTATACCAGAATGTTGATGAGATTTGGGCGTGTTAGTTTAAACGGAGATTAGTTTTTCTACTGGAGATAAAAACACTTGGTGCACGGAGATTGCTTTTGGCTCCAAACTCCACGTAAAAACCAAAGCGTAGCGGTGTAAATGTAGCCTAACTGTCAACTTCTGTGGTGCGCTACTGACATAAACCTCATACTGTATATCCCGAACGTCGATACAAGACATAACGTATTACACAACCTACTTGACTAGTAAGTAGACTGGGCAGATAACGTGATTGCAGCAAACATCACCTGATTTACAGGAGTTAATAAAGTTTGCTGCATGGCCACTGCATTCATTCTGGTGTAGCACCACAGCAATCCCCTGTGCATAACATTGTCATATTATAAGTGCTGACATTTCACAGTATTTTACTGCAGGAGCTGTACCAATCAAATTATAGTCCAGACATCCTCAGGTGGAACCAAACATTCCTGCTCTGTGAAAACAATTTTATTTTGCCAAATAATTAAACAAGCAAACAGGGAGAGGTTATTGATTTTGTTACATTTTTTTATTTCAATTTAAAGGTATAGTGGAGGATTTTCTTTTTCTGGGTGGATCATCAAGGCTATTGGTCCTCCTAGTTGTCAATCATTCTGTTGATATGTTTACATAAGGCCGTCGTACGTGCTCGTCCCTAGGTAGTTTTCGCTTTCCGCGGCCTCTAGCCCGACCGCCTTCTCCCCTCTTTCGGCTGGTGCTGGCTCTTGCACCCCCGACCTGACCTCGTCTCCCTCGGCCTCTAGTGCATGCTCTCTCATGCACACGTTTAATAGGCGTTCCCTCTAGCAGGTAGTGTTGTGCATGTGCATTTTTTCAAAAAGTGGAGAGGGCGGTTCTTTTCTAAAATTCGGGAAAATCCTCCATTATACCTTTAACCTTGGGGATTAGCTACCTCTCTGTGCATACTGATGTATATGTGAGTGTGTGTGTGTGTGTGTGTGTGTGTGTGTGTGTGTGTGTAGGTTGGGCTCATCTGTTCAGCTGCAGTCCTAGCTGGTATCCCCATTTAAGTCTTAAAGGACAGAAATAGACAAGCAGAGGGGCAATGGTGAAGCCAGAGGGTGGCCATTGCCACTACAGCACTATGTTTCCTAAATTTTATTTCTTGTACAGAATAATTTCTCTACTGCTGCAGTAACATTAATCCTTGTGTAAAAGTCCATCCATCCATCTTCGTCCGCTTATCCGTGGTCGGGTCGCGGGGGAAGCAGCTCCAGCAGGGGACCCCAAACTTCCCTTTCCCGAGCCACATTAACCAGCTCTGACTGGGGGATCCCGAGGCGTTCCCAGGCCAGGTTGGAGATGTAATCCCTCCACCTAGTCCTGGGTCTTCCCCGAGGCCTCCTCCCAGCTGGACGTGCCTGGAACACCTCCCTAGGGAGGCGCCCAGGGGGCATCCTTACCAGATGCCCGAACCACCTCAACTGGCTCCTTTCGACGTGAAGGAGCAGCGGCTCTACTCCGAGCTCCTCACGGATGACTGAGCTTCTCACCCTATCTCTAAGGGAGACGCCAGCCACCCTGCTGAGGAAACCCATTTCGGCCGCTTGTACCCTGGATCTCGTTCTTTCGGTCATGACCCAGCCTTCATGACCATAGGTGAGGGTAGGAACAAAAACTGACCGGTGGATCGAGAGCTTTGCGTTCTGGCCCTGTGTAAAAGTGATACACCTAAAACAAACCCAGTCTCATGGCAGTTCGTGATGGCATTACAAAAAGAAATCTATTAGATCATGATACCATCACGATATTGACTAATGACTCATGACTTGTTTGACTAATGTGCATTTGTTTTGACTTGTACAGTTGTGAAAAACAAAAAATAAACTATTTAGGCCTACAAAGAGAAGCATTTTTTATTCCATGAATCGTTATTTAAAAAACGCAATTTTCAAATTTTGCTGTTGATGAATGTTAATAGCAAAGCCTTAAGGGAAAAAAACATGAGCATATTTATGTTTGGGACTTTGTTTGATTTAACATCATACTGCATTATTAGTTGTTTTAAGTACATTTCTTTTTTGAAATAACAATTTCTGGTAGGCCTAACATTAATTCTTATATTCAGAAGATGATCCTCATATCAATCACCGTGGTTACAGCTTGTAATCATCCTAACTGTTGTAGCCTTTACTGAGAGACTACCTTTTCAAAATTAAGAAGGGACTAGTTTTAGGAAGCATTTTCAGGAAATTTAAAGGATAAGCAGATTGTTGCCGAGGTTTTTGGTCACAGAGTAAGATTTATATAGCTTTGTATGGGTATGTGTACATATACAACATGTATTTTGGCATTTTTGGCACACTTTTACCTCAGCCTATACTGCACACAGACACAAGTACTTTTGCATATTCGGCTGAAACAGAGACCTGTGTGCAGTGGTGCCATGCCAACAATCTCATTCAACCATTTCACAAACTGAGGCGTTGGTGGTGACATGGGTCAGAGGGTATCAGAGGTCATAAATGATGAACCAATCAATGGGCTCTGCTCCTATAGACACCTTGGTGTTCATATGGACAAGACCTTTGGCTGGAAGGCCCGTGTTTAAAGTGTGTGTTATCATTTAGAGCAGACACGGTGAATCAGAGGGTTTATGTTATACAAGCATGGCAATATCTAAAAACATCTCATTTAAAGCTTGCTTGTCAGGTGACTGTCATAAAGGTTGTGGAGACGAATAGTAACCAGTCTATCCAGGCAAGCACAGATAATATGGTCTCATCTATCTTTATTCTCCATGCCAAGTAGCTCTTATCCTCTGGCAGAAAAAATAGGGTACCCTAATGTAACGTAAATATTTCTAAACTACAGTCCTAATTTGGACCTACCTCAATTACAACTTTAAATAATGTTGCTTGAGGCTGGTTGTGCAATAGCTTCATGATATAATGCATATAGGGTTGTGAGGAGGTTGCTCTTGTCACTGTTTGTGAAAGATGAGCAATAGATTGTGGCTGTGTGATGGACTTCAGTCTGGCTACATATCACTTTGTTCATGTTTTTTATTGTAAGTATATGTCAGCTGTATGATAAAACAATATGTCAAGTGTTATGTGTGAAGAATTTGAACTCAAGGCAGATATCCCTTATCGCTTGCAAATTGGTCTCCATGATATGTAAAAATTAAAATGTCATAGGACTATAGCAAACATATTGTTGGAAAGGTCTCAACCTCAACAGTAACATATGTCAGTCTGAAGAGGCTACATCACTCCTGCTTTGAAATATTGACCACTAAACCTTGAACCCAGTACATGTTTGAAGGCTTTTCATTTAGCAACAGAAGGTGCTATACACATAGGACCAGCTGTTCTAGAAAGCCTCAGCTGTCATGTAGATATGGTCTCCAAAGTTTACCCACTGTAAGCACTGTCAAATACGGTAATAAGATATTTTCACCTATTTAACAGTTTGATTTTTAAAATCTGATGACACCAGTGTGTTCCCCAACCCAAAAAACTCCAGGGTGTATCCAAAATCCTACACTGCCAACTTCTACTTATGAGAAATATACCAATATATTTAAAAACTAGCTAATGTAATTGTAGTTCTTCCGGGGTTGGGTGGCTGGATTTGTTCGGCTCCTGTTTTTCTGCTGTCTGCCGAAAATGGGCATTTCAGATTGCTGCCGCCCGCTGGCCGACCGATCTGAGACAAATACATGAAACTGTATTTTACAGCGATTATTGGGCTAAAAATACCAATAATAGCAAAGCTGTATCCAGCTTCTCTGCTGCAGCCCAAGTGGCAGAAAGAAAGAATCGCGCTATGATCACGAAAGATGCTTCCCATTGAAATACATTAGTTTAAAAACGTGACCCCATCATGAAAATCTTCAAAATATCGTGATGGTATCACAATGTAATAGATTTCTTTCCGTGATGCCATCATGAACTGCCATGAGACTGGGTTGCCTAGAACAGCTGCCCAAAATAACCATGTCTTAGATGTCTCATTGTCTGAGCATCCACAAGACTAGGGGCTGACTTTACACATTCCTGTGCTAGCCCAAACTGATTACTGGCCTCAGCATGCACCCCACCACTGCAGACTTACAGCAACCTGAACAGCTGTGTCATCCTCACTTGTAGCCATTTTGTCATGATGGATATAGCTAGCTAGCTTGCTATGAAGGAAGGGTCTCCAACTGGGGAAAAAAGCCATCAGTGGAAGGAGTTTTAGGTGTCCATATTTCTGGAAGTAAACATTCCATTAATTTGTTTAGCGTATGGACTCAGGCCCGGATTGGCTAATCGGGAGCACCGGGAAAATTCCCCGTGGGCCGGTCTGTTTTTTTGGCCGCGAGGGCCGTTGTTGTCATGGCACTGGGTTGAAATATGGATGCTGTCCCTATGGCTGCCTGCAATCACAGCAGCCCCACTCTTTTTATTCATTATTTTATCGCAGTCCCACTCTTTTTTATTTAATATTTTCTCGCAGAGTGCAGCCTGCAGGTTAATGATGACGTGATTATCTTTTGCCCCCCCCCCCCCACCGACACGGCACCTTGCAAGTTTGCTCAAAATAAAAAAGTCAGATAAAAATAGATAACAGGAAGCGCAAAGGCGGCGCTGAAAAGGCCATAATAAAAAAGAAGAAAGCTTTGGAAAGTGACGCGGCCAAATCTTCTAAGCTGAGCACATTTTTCCTCAAAAAAACAAATGAAGACGACGAGACCGGTCAGTAAGCTAACGTTAAGGTAGTTAGGAGCAGTGCAAGATGCTCGCGACCGTGCAAAACAACGTTGTCTGCAAACCACCGTTCATGTATCAAACGTTTTTCTTGTAGCTGTTCAGCAGCAGCCGCCTCTAGTCCGGTTTGCTGCTAACAGTGACGAGCAGCGAGGCCCGGTAACGTTACCGAGCTCCAGTCAGGAGCCCACCACACCAGAGCCCTGCTCAATGAAACATGCCCTGATTATTATTCAGGGCTCTCAAGTGTCACGCATTGAGCGTGACAGTCACTCATTTCGGTCTTTTGTCACGCACTCCCGCCACACATTGTATTTCTCACGCAGAAAAACTATTTATATTATAATATATTTAATATGCCCGCTCTCACTATGGAACCGGCAGGAATCAAGAGTCTCCCCTGGAGTTCTTAGTCGAGCCTGCCACTTATCAGCCAATCAAAAAAAAAAGAAAGGGGCTACACCAGACGCGGAGTCAGCTGATTTTGCCGAGGCTTCAGCGCGAATGTTTTGAGTGTAGCCCTGAATGTATTTTGAAAAGTTGACTGACAAATATGAAACGTGGCTTAGTGTCCACTCTCACTGTAAAAAGCTGCAGCTTCAGGTTTATGGACGCGCTCTGCTGTGGAGATGCTGCGGCAGATGTGACGCGTTTGAGCTCCGTTAATTCTGTTTTCCACCTCCGACGTAGAGCAGCGTTCAGCCACTTCACTAAACGTTGTCTCATTCAGAGACCCAGACGGGGATCTATGGTCTGTCAGAAGGTCTGAGGTCTACCGTATCAGCAGAGCAATCACGTAATGCACAGCAGACTATTGTGCAGGTGGATTATTTTCTGAAATATTGTGACTGTATTCTTGTAATATCCTATTATCACTTTATTTATTATTATTAAGTCACTCTTGCCTGTCTTCAAAACTTGAGAGCCCTGTATTATACATTAATAATAATGAATCATTAATGAAACTGACTTGACTTGATTTGAAAGCTTTGTAAAAAGGGGATATTTGTGGTGAGAAATAAATGTAAAACATTTCATTTAGTGTCAGACAGAGCCAGGTGTGAAGAGACTAATGCTCTCACTGTGAAAGACACAGGTAAGCTGCTGTTGTACTATAGGCTAATGTGTGAATAAGCAAAAGTTATCACTGAAAAAAATGCTTTTCTTACTTAGTATCTTACCGGTTTCCAGTTCAAATATCTAAATATTCTTAATTCAAGATACATTTACTAGACAAGTGAAATGGCATAAGAAATGATGTCTTGTTTTCTGAAAAAAAACCTAAAAATTAAGTGATTTTGTTTTTTTGTTGTTGCTTAAAACAAGCTAAATCTAAAACAGTTATTTTTGGCAGATAATGTAGCTTGTTTTAAGCAAAAATCACTTAATTTTGAGGTTTTAGGTTTAGGTTTTTTCATACTTGTTTAGTAAATGCATCTTGATGTAAGATATTTTTTAGATATTTGGACTGGAAACGAGATAAAAATACTAAGTAAGAAAAGCATTTTTTTTTTCAGTGATCACATTAGTTACAATATAACAACTTTCTATGCCCAAGTGTTACTAGTAACCCATTACGTTTTTAATCAAACAATAGTAAATATACAAAGCCCACGATTGAAAGAGAATAATATAAAAGTAATATGAACTAAGCCTTTAGTCGTGAACTAAAGTGGGCCGGTCTAAGGCATGAAACTCCAGGGCTGAAAATGAGTCCCAATCCGGCCCTGTATGGACTGATTTTTATTGGTGATGGTTACAGTGTTTATTTGTGTTTTCCCTGATTGCCACGACTTGGGAGAAAAATTTTCAAAAGCAATTTTCATCTGCTCCAGACAGTCACGCTACTGTGTGCATTACATGCCCTGTCACATGTAGCTACATGCTAACGTTTGGGAAAGCTGTAATCTTGGTTGCCGATGTTGTTAATACCTCTCCACATTCCTGCTGGATCCTGTCCGGGTGTGTAATATTTGGTTCTAATGCCTTTATTGGTGATACTTGATGGTACAAAGTCCTGCTATATACTCCGTTGCAGTCAATATTGGGGGAGATATGTCCCCCCCAATATTTAGAAGAGGTAGATTTGTCTCCCTCAAAAACAAAGTTTCGTTTTGGTCACTTTTTTTTTTGACATTATAGTAGTTTTATATAACAAGCCTAAAAGAAAATGGTCTGTATTTTAACTGTAGCTACACATAATTTCTGTTTTTTAATTACGGCTAACGAGCTGCCAGAACTTCTTCTGTTATTTTACGGATTTGTTTCTTAGAATCCAGGAAATTAAGTGTTTGATGCTCAAATGTTTCCAGGGGATGACCCCCAGGGTTATAATGTGTCCCCCCTGTTGTGGAAATATTTCTTAATAGCATGGGGTAAGATTTCAAAAGGTTAAAGTGAAACAAATGAAGACTATTGAGCAGAAACCAAAGTCTGGTTTTTGAGTGTTTATTCTCATTTGCAAATGGAGAACACCGTAACACATGCACCTCGGTACAAGTGAAAGAGCGCTCTGAGTTACATCCAAGGGGGCAGGCTTCTCTCCTCGCCATTTTGCTAGCCCTGTTCCCATCACCCCCGTTAGCATCCCAATTCATTTAGGCGTCACTTTGACAGCCAATAACTTTACATCTGAAGCGTTTAAAGACTTCATTTGTCCATCGTTTATTTCTAAAGAAACACGACAATGTACACAAGGCTCCATTACCTTGTATCTCACGTTATGGCTCTGTAGCAGACGTTTTTATAAAAATAGGCTAACGATTGCGTCATAACCACGCGACTTACTGTCGCATTGTAGAGGAATTACCGTACAGTACAGGAGAAGCTCGCAGGCAGTTTCAACGTACATTAGCTGTTTAGTTTAATTACTAATGTTAACTATCATTTAAGTTAGCAATAATTAGCCTGTGCCTATGTTATCTCCTTACATATACCTACGCTCTCCGTCTCTGATAGATTGGGAATGATTGAGATTTCTCTTGGCACAGCTACCAGAAGACTTACAACGTTCAGAGACGTTGTTCACATCGGCGGCGGGAAGCTAAGTTTGCAGCTGCGCAGTAACGCTCAGTAACACTTTCCCATCACCGGAAAAGGGCTGGTAAGAGGCTTCACTTGTCTCCGTCAAAAACAGCGGGATCGCTGTGTCCATTTTCTATATACTGTCTATGGTCACATCACACAGAAAAAAAAAACATATAGGACAGAACAAATGGTGACCGCCTTCCTTCCCCCCCTCATGCATCTTGCAAAAACCCAGTTACACAAACACACTGGAAGGGTCAGGTCATACCTTTTGGCCCAGTTCATCCCAAGACATAACACCTTCGCAGTCTCAGCTGCCGGGGGAAAACAAAACTGTTTTAGAGACACTGTAGGATATTGTTTACAGTGCCTTATCTACAGTATCTGACACTGTCTTCAGTCTCATCAAAGTTTATAGTTGTAGCTGTTCATCTGTTAGAAACCATTTTCTACGTTAACACATACACTAAACAGATTAATATAATAGAAGAATATGCTTTAAATGTAATTTAACTTGTACAAACACAAAACACAAGTATAAACCTGAAAACGTATATAATAGGTCTCCTTTAAACATTTATTAACTGTATATTTGTACCCTTATTTTCTACTTTGCTTTGAGAGTGGTCTGTGTGGAGTAATATAAGTAAAGTAACACAATAACAAATGTTAATGACAAAAAACACAATCAAATTCGCAACAGTCAACCAAACATGACTGGTAAACAATTAACGGCCACCACACCTTCACCACTATCATTTAAATAGCTTTTTGATTATTGATTGACTATAGGCTATAAATGGAAGCAAGGAACACTGTTGTGTGGATCAAAATAATGTGGCTTGACTCATGGGTAAATGTTTTCCCCAGCATTACACAGGAACATGCTGTCTCAGGACGCAGGTTGAGGTGACCTTGGAACGTGCCTCAGCTTGCCTCCCTGGCTGCTGCTGCCGATGCCTCAGCTCTGTGTGTGGCTATATGCACTTAGTATGCGTGTATGAAAATGTCTGTAACAAGCCAAATCAAAAAGACAGCTGCGTTGAGGGAAGAGAGAACACTCTGTTGAAAGGTTGTGAGCTTATACAAGTATATTTTAATTCCCATCTGACTATATCATGTGCCATACTGACTGGTTCTGTACAGCCTGATCTCACAGAATTCCATGAAATGATCATGAACTGTTAACAGCGCATTATTACATGGCTTGGTTGAATTCCAATGTAGAATGCGGTCTGTAATTTCTTCATAACAGACCGCTGCTAAGCATAACACACCGTTGCCATGCAAAAGCAGAGCGTTGCTATGGACGCAGTTCTGTTCACTCTGGAGGACAGCAATCAATCAATCCGCTGAAAGAAGTCCGGATAATTTATCAGCTGTGGCAAAAAGTGGAGAAACGCCGTCGAGCAACTTCTGTCGTCCAAGTCAAGCAATGACAGCAGATCTGGTGAGCGCATATCGCTACATCTATATATACGGTCTATGATCGCTACGCAGTAACTTCAGCCGTAGTATAGGGACAACAACGCTAATTAGTTAGCTTACATTGCACGTTTAGGTGTGCCAACATGCAGCGGCTGTGTATAAAGGAAACGAGATGAATGAGGACATGAAGCCATTTACCTCGTCTCACTTTACCGTCAACAGAAATGTTCAGTTTAATATGAATACGAGCAGCCGAAAGCCCGCTAGCTCACTACAACGTGTCAGCTAATGTCGTGTCAATTCCTGCAGTGATTAAAACAGCAGCTGGGTCATTTGTCCACCACGGCAGCACCTCATAACATATATGGTTACTACCACAGCCCGTAAGGTGGTGGTGAGTAGTAGATGAAGGGTTGCATTAGCTTAACAGATACAGAGATTACGTTGCTATGGACGCAGGATTCCAACCGTAGACGGAACGGACTATTTTCTTTAGCGGAAGAAATACAATCGTATTTAAATCAATAAACTCCTTTTTAAATCAATATTTTATGTCAAATTATTGATTTATTTGGAAAGTAGCCATGTAATAAGCGGGATAATGTAGAGCGAGGCGGTTGTTATAGCGAATACAACCCCTTCAGGCTGATTCAAGATCACCCTGTCGGGGTTGTATTCGCTATAACAACCGCCTCGCTCTACATTATCCCTTACTTACGTGGTGGTGGCACGGAATGTGTGAAGATTCCATGTAGCCACCACGGAAAACAATGCCAATGTAAAGTCAATGAGAAGATGACGTAGCATTAACAGCAGCCATATCCTCAGCACCGAAATGTCACGCGAGATCTCGCGCGTCTATTGCCGGAAGGGACTATAGGCAGTCAGGCGTTCAGCCCATCAAAATCAAAAAAGTTGCTGGTCTGATTAGACTCTGCCATTTCAGTTCCTATGTGATGATTCTTGCCTTGGCCTTGTCTACTCCGAGCCAACACCTGACTTGGTAAGTTTTCTTAACAGTCTTCTGTGATAAACTCCAGGTTTGCTAACTAGGTTGTTGGTGCTTCATTTTATGTGTAGGGACCCTGAGCAAGTTACTGACGAGGTTTGGTGCTGTTTTGAACAATATTACTGGTTAAAAAATGCGTTTGGCTTACAGCCCCTATCTCGTCCACTGTTTGCGATTTGGGGTTATAGCATATGCTGGGCCAAGCTCTGTAGTGGTTGATCGACGAAAAATACTATCTCCATCTCTATCTTTTTAACGTGTTTTAATGCAGAAAAACACCTTTTGGTCAATTTTCGCTGGAATTACACTTTAATGCTACGTCATCTTCTCGTTGACTTTACATTGGCATTGTTTTCCGTTTTTTACCACGGAATGAGCTGTTACCAGTTAATGCTCATTTCATGGAATTCTGTGAGACCAGGCTGGCATGCAGTGTCTTAGTCTGGCAGCGCCGCCATTAGCTTAGCTTAGTGAATGGAATCCTATGTTGCCGGTTAGCATGTTGTGAGTAAAAGTGAGCCAACAACAAAAAAAAAACGAATTACTTCTTGTGGCCTGCGTATTCACAACAAGTACAAATAGCAATGCAGATTAAAACTAGACAATTTCCTAGGCACATATTGATTTGGGACTATATTGGGTGGAAGTAAAGCCGAAGCACTGCTACTTGCGGCAACATAGGATTCCATTCACTATGTTAAGCTAAGCTAGCGGTGGTGCTGCTGGACTACGACAATGCATGCACTGAGGCAAAAATGTGTTTGCCCACCTACAGTATATGAATATAGAGGAGACGGTGAATAACCCTATTTCAACAAATGGTGGCGTATTCCTTTAACGTTTAAAAGGAACAATGTATTTTACAATATACACTGTTTTTAATCACTTCATTTAGTGAGCTCTGGTGAGTTATATCTTCTTCCATCCTGTGTTCAGTTTTCCGCCACATTCATCTAATGTAAATTACATTACATTACATGTCATTTAGCTGACGCTTTTATCCATAGCAACTTCCAATTAAGTGCTTTCAACCCTGAAGGTGAAAACTCCAGACAACAAGTAGTAAGTGCAGGTACATTAGCTTTAAATAAGCAAAACTACAAAGAGCCATATGAAAGTGCAGCTTCAAGAAATATATATACATTTTCTTTTTTTTATGTTTATCCGAGGTGAAGGAGAGTTGGTCGTTAAGTGTCATACCCAGGTTTCTAGCAGTCTGGGTGGGGACTACCACAGAGTTGTCAATTGTTATAGTCAGGTCTTGGGTACGAGAGCCCTTCCCTGGAAGGAAAAGGAGCTCAGTCTTGTCAAGGTTGAGTTTCAGATGGTGTGTGAACATCCAAGAAGAAATGTCAGTCAGACAGGCCGAGATACGTGCTGCTACTTGAGTTTCAGACTCCGGAAAGGAGAGAATTAGTTGGGTGTCATCTGCGTAGCTGTGAAAAGAAAAACCATGCGAGTGAATGAGAGTTGGTGTACAGAGAAAAGAGGAGGGGACCCAGGACTGATCCCTGAGGAATCCCAGTTTTGAGTGGGAAAGGTTCTGAGGTAGATCCTCTCCAAGTTACCCAGTAGGTTCGGTCTGTAAGGTAAGATGTAAGCAAAGAGAGCACAGAGCCTGAGACACCCAGATGTTGGAGTATCGAAACGAGGATTCAATTCAATTCAATTTTATTTATAGTATCAAATCATAACAATAGTTATCTCGAGACACTTTACAAATAGAGTAGGTCTAACCCATACTCTATAATTTACAAAGACCCAACAATTCTAGTAATTCCATCAAAAGCAAGCATTTAGTGTGACAGTGGCAAGGAAAAACTCCCTTTTAAGAAGAAACCTTGGCAGACCCAGGCTCTTGGTAGGCGGTGTTTGACGGAGCTGGTTGGGGGTGTTATGAACAGTGGCAATAACAGTCACATTAAAGATAATGGATCAGTGACTAGAAAAAGTAGTCGTAGTAGTTCATAGTCATATCAGGGCACTGCAGGGTGTTACAGGATGTAGCATGGCACAGCAGAGCATAGCTGGATGTAGCAGGGTGCAGCAGGATGCAGCAGGACACTACAGGGCACTGTAAAGAGTAGCAGGGTGTAGCAGGGTGTAGCAGGGTGTAGCAGGGCGTGGACTCGGAGCAGGACCACGGCAACAGCTGCATCCATGATCTTGGTGCCACTCTAATCCAAAGAAACAAGCTGGGTGAGAAAAAACATAAGGACTCCGGGAACAGACTCCCCAGAGCTAGGTTAGTAACAAGCAATTCTGGGATCTCTGGGAACCTTATTGTGGTGGAGAGGTTTGTGTGTCCCTATGAAGCTGAGGGCTGTGTTGTCTGTAGCTATGTGCTCCTGGTAGGGTCTCCCATGGCAAAGTGGTCTCAGGTGAGGGGCCAGATGAAGAATGGTTCAACCCTATGACAGAACGAGGAAGAGATAGAGAGATGCTGCCCGGAAATAGGGGGCCCCCGTCTGGAGCCAGGCCCAGATGGAGGGCTCATCAGCGAGCATCTGGTGGCCGGGTTTGCCAGGGAGTCTGGCCGGGCACAGCCTGAAAAAGCTACGTGGCAGCTCTCTCTCCATCCCATGACTGTTTGTGCATATGCACCAAACAAGAGTTCAGAGTATTCAGCCTTCTGGGAGACCTTGAATGGAGTCCTGTATGGGGCTCCGTTGGGGGGACATAGTTCTGCTGGGGGACTTCAACGCACATGTGGGCAATGATGGAGACACATGGAGAGGCGTGATTGGGAGGAACGGCTTCCCTGATCTAAACCAGAGTGGTTGTCTGTTGTTGGACTTTGGTGCTAGTCATGGATTGTCTATAATAAACACCATGTTCGAACATAGGGATGCTCATAAGTGTATTTGGTACCAGAGCACCCTAGGCCGAAAGTCAATGATCGATTTTATAATTGTTTCATCTGATCTAAGGCCGTATGTTTTGGACACTCGGGTGAAGAGAGGGGCGGAGCTGTCAACCGATCACCATCTGGTGTTGAGTTGGGTCAGGGGGTGGGGGAAGACTCTGGACAGACCTGGTAAGCCCAAATGGGTAGTGCGGGTAAATTGGGAACGTCTGGAGGAGGCCCCTGTCCTACGGACTTTCAACTCACACCTCCAGTGGAGCTTTTCGTGGACAATGTTCAAAGTTTCTATTGCTGAAGCCACGATGGGGAGCTGTGGTCTTAGGGTCTTAGGTGCCTCAAGGGGTGGTAACCCACAAACACAGTAGGAGTCTTTGCGGGATATGTTATCCCAGAGGACTCTGGAGGCAGTTGCAAGGTACCGAAGGGCTGCAGCCTCTGCCGTGAAAGACGCAAAGCAGCGGGTGTGGGAGAAGTTCGGAAAAGACATGGAGGACTTTCGGTCAGCACGAAGGCGCTTCTGGAAAACCGTTCGCCACCTCAGGAGGGGGAAGCGGGGAACCATCCAAGCTGTGTACAGTAAGGATGGGACGTTGTTGACCTCAACTGAGGAGGTAATAGGGCGGTGGAAGGAGCACTTTGAGAACTCCTAAATCCAGCTAATACGCCCTTTATGTTAGAGGCAGAGCTGGAGGATGATTGTCAATTTCCCTGGTGGAAGTCATTGAGGTAGTCAAACATCTCCACAGTGGCAAAGCCCCAGGGATTGATGAGATCCGTCCAGAAATTCTGAAAGCTCTGGGTGTGGAGGGGCTGTCTTGGTTGACATGCCTCTTCAACATTGCGTGGAAGTCTGGGACAGTGCCAAAGGAGTGGCAGACTGGGGTGGTGGTTCCCCTATTCAAAAAGGGGGACCAGCGGGTGTGTGCCAATTACACGGGGTATCACACTTCTCAGCCTCCCTGGTAAAGTCTACTTCAAGGTGCTGGAAATGACGGTTCGGCCGATAGTCGAACCTCGGGTTGAAGAGGAACAATGTGGATTCCGTCCTGGTCATGGAACAACGAATAATATCTTCACTCTCGCAAAGAACCTGGAGGGAGCCTGGGAGTATGCCCATCCGGTCTACATGTGTTTTGTGGGTCTGGAGAAGGCGTATGACCGGGTCCCCCGGGAGATACTGTGGGAGGTTCTGCAGGAGTATGGGGTGAGGGTGTCCCTTCTTAGGGCCATTCAATCTCTGTATGAACAAAGCAAGAGCTGTGTCCGGGTTCTCGGCAGTAAGTCGGACTCGCTTCAGGTGAGGGTTGGCCTCCGCCAGGGCTGCGCTTTGTCACCAATCCTGTTTGTAGTATTTATGGACAGGATATCGAGGCGTAGTTGTGGTGGGGAGGGGTTGCAGTTCGGTGGGTTGGGGATCTCATCGCTTGTAGATGATGTGGTCCTGATGGCATCATCGGCCTGTGACCTTCAGCACTCACTGGATTGGTTTGCAGCCGAGTGTGAAGCAGCTGGGATGAGGATCAGCACCTCTAAATCTGAGGCCATGGTTCTCAGTAGGAAACTGATGGAGTACCTTCTCCAGGTAGGGAATGAGTCCTTACCCCAAATGAAGGAGTTTAAATACCTTGAGATCTTGGTTACGAGTGAGGGGACAATGAAGCGGGAGATTGGTCGGAGAATCGGCGCAGCGGGGGCGGTATTACATTCAGTTTATCGCACTGTTGTGATGAAAAGAGAGCTGAGTCAGAAGGCGAAGCTCTCGATCTACCAGTCAGTGTTCATTCCTACCCTCGCCTATGGTCATGAAGGCTGGGTCATGACCGAAAGAGTGAGATCCAGGGTACAAGCGGCTGAAATGGGTTTCCTCAGGAGGGTGGCTGGCGTCTGCCTTAGAGATAGGGTGAGAAGCACAGTCATCCGCGAGGAGCTCGGAGTAGAGCCGCTGCTCCGTTGCGTCGAAAGGAGCCAGTTGAGGTGGTTCCGGCATCTGGTAAGGATGCCCCGTGGGTGCCTCCTTAGGGAGGTGTTCAAGGCACGTCCAGCTGGGAGGAGACCTCGAGGAAGACCCAGGACTAGGTGGAGGGATTATATCAAGATTATATCTCCAGCCTGGAACGGGATCCCCCAGTCGGAGCTGGTTAATGTGGCTCGGGAAAGGGAAGTTTGGGGTCCCCTGATGGAGCTGCTCCCCCCGCGACCCGACAACGGATAAGCGGACGAAGATGGATGGATGGATTTCTGGGGCAAATGGGAAGAGAGAGGAGAGAGAAGCTCAGTGTGTCAAAGGAAGTCCCTCGGCAGTCTAAAACTAAAACAGCATAACTAAGAGAGACAGGCTAAAGAGAGGTGCCTGGTCGGGCTAGAACTCTCCCCAACCAGATCGGGCTGTACTGACCTGCCTCCCTCTACTTTGATTATATCATTGATTATATGGTAGATGAATCTAACAACTATGAAGAGAAGCAGAGAAAAGAAGGGGTGCCGTGTCCCTCCCATTAGAAGTTGAGGGCAAAAGGTGATGAATTTTATCTCTAATTGTTATAATTTTATCATTAAAGCAGCTCATGAAGTCGTCACTACTCAGAGCTATAGGAATAGATGGTTCAGTAGAGCTGTGACTCTCTGTCAGCCTGGCTAAGTGCTGAAAAGAAACCTTGGGTTGTTCTTATTTTCTTCTATTAGTGATGAGTAATAGTCTAATCTGGCATTTCTGAGGGCCTTCCTATAGATTTTCAGACTGTCTTGCCAATCTAAACGAGATTCTTCCAGTTTGGTGGAACGCCATTTAATTTCAAGTTTTCACGAGATTTGTTTTTATTTGCGAGTTTGGGAGTTATACCAATGTGCTAGTTTCCTTTGCTTCATCATCTTCTTTTTGAGGGGAGCAACAGAGGCTAAAGTCGTCCGTAGGCAGGCCGTAGCACTGTCTACAAAATTATCAATTTGGGGGGGACTGAAGTTAACAAAAAGGTCCTCTGTTATATTAAGGTACGACATTGAGTTAAATGCTGTTGGAATATTTTCCTTAAATTTTGCTATAACACTGTCAGATAGGCATCTAGTGTAGAAGCTTTTATCTAATTTTGTATAGTATTCGAAAGTTATTAAGAAATGGTCTGATAATAAAGGATTATGTGGGAATACTATTAAATCTTCAATTTCGATGCCATGTGCTAGCACAAGGTTGAGGGTGTGGTTAAAACAGTGAGTGGCCTTATGCACACTCTGACTAAAACCAATTTAATCTAATAGTGAGTTGAAAGCAATACTAAGGCTGTCGTCAATGTCCACATGGATATTAAAATCACCTACAATAAGTATTTTGTCTGATTTTAGGACTATACACGATAAAAACTCTGAGAATTCAGATAAAAATTCAGAATACGGACCTGGAGCTTGGTAAACAACAACAAATATAAATGTAGCTCAGCGTAAATTCAGTCAGGGAGACGTCATTAATGTTACACACTCTCTTAATCAGCTGGTAAGTCTGATCAGCTGTGTGGTGAGAAGTAGCTTACGTCACGTATCCAATCAGAATCGTGCACGTTCGTTCAAGCCTATCACAGCACAACAACCATGTTTTTTACATCTGTTCTCTCTCCCGCTTCTGTCAGTTGTCTTTGCAGACGAGCGTGCATCCCGCCTCCACCCCTTCCACCTCCAGGCATCTTTTACCACGGGGTTCTCGGTCTTCTTCTGGCTGACGGACCCCTTTTGGTTTAATCATCACCGCCAGTGTCTAGACTCCATCGGGGGATATACTGGCTTTTCTAAAACTCTAGAAATTGTATAGCCTATATACCTTTTGTCCGTTGGAGTCTAATCTCCATAATTTGATGCAAACCTTTGTTACTTTGCATGTGTATTTTCAAATAAATATTTGCATATCTGCAAACAAGTCTCTCCTGATTGAATTGGCTGTACTATTTTCCATTTTGGATGTTGAAGATTAAGAACAAGGCTTTTAAACGAGTTATAATTTAGTTTAGGTTTAGGATTAATTAACAGGCTTGAATCAAATATGGCTGCAACTCCCCCTCCTCGGCCTGAGCCTCTAGGTATTTGAGCATTATTATGACTGGGAGGAGTGGCTTCATTTAGACTAACGTATTCTGCATGGCACAGCCATGTTTCGGTAAGACAGAATAGATCAATTTGATTATCTGATATCAAATCATTTACTAATCTAATCTAATAACTACCTAATCTTTCCTACTCTGTTCTATCATTGCAGATGTTGTTTTAATTCCTGTTAGGTTGTTAAGTATAGCTCCTCTTTTGTTAATCTTTGATTTAACCGATCTCAGTCGGGGACAGACACCGTGGTTATTAGACTATGAGAGGGGCAGAGGAGTGAGTAGCACTGCACTTCTGATTACTAATATCAAACTTGGGTTGTCATGGTTTATGACCGAAAATAGACTCGGTCATATTTTTGGTTACGACTCCGTCCAAGGTGGGATGAATGCCATCTCTCGTAATCAGACCAGGCCTTCCCCAGAACACCCACCAGTTATCTATGTAGCCCACATCATTAGCTGGGCACCACCCTGACAACCAGGATGGAAGGATGACATACGGCTGTAGGCCTACATGTCATCGCTGATCAGGTTTGGCAGGGGTCCAGAGAAGACTACTGAGTCCGACATTATCTTTGCATATGCACAAAGTGACTCAACATTAATTTTAGTGATCTCTGATTTGCGTAATCGGGTATCATTACCACCTTCGTGAAGTATGATCTGACTGCATTTACGGTTATTTTTAATCAGCAGCTTTAGATAAGATTCTATATCGCCGGCTCTGGCCCCAGGGACGCAGAACTATAGTGCTTGAATATAACTGGTGTAGATTAAATGCAGAACAGGCAAATAGCCGCTAAATTAGACAATAAAGCAGAGTCGAGTAAGTTTTTGCTGGAGCAGCAAACTAGCGTTCGTAACACAACACAAGAACAGCGGAAGTGAGGCAATACGCTTACCGTAAACGTCAGCAACAAAGTGGTTCACTGTGTCAAAAGCAGCAGAAAGGTCCAGAAGGACGATGAGAGTTTGCTCTAGCGATGTGAAGCTGCTCGGTGACAGCAAGGAGGACAGTTTCTGTTGAGTGACCAGCCTTGAAGCCAGGCTGGTGGGGATCAAGAAGGTTGTTCTGGTGGAGATAGGTAGAGAGTTGATTATAAATGGCACGCTCAAGAGTCTTAGATAGAAATGGAAGAAGGGAGACGGGTCTGTAAATGGATTGTATTTATATAGCGCTTTTCTAGTCTTAACGACTACTCAAAGTGCTTTAACATAGTACAGGAATCATTCACACACACTCATTCACTGTGGCCTAGGCTGCCATACAAGGTACCACCTGCTCAGATAAACATTCACACACCGCAGCATCGGGAGAAATTCGGGGTTCAGTGTCTTGCCCAAGGACACTTAGACATGTGACTGCAGCCGCCCCTAATCAACCATCTAATCAATGTCTCAAACAGAACGGTACCTACATAACATAAAAACACATGATCTAACAGAACATCATTGGTGTATTACCAAAACCCCAGCATGTAGTCCAATTGATTTTAAATCCCTAACAAAGTGTGTCTGCAGGTCCTTAAAACCCCACTATTAGAAAATTTCTGGCTTTGGCGTCCCTCAGTGTTTGTATCAAAATAGACACAAAGCAATGCATGCCACCTAAAGAAGACCTATTATATCCCGTTTTCAGGTTCATACTTGTACTTTGTGTCTCTATAAGAACATGTTTACATGCTTTAATGTTCAAAAAACACTTTATTTTTTCTCAAACAGCTGGCTGCTGCACCTGTGTTCACCCTGTCTGAGACGCTCTGTCTCGATGGGTTGGTGCTCATTGTTTCGTAATTGAAATACCTTTGACTAGAATGTCTAATAATTCCATGGAAGATGCAAGAAAAGTGGTGTTTCCCTGATGTTCATGAGCTCACCTCTGGTAAAAGATAACTGCATGTACAACAAAACAATACAACACAATAGATGTCATTATAGATGGTAAACACTAGTGTATTTGTTGTACAAATTAGCTACAACAGTAATAGCAGTTAGCCTATGTAAGTCACTCATACATTTTTCAACTTAGGAGCAAAATGTGCTCCTTGGGGAAAAGTGTGGAATTTAGTGTTTTTCTTGATGTAAATAAAGATGTTTTCACCATAAATATGTGCCTAAAAATGTATCAGAATGCAGGAAATAAAGTCTTTGAAAATGTCCTGGGGGACGACAGACCCCAGCATGCTACCGAGTTGCTACAGATCTAGATCATTCCGGCCCACTTTAACCCCTGATTACCTCTGTAGGATGTTGAGCACAGTGTGTTTCTTCTGCTGACTGTCCTGCTGTCTGTGTCTGTGTCCACAGTGCGATCCAGGTGAGGCCACCAAGCTGCTCTATGACCTTCTGTACACGGAGCCCATTAAAGTGGTGCTGATGCCCGGCTGCAGCTCTGTGTCCACGCTGGTGGCCGAGGCTGCTCGCATGTGGAACCTCATAGTGGTAAGAACTTTCACCTTTCGGTTTGTAAATCTGTTTGTAAATCTTCAACAACACACACAATCAAAATGAGTCTAAATGTTTGGCGGTATGGTGGTTCTGGGCTCAGGGTTGGACCCTGCTGGCAGCCTGGGCCCTTCTGTGTGGAGTTTGCATGTTCTCCCTGTGTCAGTATGAGTTTTCTTCCTTCCACAGTCCAAAGACATGCAGGTTAGGGTAATTATAGTCTCACATTGCCAGCCCTGTCTCCACAGTGCTCTGGAGTAAGGTCTGGCTACACCACTTATACATTCTGGGATAGGAGGGAAAAAAAATGCTCTGGGTTGTTTGCATTTCTTTAAACCAATCACAATGGTCTTGGGCGGTTGCTCAGCTCCGGACACAGTGACGGTGGCTCTGGTAAATAGTCTCAGGAAGGAACTTGTTTCGGGGGAACATTTGAACCAAAAATGAAAATGCCTCATACAATATTAAATGGACACATATTTTTTTGCTCCACCTAAGCTACATAAGATGATAAAAAGTCCCAAATCTATTATTTCCTACATAACCATTAGGTAGGGATTCAGACATTGAGCCATCTTACAGTTGCCTCCATCTATAAAATACTTGTACCATGGAGCATCCAACAGACAGATCAGTTACACATCAGGGAGATCATGGATCTAGAGCTCATAGTCCTGACAAACCAACATCTCTGAGCTAAGAGCAAAGTACAGCATATTGTCATTCTGCTCTTTGGGGAATGCTATTAAAGTGTACTCACATAAAAAACAATTCAGACATATCCCTTCAGTTTTTTATATGCACTGCTATTTTTATGTGAGAAAGCGCAACTGACCCATATTTCTTTGTCATTGTCCACTTCACAATAACCTACCTTAAACTGCAGGCGCTCTGCAGTAAAATTGTGATCTACATTTGCTGTGTTCTCTCTCTCTCTCGCTCTCTCTCGCTCCCTCCGCCCAACTAGAGCAATGGTATGTCCATGGTTTTTGCCTGTTAAAAGAACATTTTTCCTTGCTTGGGGAATTGTTGGGTCTTTGTAAATTATAGACTGTGGTCTAGACCTACTCTAAAGTTACACACTAAAGCTTTAATAAATTAAGGTTGATCGTCGTCAGGTCCCCTCATTCTTCCCCTTAGTCTAAGTGGATCAATGACCGTACATGGTGGCCGCATATTTCTTATCTGGACACAAATATTTGAGTGAATCACAACTGTTAAGCTTAGTGCTGTCTGTAAATAATCAACCTGTTATATATTTATAACAGGTTGATTTTTTATAACCAAATGTTTGATCAAATCGCTAAGATTTAGTTGAAGATGACAGTCTGATGCTGCTATACTGCATATGTTGCCGCCTTCCACTTAAAGTTGTAGTCCATAAGATTTGAGTTGGGTTGTTTCTAGCGGCAAATACAAGTGCTTTCATCAGTGGGTCATATGCTCAGTCAGTATTGTTTTAACTCACTCTTTGATAGATTGGAACATAACAGACAGTTAACTAGAAGAAAATCTTACGGACAATAACTTTAAAGTGGAAATGAAACACTAGATGTATCTTACAAGATGGACTCCCAAACTGGATTTAAATATTTAATTTTCAAATAAGTGTAGCGCCATGTTGTCCGAGCATAGCCTATGATGTCACTGTGTTGGTTGGTTCTGAAGTTTACATTAGCTAACTAGTAGTCTATATTCACGACGTTTCACTATTGATTGCTCTGGTGACGCAGGAAATTCCGCCGGATGTCCCTCTTTTCGGCAGATGTCCGTTACCTTCCTCTTCCTTTGTGTTGGCGTTCTAACCTCCGGCTGATTTGTGAGGACTCTGGTTAACTGCTCCTCAGATCTCTGCAGGGTAAATCCAGACAGCTAGCTAGACTATCTGTTTATCTCCCAGGTAGTTGTCAATACATAAATTATGAATCTAGTCGTCTCTCCACTTCGACTTCTTCTTCAACCTCATTGTTTGTTTAATTATGGTAGCGCTAGGCGCATGATAGCCACGCCATCAACACGTCCACTCGCTCACTGTGACTCCTCTGCACAACCGGCTGGGCTCAATCAGACAGGCAGACTGTGGTGTGATACAGTTTACTTGAAGAACTAGATTTACAACCCTTTTAAATGGAAATTACCACCCAAATCAAGACTACATAAATGTAGGCCGTAACACTACATTCATGAAACATTCAGCTGTGGTAATGAATGTAAAGCTCCTTCTATATGAAAACTGCAAGTAATTAAGACACAGGTATAAAAAAGTAACTTCTTATTGCATAAGTGGTACAGGGTGGAGAAGATTAATTGAAAGTGGTTTGGAGCGCGCGCTCCTGTGTCGGCAGCTGGCACGTGCCCCTGGTGACGAGAAGCAGAGTGCACAGAGCAAAAGACTGTTGTGCTGCTGCGCACTTTCTATTTCTTTTACAATCCTCTTGTCGAAATATTCTTCAGCCACAGATGCAACCGTTGCCTCGGCTGCAGCCGCCATAATGGGATTTGGTGACTGTAGGGGCACAGTAGCCTACTCCAGCAATAACATGTTATCCATGTTAACAAGCACATTTTTAGCGCTGTTTTCTAGAGGTGGAAAAAAAATGAAAATATGTATTTAGATTTTTTTTGCAATGATTTTTAAAATCGATTATTTTCCCTAGAATCAATGTGCGACAGTGGCAAGAAAAAACTCGCTTTTAGGCAGACACCTGGAGTGATGAGGGAAACCTCCTTTTAGGGAGAGATTTTTAGTCGTCATTTGTAGCCGTTTAACTCCTCAGGCCCCGGACCCTGGCTTCACCATGCTTGTTTGTGTCTCCCTGTGTCTTAGTTGTCGTATGGCTCCAGCTCGCCGGCTCTGTCTAATCGCCAGCGGTTTCCCACCTTCTTCCGCACTCATCCGTCTGCCACGTTGCACAACCCCACTCGGGTGCAGCTCTTCCAGAAGTGGAAATGGACCAAGATTGCTACCATTCAGCAAACAACCGAAGTCTTTACATCAGTGAGTCATGTATTTAGCTAAAGTGTTGAAAAGTAGCAAAATCATACAAGAGTACTACATTACAACACACCGCTCATTGTCATTCAAAGATACTCACACAGCTTTTATGAATCTGCTACATATATTCCTATCTCTGTGATTATATTTCAAACTCATCTGTGAACTGACCTTTCGCTAAACCCGTCCCCTGAACAGCGATTATCCAATCATAGCTTAGCAACTGTAAGAGAGATACTCAGCATTTACAGATTATAGCAAGTTATCTTGAGTTAAGGTTCAAAACATCACTGAGGTGCTTTGTTCTCTCTGGTTTTTGAGAGTACATTCACTTTTCTCATTTCCTATTTCTCTCCCCTCCCTTATCTCCCCCATCCTCTATCACGTCTACCCTCCCTTTATCGGTTTCTCTCTGCCTCTCTCTTGCCACCTGCCGTTTCATCTGTTGCTATCATCACCCACGCACCCGCCATCATCTTTCTAAACCACCGACTCATCTTCCCCCTCGCTACTTTGCTCCTACATCAATTGCTGCTTACTGTTTTTCAATTTTTTTCTCGTAACTACCATTCCATTATCTCTCCCACTCCGTTGCTGTCTCTCTCTCTTTCGGTCTTCTCCTGCATGCTCATTACTGTGTGCTTGTCTCTCTGTGTTTGTCAGACTCTGGATGATCTGGAAGAGAGGGTGAAGGAAGCAGGGATTGAAATCAGCGTTCGTCAGAGCTTCCTCACCGACCCTGCCGTGGCTGTCAAAAACCTTAAGGTGCCAGACCCCCCCCCCCCCCCCCCCCCCAATTCTTCTGACACAAAGCAGGCCCCATTCAGCCGGGCCAGTCAGGCCTGGTCACCACAGAGAGCTCCTACATGCTTGGCAGCATTCTCAGTTATTCAGCACAACGCTGCATCTCTGTAGCTCCAGCTGCCCACTGGTCCAAACTCTGGTAGCACGGCGGCCTAGTTTTAGCATGCAAGATAATTTGGCCAGAAACCATGGTAACAGCATAAATATAATCGGTAACACTTTACTTGAAGGTATCTACATAAGAGTGACATGACACTATCATGAACACGTGACACATGAAGCCTAACCATAACCATAACTTGACAAAAAAAATGACAAAAACCGAATGACACTTACTAAAAGAAGCTTTATGTCATAAACATGTATGACTAGTTTATAATGTTTTCACTCATATGTAGATACCTTCAAGTAAAGTGTAACCATATAATCCAGTATGGAGGATGTCTACTGCTGTGTGTGGTGCAGGAGCTGGCAGCATGGTCGACTCCTGTGTTCCCTATCCACACTGCACGACCTTTAACTTGTCCTCCTCCAACTTGTGTGTGACTTTGTCCTTTTCTTTTTTCACTTTCAAGCGCCAGGATGCCAGAATTATTGTTGGTCTGTTCTATGAGACGGAGGCCAGGAAAGTCTTCTGTGAGGTAATGTGTTCCTGTTCAAATCCATTTGTGACAGACTTGGCTGACATGAAGCAGACAAAGGACTGAGGCAGTAAAATAATTTAATAACAAAGGCTTACAGAGTTAAAAAACAAGGCAGGACTCACTGACGCTGATGCTCACGCTAGGGAAAAAGCTGATTAATCCAACAGTGGGAAGATGACTGATCCCAGACTAAGGGAGCACAGAGACTGATGCTGCGTTCCAGACACAAAATTTTTAGCCTTCAATTCACGACTTCAAGTCACGACTCACGACTTGGTAGCGTTCCAGTCAAAGTCACCACAAACCCTTCTAGCTAGCGTTAGCATTAGCTAGCTAGCGTTAGCGTTGTTAGCGTTAGCGCTAGCGTTAGCTAGCAGCTACCTACCGTTGACGTTAGCTCGCACTAGCTGATACTAGTGATTTCTAGTCAGCAACATATTTTGGGCTTCATTTAATAAACATAGCCTGTAGTAGTACACAATCGTATGTGTATTGTTTTGATTACAATGTGCGGAATTACTTTACGTTGCCTATTTATGTCAATTTATTTTTATTTCTCACTGTTAATCTGTGCAGCATCAAAAGAACAACGATCTGATACGAGTTCACGGGTAGTAAGTTACGGGTTGGACTGCTGTTCCAGGGCACTGGTAGAAGGTTGTGAAAACACGAGTTACGGGTTGCCTGGAACGCAGCATAAATACACATGGTAACGAGGGTAGTAATGAGGGACAGGTGACACAAGGGCAGAAGAACAGGTGGAACACATCAGGGCGGACAATCACAAATGCATAAGGCAGGAAGTCAAACAAGACATGACAGGAGAAGTGACCCTTCAAAATACAAACAGGAAACAAAAGAAAAACCAAGATCATGACAGCTGCACTTATGCACACCCAGCACCTCAAATCCTCAGGTACCGTCAGGACCAAAAACCTCCCGCCACAACAACACTTTTTTATCTCAACTGCAGTAGGTCTGATCAAGGGGCCAGGCTTCTCTCCACAGAGTGAAGCCTCCTATGGCGCCATTTTAATGCTACCAGACTCTCACCCCCGTTAGCATCCCATTGACTGCCATTCATTTTGGCGTCACTTTGACAGCCAATAACTTTACATCTGAAGCGTTTAAAGACTTTATTTGTCCATTGTTTATTTCTAAAGAAACACAACAATGTATAAAAGGCTCCGTTACCTTGTACCTCACGTTATGGCTCCGTAGCAGACGTTTTTATAAAAATAGGCTAACGATTGCGTCATAACCAAGCAACCTACTGTCGCATAGGGTGGTGATGGCGCAGTGGATATGACACATACCTTTGGTGTGGGAGATCTGGGTTCGATTCCCACTGCGATACATCAACCAATGTGTCCCTGAGCAAGACACTTAACCCCTAGTTGCTCCAGAGGCGTGTGACCTCTGATATATCTCGCAATTGTAAGTCGCTTTGGATAAAAGCGTCAGCTAAATGACATGTAATGTAATGCATAGTAGAGCAATTACCGTACAGTACAGGAGAAGCTCGCAGGCAGTTTCGACGTACGTTAGCGGTTTAGTTTAATTACTAATGTTAACTAGCATTTTAGTTAGCAATAATTAGCCTGTGCCTATGTTATCTCCTTACATATACCTACGCTCTCCGTCTCTGATAGATTGGGAATGATTGAGATTTCTCTTGGCACAGCTACCAGAAGACTTACAACGTTCAGACACGTTGCTCACGTCACATCTACGGCGGGAAGCTCAGTTTGCAGCTGCGCAGTAACGCTCGAGCCTCACTGAAAAGTGCTTCTAATAGACTTCACTCGTCTCTGTCCAGAGCAACGGGATCTGTCGGTCCATTTTATATACTGTCTTTGGGTCTGATCAACAAGGCCCGGGAACCCCACTGACAGACTTTTATCCCCCCTACCCCACAGCCGCTATGCATTAACAAACATTCTGAGGCCTGTACTACGAATCAAGCCTTTATTTGACTGGTTATTTTATATTAGGCTTTGTCCGTGCCTTGGATAGTTTTGAGT
Source organism: Gymnocephalus cernua (assembly GCA_023631565.1). NCBI lineage: Eukaryota > Metazoa > Chordata > Actinopteri > Perciformes > Percidae > Gymnocephalus > Gymnocephalus cernua. Next base: position 31,225,533 of record CM042438.1, on the reverse strand, counting down.
TACATTTTGACAAAACCTGTCAGATCGAAGTATTATTATGTTTTTGGTTAAGTTATTATTTAACATGATTCTTTTTATTTATTATTTTGGAGCAAACGAGGGTCTCTGTTTAAGAAGGCCGGCTGGCAGCAGCAGGTTCCGCTGTTTCAGAGCACCGCAGCGCATATATCTTTAAGTTTAGCCTAACCTCCAGTTTAACTGCCACAAGTTGTTCTTCTTGTAATTAAGATCTCATCAAGGAAAAACACGCTGTATTTTTGTATTTTCATTGCGTTTTTAATTTATAAAAAGTTAAATAAATAATAATTTTAATATAAAAATATTAATGATTAATCGATAGTCGATCGTTAATTCTCCCGACGATCAATGAAGAAAATGTAATCAAATGCCCATCCCTAGTCTAAATAATTCATAATTTCTGCTTTTTTTTACTCAAGTATTAGTATAATTTCCTATAAATGAAGTTGATTGACCATGAATTCCAAAAATAATTGTAAAAGTAGTAATAAGTCGGTGTTTGTGGTGTTTATACATGGTAGTGAAAAGAAGCATTAGACCGTCATAAAATGCGGCAAAAACATTGAAAAAAACACCAAAAGTGACAAAACTAAAATACAAAGGTCAGCAAAAGTGTTGATTTTCAGTTTTGACCTGGGAGGACGACAAGTGCATGGTCGAATGGAAGACAACACAAGGGTTAAAACACGAAAACATTAAAATTCCAAAATACACTTGAGGGGGACTTCAAATATGAATCTCTCTGTTCTTCCTTTGAGTATGTGTTGATGCGTCCTGTCATTGGTCCGTGTCCCTCTGCAGGTGTACAAGGAGAAGCTGTATGGGAAGAAATATGTGTGGTTCCTCATCGGCTGGTACGCAGACAACTGGTTTAAAATCAAGGACCCGTCCATTAACTGCACCGTGGAGCAGATGAGCGAGGCTGTGGAGGGGCATGTGACCACTGAGATTGTCATGCTCAACCCAGAGACTGTGCGAGGGGCCTCAAACCTGGTGAGACCCGCTTTATCTTCAATGGTGCTCAGCAGAGTCATCTGCAGCTGCCGAGGCTGCTGGGAATTTATGATGAATGCACTGAAAAAGTAGCCTGGTCCTACCAGACTCTGGTCCATTTCATTTGTAGAAAGAGTCTGGCCACTCTCCATTGACAAGTGTTAACTTCCTTGAAGGCGGGTACTCTGTTGAAGTTTAAAACTATTGGATCTGCCCAGAGCCGCTCTGGATCTGCCATAACCAATCGCTAACATTTGGTCGTGACGTCGGCTTAGCATCGCTAGCGTTCGCCTTAGCCAACTCCTTCACCACTAACGGAGCGAGCTGGAAATCAAACTTTTCTTCCGTGGGAAGGAGGGCCACGACATCACGGCCACCAACAAAACTCAGCAAAGATTGTTCTTGCTTGGGCTTTAACTTCGGGATATTCGGCAGTGTTGCCACAACGGACCGAATGGCTTCGCTCGCATCTTTCTCTGCCGCCATTACGGATCTACAACTCATACTAGCGCACAACCTCAACGTCATCATTCTGAGCCACTCCCTCTGTTCGCTGATTGGACCGCCAAAGATTTGGCCGGAGAAAACCCAAGAATATACTGCAAACCCAGACAATGTACTGCACAAAAATGACAATTGAGCGGAAGTACAAAGGAGGGTGGAGCCAGGCTACTGAAAAAAGCTGTGTAGGCCTACTACTCAAGATTATCTTTAGTTTCTTATCTTATCTATCTTTAGCATGGTTCTTCCACTACGATGGCGTATTACGGCCATTGTAAGAAAAAGGTGCTGGGAATGGTTCTATTTAACATGCAAATATCAACACTTTCATTATCTGCTGCCATTATTACTGTAAGGTATTTCCTTTACAGCCATGTGAAGGCAGCAGCTATCTGTTCCCTCTGCATCTCTAACTCGACTGATGATGTCACTGTCACACGGCAGATCTGATGGTTACATTTTGTGCAACTAGCATCAGACTATAAAATACCCACAGATCCCCCAAATCTGTTGGAAACAGGTCACACAGCTCCACAAAAAACAGCAGCTGTCTCCATCCTAAACACCAGCTGAACGCGTCATTTTTTTTCTTCTAAGGCTGGCCTGGAGCTCCACATTTTTAATTATAAAAACAGGTAGCCTTTGTGTGGCTGGGATGAGCAACATGATATGTGATCTGTCCCAAGTCCCAGACAATAACTGTCCTCTGAGGAAGACTATCACTCTCTCCTTGTGATTAAAGATCCGAGATTATGGCCACAGCCTCTAATTCACCCACCTAAGCCATCTTTCTGATCCCACCCTGTTCCCAAGTGTGCCACACATGTGCCAAGGAAGCCGGGCCACAAAATAACCACACACTCCCAATGCACTTGGCAGGACGCACCTGATCTGTGCCACTGGTTAATAGAGTTACCATTCAGTACCTTGACAACTAAAAGTGGGTGGACAAGAACTCTCATAGTCCCCCGTATTCCTGACCCAGCGACCAGAACTTGTTGTGACGCTGGATTATTGTAATTCCAGTGAACAGATAAGGATATCACTGGTTACATCTTCGGGCAATTCATTCACTGTATGTGGTACAGCAGGACACAATAGACAGATCATCACTGCAGGCAGACTAACACAAGCCAGGTTGATCCAACCTTGCAAAGTGTGATGTGGTTCATTGAAGTTTTCTTTAAAGGTCCAATGTGTGGGAATTTCTCCCATCTAGCGTTGAGATCATATATCGCAATCAACTCTCTCGTGCCACACAGTTCAAAGTACCTATTACACCTACGGTAGCCTTCACGCTTGTTTCTGATGACAGCAGTCTCTTGCTCTTTTTTAAAACGCAAAAGGCGGAGCAGTATATTCTGTATGTCCCTTACCGGCTAACGTATTTCAAGATGGCACATAAATATGGAGCGTCTACCCCAGTTCATGTGAATGCAAATGTGAAATTTCAAGCCAATAGGAATACTTGGAATTGATGGTGGTGGTAAATATTCATGAAAAAGGACAAGTTTGTGAACGGGCAACACAGATTTAGATAATGAACAACTAACACGTTACACTCTGGACCCTTAAAACAGTGTTATAATGTTGTCTCGTCATGTTCTTCTGAGCCCAAAATTGTGTCTTGTCTCATGAGCTGAGTGTCTCGTCATACCCCTATTTATATGAATGGACTATATTTATTTATTTACTCTAAGTACAGACGCCATTCACACACATTGATACACTGTAGTCGAGGCTGCCATACAAGGTGCCACCTGCTCATCAGATAAACATTCACACACATTTAAACTCCGATGGCGCAGCATTGGGAGCAGCTCAGGGATCAGTGTCCTGCCCAAGGACACTTCAACATGTTCACTCAGTTGACATTTTTAAATCTAGATTGAAAACCCAACTCTACTCATTATACTACAGCCATCCATAACACATCATCCTTTCTGCATCCAATACAAACAAACCTTTTTCACTCATTCTCTTATGTAGCTGGTTTTGTATTGTTTATTATTACTGATTTAATTGCTGTTCAATTGTTTTGTTGCTGTCTGTTATTTCTGTGTTCATTTAATTGTAAAGTGCACTGAGATCATGTTTAATGGGGATTTTACATTTTAAATAAAATGTGACAGATTGATTTATGTAGACTGCAGGGCCAGGGATCAATCCACCAGCCATCAAATTGCTAGGCAACGGCTATACCACCTGAGCCACAGCCTCCCGTGAGTGCTTGAAGTGCTGATACTCAACAGAATGTGCATTAAATCGCCCGGAAAAGTATAAACTTGTTCAGGCTATAGTGCGTAGTTTCTATCTCCCCCATGAGGAATTCTAAGTAATGACAACAACACTGTCGGCGCGTCCACATGATAAAAGCCTTAAGCCACCCCTCCTCCCCCCTGTTGCTTGTTGCAAAGGAGGACACGGAGGATTAAAAAAACATGATGGACAACACAATCTTCTAAACATAACCATACTGAAAAATCCAGAGAGAGTTGTGTGGAGCTGATACTCTTAGCTTTGTAGCAACTCATTTGGCAATGGCTTGAATGTAACAGACGTTCATTAAAGCAATACTATGTAACTTTTGCCTCCTCCGTCCCCCTACAGGTTGTCTTATTGGAACAACAGCTCCCGCAACTGTAGTTCCAATAAGACAACCTGTAGGGGGACTGAAGAGGGAAAAGTTACGTAGTATTGCTTTCAATATCAACGTTTCCTCATTATCTTTGGAAAAACATAATCAAGGCTGCATTCTGTTTCAATATGTGTCATTTTTAGGAGACAGGTTGCACCAAGTGTCTTGAACCCAATGTTGCATTTTGTTATTGTTAATTATCAATATACAGTAGATATGCATTTTTAAAACAACATGCAAAACAACAACAAAAAATGCTTTCATAAACAGCAGGATGAAATCCATCCTTTGTCTCCAATTCAACAGATCAACACAGAACTAAACCTTTGTAGGCAGTAGACCCCCCACTTAATTCATCCCTTAAAAAATTGGAGTCTTATCTTCTTGAATAAAGTATAGCAGACTTATTGTTACATACTTGATATTCTTACATTGGAAGGTGTTCCCCTTATGTTGCGTGTCTCTTGTGTATGAAGCCTTTATTTGACCTTATCTGAATATATCTGTCATTTCAAACTAATACCTGGTGGAAAAGCTTAGTGTTTTGTTACACAAAACAAGCAGGCGCTTGCTTGGTAGTGTTTCCAGGATACTGCACTGTATGCATGGGACTGATACTAAAACTCTATAAAACACAGAGGGTAGACTTTTATTAACGTTCAGAGCACGTTATCCACTGGTTGTTGTCTGGACGTTCTGTTTGACTGAACATGGGAGCACTTGAGATGCAGGAATGGCCTCTTATTGATCGGTGTAGTACGGTGAAGTGATACTAGCTGAGTGAGGATCAGACAGCATCGCTGCCTCTCCTTTTCATCTTCTGCTGTTTCTGAATGAAATACACCACACCTCCTCTGGCTCGAATTGACAGTGAGATGGGCTAACCACACATCTGATCACTGAAGAAATTATGCATTTTGTCTAGCCTGTGTACTAACAGCATGTGCGGCTCAGTTGGTAGAGCGGGATAGCCATTCGTTGTAGAGTTGGTGGTTCGATCCCAGAGCTGCTCTTGCCAAAGTGTCCTTGAGGAAGATACAGAAAGAGAAATTGCTCCTTATTAGTATGACAAAAAATGCAAGTTGCTTTGGACACACAAGTCTCTGTTATATCAATGTAATGTTATGTAAATGTCCATAGTGAGCAACTTCTTAAATGTAAATTCTATGTTTAATTAACAGATTGTGCTTGACAGTAAGACAGTAACAGAAGGTTAAAAAATATAAATATCAATTTCTAGTAGATACAGACACATACAACTACAGTAAGTCTAATGAGTTGGGAGAAAGCCATGAGATAAGAATGAGAATGAGAAGAGGCAGGAGATCCACTACTGCTGGCCAGACGGTAAATGCCTGGTCACCCTCGTAGCTCTTTACCACTGCAGGGCTAAACAAACGGTAGCATGTAGCTATTGCCATGTTGTCTGCTTTTGTTTCCACTGTTCTCCACATGCTTTGGGGACAAACTCCTGCAACTACAACTTGGCCATTGTTCAGTGGGTGAAACTAAATGGAAGTTCCAGTTACTTTCAGAGGTTACCAGAAATGTTGACGAAAATGATTGGTCAAGCAGATATGACACAAAGGACTGCTACAAAAAACACAACAACAGTAACCAACATATATTTACAGTATGGAGCAAGATAACCAATACATTAAAAAAAAAGATCAGTGGAGAACCCTTGTTGGACAGACTAACAAGGGTTCTTGTCCAGGTTGTCCAGGCCCTGCTTGTTATTTGTGGAGAGCAGAAGTTAAAAATCAAAAGGTCGGGGTGCTTGTGACTTAGGGGTTTAAGGCTCCAACCAACCATCATTTCCTGCCATCAAATTGTCAGGTAGAAATGGGGTTAAAACACACAGGGAGCCAGGGTAGAGAAGCTTACATAGAGAAAATGTCATCTCTTTCTCTGTCAGTACACATGCCACAGCTTTCTGAATCAACTGGAGAATCTTACAAGGCTTATTGGAGCAACCTGATATTAAGGAATTACAATAATCCAGCGTCACAATATGTCCGTACACGTCTCTTTCCACAGAAGCGCATTTCTCCATGCCAGTCATCATGTGATTCTGCTGTTCTGCTGTTTTCTAATTACACATAGAGCTCATGCGTGTGTGTGTGTGTGTGTGTGCGTGTGCGTGTGCGTGTGCGTGTGCGTGTGCGTGCGTGTGTGTGTGTGTGTGTGTGTGTGTGTGTGTGTGAGCGCGTGTGTGCATGCTCGTCTGTCACTCTGTTTAGACACAAGTGACAAATATGAACAATATAACTAGGGGCTTGACCATGAAAACTCTTACATAAAAGTTATACACAAAACCTTAAAAGCCATTTTAAAACCAGTGCAAAGATGCAAGAATGGGAGTGATGTGATCTGATTTTTCAAAGTTTGTTAAAAGCCTAGCAGCAACACTGCCAGAGCAGATTGCAGCAGTCCAAGGGAGAGGAAATAAAGGCATGGACTACTTTCTCAAGATCTGAAACTGTTACAAACATTGAATCCAAGCTGTTGTCCTCAGCTGAAGAAAGCATGATTGTCTGATGGTAATGCTAAAGGAAATGTTAGAGGGTTCAACTAAATTATTGGACATGATCCTTTGAGAACCATGACTATCCACAGCCATGGATAGATGGATGGACCTGCTGCTAGACAGACAAACAGCACTGTGGTGAAGAACAACACTGTTCACTGAATTTACAATTGGCCCTTGCTTGGTTCACATGTATTTTCTGGAAGTATTGGAAAAATTCCATGACCTGTTACCTGTTGTGAGAATAGTTATATTGTTATATAGTTTGCACAGTGCACACGTGCAGTGACCACGTTTTCTTCAACTGGAAAGGGTGCATACTGCAGTTTCTCACTGGTGTGTTTTGATATAAAAGGTAAAAACCTATTTCTTTTGGATTGTTGTAATAAATGATGACAGATGCTCTTCATGATTAAAACAGAGGGGATTTTCAGAAGGCTGTGCCCCATGAGACAGTCTGAAATGAAGGTGATAATTGTCTTTACTTCAGACATAGGTGTTAGAGGAGCTGACAGGCTGTGAAGATAGATTCACATGATGATGCATGCAATGCATTTGGTTTAAGAAAACCAAGAAAGTTTAGTGAAAACAGGTCAGATTGTTTCTAAGGGATAACGTCAGTAGACTAAGGCACATGGGCCTTGTTATAAAACAATCTGATCACAATTGTTCTGTGGTTCGCATCCTATCATCTACTGGCTACACCTGGTCTCGGGTCTTAGGTGCCTTAAGAGATCCGTCCAGAAATGCTGAAAGCTTTGGGTGTGGAGGGGCTGTCTTGGATGACACGTCTCTTCAACATTGCGTGGACAGTGCCAAAGGAGTGGCAGACCAGGGTGGGGGACCAGAGAGTGTATGTGCCAATTACAGGGATATTACACTACTCTGCCTCCCTGGTAAAGTCTATTCCAAGGTGCTGGAAAGGAGGGTTCGGCTGATAGTCGAACTTCAGATTGAAAAGGAACAATGCGGAACCTGTCCTGGTCGTGGAACAATGGACCAGCTCTTCATACTCGCCAGGCTCCTGGAGGGGACCTGGGGTCCCTTCTCAGTGTTAGCCAATCCCTGTATGTGCCAAGCCTCAGTAGTTCGGACTCGTTCCAGGTGAGGGTTGGCCTCCGATCTCATCGTTGCTATTTGCAGATGAGGCAGTCCTGATGGCATCATTGGTCCGTGACCTTCAGCACTCACTAGATGGTTTGCAGCTAAGTGTGAAGAAGCTGGGATAAGGATCAGCCCCTCTAAATATAAGGCAATGGTTCTCAGCAGGAAACCAATGGAGTATCTACTCTGGGTGGTCCTTACCCCAAGTGAAGGAGTTCAAGTACCTTGGGGTCTTGTTCACGAGTGAGGGGACAATGGAGCGGGAGATTGGCCAGCGAATCGGACAGCGACCCGGTATTGCATTCTCTTACCGCACCGTTATGGTGAAAAGAGAGTTGAACTGGATGGCAAAGCGCTCGATCTTAGCGACTGATGACGGATGGATAGTTGTTGTCATATATTTTGGGTATTCATTGATTATTAATTATAAATAATTGCAACTTTTACGCTACACCCTAAACCGTTATGACATCGGAATTGAAGGGGCTGCGCCCAACTTTTCTAACTTTTAGAAACCCGCAATCATCTACTTTATGTAGCAATTCACCAGGTGTGTGGAGGTGAAAAAGTAGACAGGATTTTAAATTCCATCAAAATATTCAGACCGAGTAATCCAAATGTTCAGATTAAATGGCCTGAACGTCATCCATCTTTAACTGAGCACTATCTCATGCCATGTTCTCTCCTCTCTAGACCTCTCAGGAATTTCTAGCTCAGCTGATGTCTAAACTCGGAGGTAAAAATCCAGAGGAGACGGGCGGTTTCCAGGAGGCCCCCCTGGCCTACGATGCTGTGTGGGCTCTAGCCCTGGCCCTGAACAAGACTGTGGGACCCCTAAAGGCCAAGGGTCACCGGCTAGAAGATTTCAACTACAACAACCGGGATATCACAGCTGAGATCTACCGAGCCATGAACACCAGCTCCTTCGAAGGAGTTTCAGTAAGTACAAAACCCGGAGGGGAGAGAGAGACAGAGAGAGAGAGAGAGAGAGAGGGGGGGGGGGGGGGGGGGATGGTTGTTAAAAATATTTAAATTCTGTCTTCCTTTCAGGGTCATGTAGTATTTGATGCTCAAGGATCCCGAATGGCCTGGACTCTTATTGAACAGCTTCAAGGTATGTCACAGCACATATCCCTGCCTTAAAATGGAATTTATTTTAATAATCATCTAATTGGATACAATGTTGTTTTTTGCGTGTCTACAAGAAGTATAGAAAAATAACTCCTTGTGGGTGGGGCTTTTCTGTGGGCATGTGTGCAGCTCCCGGTGTCTGCCCACCGCCCAAAGACATGTAGCGTATATAAATTGCCCGTAGTTGGGAAAATGAGCTTGTCTCTGTCTGACAACCCTGGGGCACAGATATGCCTACTTTATGCTAATCTCATTCAGTTTTTGAGTGGTGTTTTTTTGCATGCTGTACACATTTTTGCCTATTTTACAATTGGTGTATTTGAATAATTCTGCATACTGAGGTCCCTAAACAGACCTAAATTGGGTCTGACTGAACAACTGAGACTCTTGTGGATTCAATGAGCCCAATTATATTCATGTGTGATGATGTTAGTCCCCACAGTAACAATTTCATTGCAGTAAGACCATTTTTTGAAACTTGACCTCACTATGTAAAATGACCTGTTGTGACCTCTATGATAGTCACAGAAACCGAGGGCATTCAGAGGATGTATGGCTTTCCTAGGTTTACTGAAAATAAGGGGTTTCTGAGCAGTTTCCACAACAGAAGTATTTGCCATCCAATCGCTAAAAAAATTAAATTCTTACAGAAATCTCTAAATGTCAAAAAATATTTGAAACCAAATCACAGCATTTATTTTTTCTATGGTGTTCCTCAAGGTCTTCGTGTAATCTGTGTAACAAATGATATCAATCCAAATATTGCTGCAACAAATTATGAGCCATGAAAGAACATGGGAATGGCCATTACATACTTTAATCATACTGTTCCCAGCCCTTACACTATACACTATACACTTTCAACATTTGGATATGCGCCTAGCCAAAACACAATGTTTATTACAGATTCATGACTAGAAAAACTTAACATCTCAAATTAATATTCAGGTTTCCAGCTTTGAGATGATGTATACCACTTCTATGCGCATCTTTTTCCCCCTATTAAGCATCCACTGTTGACCTGCTATCTGTCCTTAAGGATCTCTTGTCCCGGCGCAAAAATGAATCTATGTGGGTCTCCGCTTGGTTAGAGATACATTACGTAAAGTGTAACATTCACCAAGATTAGTAGTTTAAAGTGATGAGAAACAGTACACCCTGTTTAGCCTTCAGTCAAGTCAAGTCAAGTGAAAAAGTGTAATTGTAATTAGAAAATATAAAACCATGTTAAAAGAAAATACATAATTTTATGTTGCAGAGCAGCAGTATTCTACAGCCATGGGAAAACAACAACTTCTTCTACAAATATTATTCTGAATTACCAGCAGGCCGATGAGTTTTCATGGTTGCATCACTGTGTTTTTCACGGAATAGAACAGAAGTGGCTGAGGCTGAGTGATCACATGGCGATGGTAGTTTCTTATCTGTAGAGGCGTGAGGCACTCTGGTTGGCTGGCTGCCTTTTGATCACTGAGCCTGTGTTCATTCTGTCTGTCTGTGCTTTGTGTTTCTCTCACAGCGCTGACATCTGTGACTATTGGAGGCTTTCTGTGTTCTTAGGACTGATTAAAAATTAAGCCTGTTTTGCTAATTTGCTTTGTTGGTGCTGGCCTCTGCCATCCCACAAGGGAAGGGGCGGTGACAAGCTGCAATTTGTTTGATGGTAATTTGGAACCGTGCTGGCCCTGGGCAGTACTTTGGTCGAGTCTAAGCTAAGGGAAGGATAGATGTAGAAATAAAATGTTCATTCAAGCCTCTTCCAGCTTCTCAACATAAACGTTATTTGGCTTCACTACAGCCTGCAGGTCCACAGTTGTAAGTAGTTGTTAGGCTTTGAAAAGGACAAGGCAGTAGTGGAAGTTAGTTTTCTTCTAAAGGCAGATGCTTCTCTGTCATGTGGTGCAGTTTTGTAACCCCACCCAAGATCCACGACCCAGAGCGTCAAAAACCAAGCGCTTCTTAAAATATGATGCCAAAAGGGAAGCCCAAATGCGTGTAACTAAGACCCTAAAGGAGACTTTTTGCGCTAGTAACGAACACCAAAGGCACCTGACCAAGCGTGCTTTTTTGCCGCTATGGGAGTGAGAATGTGTTGCAAGGGCAGCATGAATTAGGTTAAAAAAGAGGCAACTTATCCTTTTCTGTAGAAAATGGTGTGATACAGCAGAGTTATTTCTACTGCCAACCTTCTCCTCACTCCACCATGTTTTACAAAATGGTTACAGTATACGCCTGCTGTGAAAGTGTGGAGATTGGCCTGGGCTGATGTTAGATCCACGCCCTGAATTAATATCCCAGTCCAGGCCTGTCACAATGGATAATCTTGTGTTGTCAAAATGGGGATGACAAAAAAAACTAAATGATACAGTTAACTTAAATATTTATAAGTTTGATGTGAGATTGGTAAATGTTCAGATGTACATTTGTGTTCTGTCCAGTTTCATTTTGGCAGTCAAATCTTCATCCAATTTGGCAAGCAAGCTTCAAACATTGTCATTTATCTTCCAGCCATTCTGTTTTGGATTCTTTCTTTTAATATATTAAGCAGAATACATATTTCTTGTGAGCATTTATGAGCTATTTATGCCCACAACAAAGGAAAAAATAAAGCCAATGACTTTAAAACAAGTAAAGCAAACACTCAGCAATGGATTATATGGGTCAGCTCTGTCAGATTGTTACTAGTGTTTTCCTCTATTTTACTCCTGTCTACACCAGACGTGTTTCAATCCCATTTGATACCTAGATAATACATCTGGCTGTCATACAGAATTCATAGAACTCTGGTTTCAGCATCCACACAGGCTGCCAACTGTTTGTGTTTTACTCATGCACCGCAAGAGTTTTCTATCTTGCAGGTAGTAGTGGTAGTAGAAGTTTGTTTTTCTATTGCGAATGGACCATTGCGTGGAGTGCAAGACAATGTAATAGATTTTCATCAACATCATGCATTAAAAGTGAGAGGATCATCATTAGAAAAGTCATTAGAAGTCATGCTCTTAGGACGTAAATATATGTGACAAATTCCATGGAAATCCATTAAATCATTGTGGAGACTTTTTTTGTTGCAGCTGTCATTTCTGAGTAAATCTCACTCGCAAATAATAAACATTCATTTGACCTTTTTTCCAGTCCCTTGCCATTATTCGATTCCTCAGCAGAGAAGAAAAATATTCTCCCACTTATTCTGCTCAGGCATTATCTGCTAAAGTTACTCTAGGGCACTGTATTGCAAGTAACAAACTGATCGCCACCATGCAGTCTCCAGCTAACGGCAGCCAAGCTATCCATGCACGCCAAGCTGAGCACCTGGCAAAGCTTCAGCCTCGGTCATCAGCATCTGTCATCGCTGCCATGCAGCCGACTCTTACATTCATTCTGCGTCCAGGCGCTAAAAACCCTAGCAAGCAGGGAAAGTAATTGCATATAACTGGTGGTTAGTGGTTTGTCTCACCTATTATTTAGCTGCACTTCTTAATTACTAATTTTCAAGGCACTGTCAACCTCTCTTAGCAAACCCATTTTCAGGTCTCCAACGTCTTAGGAATAAATAAATGATACATTAAACGTGGTGGGTAGTGGAGACTCAACTGCCAAGCCTAATCTTGTCCTTCCTGTACACTAGCCATGCTAAATAAGCTCAAACTTTCTAGCCATTCAGGTCACCGCTGACCATTAGCATCACTGGCTAAAGCCTATGCATTGTGGGGATACATCAGTTACCAGTTTCATGATAAACAATGTGAAAAACTGTTTGATTACTGCACTTTGAAAACTCAGGTAAATACTGTGCATCACTGAGTATGCATTAAAGAGGTCGCTGTGTTCTTTTCTGAAATGTGCACAAAGCGAAGTTACCTCTCATCTCAAAGGCTGATACACATTTGTAATGTTTTTTTATCATTACATGTTCAAGTTCAAGTTCAATTTATTTATATAGCACGTTTAAAAACAACTCTAGTTGACCAAAGTGCTTAACAAGCTCTAACAATAAAAATAAAAAATCAATGAGATAATATACACAAACAATAAACAATACAAAATAACCAACAGTATAAAAAGGTCAAGGTATCAAAGCTCAACTTGAATTGAAAGCCACTGAATAATAATGGGTCTTAAGCAAGGACTTGAATGTTTCAACGGTCCGAGCTGTTCTTATATGAACAGGTAAACTATTCCAGAGGTTTGAGGCGGCCACTGCAAAGGCTCTGTCACCTTTGTTTTTTAACCTGGATCTGGGCACATCGAGGAGCATCTGATTGGAAGACCTCAGTGCTCTGACAGAAGTGTGGACATGTAAAAGCTCCTATAAATAAGAGGGCGACAACCCATTTAAAGTCTTGAAAACAATTAATACAATTTTAAATTCAATCCTGAAACACACAGGAAGCCAGTGAAGCGTGGCCAAAACTGGTGTAATGTGGTCGTGCTTTTTGGTCCCGGTACATAAGGAATTGGCTAGGCCATTACGTTTTTGCAAACAAAGTGCATAGTAATAATAATTTCATAGATAAAAAAAAGAAATGTTGTCAGTGTACGCATCAAAACTTTTGGAACATTTGCAGCTCATATTAACTATACTGCAAAAATAGTAAATGACACATACTCGTGATATGAACATTTCCTATTGTGTCCTCTGTAATACATTACAAGCAGTATTGTTGTCCTCTAGCCAGTTCAGGTCCCTGCTGACCATTAGCCATTCATGGTACACTGTTAATTCCAATACTAAGTGTCATTCTCATTATTATGCTTCATCTCAGCAGATTATGCCATCTGTTTGATTAATTATGGCCACTTCCTGCTTGGTATGTCATCATTATTTGCAGGATAATATTAGGCTATGTTTCATAGGGGGCTTGTGCCCCCTCATTTTGGGGGATATATTTTTCTGCTGCTCATGGCAGACGCCCCTTAGGTAAATGTCTCCCTGTAGAACCTAAGCACCAAAGACTTTCTGCCAACACTTAAAGCAACGCTGTAACTTTTCCCACTTTGGTCCCCCTACAGGTTGGAAGCGGAATTGTCCCATTACATTACATTATGCAAGTTTGCAAGATCGGGCAGCAGATCTGTAGATCGAATGAACGGGACAATGTAATGTAATGGACAATTCTGCTTCCAACCTGTAGGGGGACCAAAGCAGGACAAGTTACATAGTGCTGCTTAAATATCACATATCGGGCGCCTGTTTACTGGTAGAGCAGGCGCCCATATACAGAGGTTTACTCCCCGACACCGCGGGCACAGGTTTGACTCCCCCCTGTGGCCCTTTGCTGCATGTCGTTCCCCCTCTCTCTCCCCTTTGATGTATTCAGCTGTCCTATATAAATAAAGGCCTAAAATGCCCAAAAAATAATCTTGAAAAAAAAGAATATATATATATATATATATATATATATATATATATATATATATATATATATATATATATACATATATATATATATATATATACATATATATATATATATATATATATACATATATATATATATATATATATATATATATATATATATATATATATATCATCTGTTATAATAACATTTTATCTTTACTACAGTCTCTCCTGATTAACATGATTACTTGTCAATTAGGGGTGGAGTCCAGTGTGTGGGTTACAGCTACAGCTGATGAAAGTTTCTCACAAGGGCAGTTTCTTTTTTAAATAAAAGAGGCTTGCAGGGATCCCTCTGGCCTCAATTTCAGTAATAAAATATCTCATAAAGTGTAGTTTCTTCGAGCGGAAGAACAAGGATGCAGGGTATCTGTCTGTCCCGATTTCCCGAAACAAAAAAAGAAAAGAATGTCAAAAACATACATTTGTATTTGAGTAAAACCAAAGCTGAATACCTTAAGGGTGAGCATAACAGGGAGCTGTGTCTTTGTACAAGTGAAACTGCTGTACTGTTAACATTATCAATGTTGTGTATGGGTTTTATAATCCAACAAGGCTTTGGCCACATGAGCAACTAAAATGTTGAACTGTTCCTTAAAGTCCATGTTGGAGGTTAACCACCACTGTTGATTAATGAGTATATAAACCACTCACGATATGTAGGCTATATCATTGTTAAAAATGTCTCCAAATTGTGTTAAAGGCCAGTTTTTTGTCGTTTGTTTTGTATTAGCAGGGTTTTTTTTAACACAATTTGGTGATGACGTCACGTTGGGGAGACGTGCCTCAGCCTAGCACAAGAACGGTGACTGACTGGGATGAGGAAGAGGTGTTTTTACTGTCAGTGAATAGCACCAAGTGACAGTCAGTGTTTTCTTTATATTTAGTGTCAATGATCATGTCGTTAGTTCAAGTACTGGTAAATTTATCTAGATCTAGAAAATAGAAGCCATCATGCTAGCTATGGGCTAACTTGCCAGTTCCACCTGTGAAATCCCCCGACTGTTGTAAACACATTTTCGATTAGATATCTCACGTTTTGATGGTAGACTACTAGCTCCAGTAACAACATATTGGCCTAATGTTTATTACTTGGACAGGGGTGCTGTTCGGCTTTTCACAAGTTTAGACAGCTAGCTAGCTAACACTACCCCGATGTTTTGCTAATGTTAGCGCAACAGCATTAGCCTAGACTGCTAGATAATTATTAGCCAGCAACTTCGGCAGTAGTTTCGTTGAGCTAACCTCGACAGCTAACACATCCACGTGTCTCCATTTCAAACATCACTGCAGGTTGACTGCTTTTAGCAGCAGAGGTTGATTGTGGGCGACAATACTGTCGTGGCTGGCTATGCAACGTGCTAGCTAATTTCGCTAGCATAAGTACAGGCTAACTATAGCCTTGTGTGTAACGTAACAAAAAATGTCTCGTAGGAGCGAAGCTTAACATTTCATTGAATAAAATGATGGTACAAAAGGACCACTAACGCCACGTCTTATGTTGACAACGTGGATGCAACAACAAAGGCAGTCGTAATATTTACGTAGCAGGCTAGGCTAACGCTGTTGCGCTAACGTTAGCAAACGTCGGCGTAGCTAGCTAGCTAGCTGTCTAAACTTGTGAAAAGCCGAACAGCATCCCGTCCAAGCTGTGTTTCACTTTCCCTGCAACATTATTATACACATAATAAAGACACATGGACTTGGTCAAGACCAAAAGTCATATTTCGCAAGACCAGGGGCAGAGACCAAGACCATAGACAGTGACGGGCTTTGGTCTATTGTCTCCCCAACGTGACGTAATGCAATGCATTGTGGGGGAAAAGAGAATCATTGCTTCTAGTTCTTCTTTTTCGTATTGTTTTCTGTTTTGTGATATCCATTGTATTTGATATTGTTGAGTAACATTTTAAATGTTTATTACCAACAAGCTAATTGCGCATATTTGTTAGAAAAAAACCTGCAAGATGGGCTTTAATAGTTTTTTTAGTAACTAAAATGTTGAACTAAAATTTAGTTCATTCATTTCTTTTAATTAATTCAGTCAAAATTGTATTAAATAATTTACTGGGATAGACATATAACTAGGGCTGGATATTGTTTAAAGTGTTCGATACGAGTGCTGATATGATACCTGAGTTTCTATACCTCTTTTAAAACCATACTTTTTGATACCTTTAGAAAAACAAGTTTTTCTTCATTACCCTTTTTCATTTAACACAAAAACCTACATTCTCAAATGTTCTACTTGTGTTGTCTTTCTAGACAAGCTGTGCAAGTAGTTTGTCTATATAAAATGGTCTAAAATCGACAACTGTACCTACTTGACAGTTTTAGATACTCACACACTATGCACACATTTCGGTTTATATTATAGGAACAAGCCGACTTATTGGGACATTAGCTTATTCACCGTAATCCCGAGAGTTAGACAAGTCGATACATACCCTTCTCATCTCCGTGCGTGTCGTAACTGTCTGACGGCTCCACCGTTAGCTTAGCCTAGCACAGATCCTGGAGGTAACCGGCTCCAACTAGCCTACTGCTCCGAATAAGTGACGAAATAAAGGCAACATGTTCCTATTTACATGTTGTGATTTGTATAGTCACAGCTTGTACAAATAACGTCACATGTAGGGTTGGGTATCGTTTGGTTTTTTTCCGATACCGGTGCTAAATCGGTAGCCTACTTTTAAAACGGTGCCGGTGCCTAAACGGTGCCTGAACCGATACTTTTTTAAAAAGTTTTAAAAGAAGAAGAAGAAACAAGAAGGATAGGCCTACTAAACAACAGTCGGTGACATTTAAGATTAACGCATTGTTTATTACTAAGGCCATATGGTCAAAATTAAATGATTTAATAGTGATGTAATAACTATAACTTCTAATAAACAATAACTTATTTCACCTGTAAATTGCTGTTGAACGACAAAAACAACAACCAGATGGGAAAAGGGTATTTTACAATAACTTTGAATGCACCGCGAGGCTGTAGGTTACCAGTTTCAGTGAATGCACCGTCTGTGTTTTTCCGATGTCGGCAGCTGCTGCGCTGCAGAGCAGACTGTTGAAATACAGTCACACTTTACACTGTTTAACGTTACCTGTCAGCATTTTAACCGTGTTTAATCCAGCTGCTAGCTAAAGGTAGGCTAACGTTACCTGCTGTCAAGTGTAGTGTAAAGTCAGGCACCGAAATGTTCGTTCTTATTCGGTCTCGTTACTACCATTTACGTCGGAACAGGGGACCTATTGGCACCGAGTTTCGGTACCCAACCCTAGTCACATGAGACACAGCCATCTTCTAACTGTATATAAACTGGGAACTATATTCTCAGAAAAGCGAAGCATTGCCGCCCAAGTAGCAGAAGTAGCACTGCTTCGTCGGTGTGTTCCTTTAAGGTTGGATGCCCAACCCTACCTGGTGAAACATTCATTACAGTCTCTCTCTCTCTCTCTCTCTCTCTCTCTCTCTCTCTCTCTCTCTCTCATACACAGGAGGGAGCTATAAGAAGATTGGATACTACGACAGCACTAAAGGCAATCTGTCCTGGTATGGGAATGACAAGTGGATAGGTAAGAGGCATTCATCTTTCTCAGCTCCTTTATTTCCCTCTTTTTCACTGTCTGTTGCACTCCTTCTACATTCTAATCTCCTGTTTTCTCTGACCCTGCAGCTTCACCTTTTCTGCCTCTAATTTCTCCTCCCTTCCTCCTTTATGGCACTCTCCTCTCTCTCCCTCCCACTCTTTACTTACAAGGTTGTCTGTGAATGTTCATCAATCAATCAGTCAGGTTTCATTTAGCATGTCAGAAGAGCAACGCTTCTGCAAACTTTTCACAGCTCACCAGACACCCAAGTGATGCAGCAGTGAATCGAGCCACAGTTAAAGACTCTGATGGGCCCACGTGCTATGGAGCGACAACTTCATTCCATTTACTAGTTAAACATAAGAACCCCTTCAAAGCCATGACAGCAGTACAATAAATAGAAGATGATAGTTGACAGTCTAACGAAAACAGGAGAAAGCAATCTAGGTGGTGTAATAAGATTGGAAAGGGCCCCATGACCTTGACTTTGAGGAATGAAATCGTCTTACCTCGTCAGTACACAGGAGAGTGTTTTCTGTTGTATTGTTATTGTGCCTGTGTGTGTGTGTGTGTGTGTGTGTGTGTGTGTGTGTGTGTGTGTGTGTGTGTGTGTGTGTGTGTGTGTGTGTGTGTGTGTATGTGTGTGTGTGTGTGTGTGTGTGCGCGTTGTGTGTGTCAGTTCTCCTTCCCTGAGCACTGGAGACCTGCTAACCTTTACGCATTTTGCATAGCAGGCACACATTTTTATGTCAAAGTACCCGGTGACGAGTTATTACTTTAAGTTATGCACAAATGGGCCAGTGAGGGTTTTGTTCCCTTTTTTCTCTTGAATAAATGGTGATAACTGGTAATGCATTAAAAAAAATATCTGAAACAATCAAGACATTAAAGGGATAGTTTGGAGAAGCTGGCAGAAGCACTGACACAGAAGCTATGAAATGTACTGTGGACGGGGGCAGCAGTTTAAGTGTTCGCTATATATGAGTTGCTCTGCTCGTGCTTGTTGACTCCAGGGAAGTGAAGAATTCGGTTCTAATGTAGAATATCCAGCAGCAAGTGTACTGCTGTTTATTCACATAGAAGTATGTTGAATTATAGTGCACACATTGGGGATTAAGTGCATTCGCAGCGGCGGACTTCACTTGACTTCAATTCAATTTTATTTATAGTGTCAAATCATATCTAGAGTTATCTCAGGACACTTTACAGATAGAGTAGGTCTAGACCACACTCTAACTTTTACAAAGACCCAACAATTTCCCACAAGCAAGCATTTGGTGGGACAATGGCGAGGAAAAACCTTTTTACAGGCAGAAACCTCAGACAGACCCAGGCTCTTGGTGCATGGGCCGCCATCTGCCGCTGCCGGTTAGGACACAGAGACACAGATATACAGAAATACGATTCATAATAATTATAGCAGTTGGCATGATGCACTGTGGCACTTATAGTAACAGTAAAGATAATAGAACTATGACTAGAAATAATACCACAGCAGCATCTGCCACCTGAACCACCAAATCTGCGAGGCGAGAAAGCATAAGGACTCCGGGCAATCACCTAGGAGCTATGTTAGTAACATGCATTAAAAGGTGAAGTAGATCAGATGAACGGTTCTCGAGATATACGAAGGACAGACACACAAATTCTTGCTTTATAGCTAGATATGCAAGGAGGAATGTAGTTGTTTCTAACAGCCATGTTCTTATTCAGCCTGTATTGTTATTGGATCATTATACCATTAAGTAACAACCTACCTATAAAATGAACAGCTGTATTAACCAGCTCAGAAAAATAAATGTCACCATAGCCACAGCATAGTACGTTTAGACTGATTAGGGTTTCGACAGCTAAAAACAAAAACATGACCTAGGTAAATTCAGCCTCTGCGCTGGAATGCATATGTTTATCTAACCACCAGAATACAGAGAGGTGAAATGAACTCTGTCTCTATCCTGTATCTCAGCTGAGCTTCAACATTGAATTTATAGAGTGATATTCAATTCAATTCAATTCAATTTATTTATAGTATCAAATCATAACAGGAGTTATCTCAAGACACTTTACAGATAGAGTAGGTCTAGACGACACTCTATAATTTACAAAAAACCCAACAAGTCCCCCCAAGAGCAAGCACTAGTGCAACAGTGGCAAGGAAAAACTCCCTTTTAGGAAGAAACCTGGGACAGACCCAGGCTCTTGGTAGGAGGTGTCTGCTGGCCGTTGGGGTGCACCACAGTATAGTAAATAAACAGCGGTTAGAAAAAGTGGGTGTAGTAGTGCAGGGAGCAGCACGGCATAGCAGGGTATTTCTCAGCAGAACCACAGCAACAGCTGGAACCATGATTTTGGTGCCATCATAATCCCAGGATTTCATCCTGGGTGAAAAAGAAACAGAAAGACTCCGGGGAGCAAGCTTCCCAGAGCTAGGTTAGTAACAAACATTTCTAGGACAGAGAAGCAGGTGGGCCGGGCTAGGCAGATGCTGCAACTCCTCACTCCCTAACTATAAGCTTTATCAAAGAGGAGAGTCTTAAGTTTACTCTTAAATGTGGTGACAGTATCTGCCTCCCGGACCCAGACTGGGAGCTGGTTCCACAGGAGAGGAGCCTGATAGCTAAAGGCTCTGGCTCCCATTCTACTTTTAGAGACTCTAGGAACCACAAGTAACTCGGCATTCTGGGAGCGCAGTGCTCTAGTGGGACAGTAAGGTACTATGAGCTCTTGAAGATATGATGGTGCTTGACCATTTAGAGCTTTGTAGGTCAGGAGGAGGATTTTAAATTCAATCCTGGATTTTATAGGAAGCCAATGCAGAGAAGCTAATACGGGAGTATTATGATCTCTTTTCTTTGTTCTTGTCAGTACACGAGCTGCAGCATTCTGGATCAGCTGGAGAGTCTTAAGTGACTTGTTTGAGCTTCCTGATAGTAAGGAATTACAATAGTCCAGCCTGGAAGTAACGAATGCATGGACTAGTTTTTCAGCATCATTCTGAGACAGGATGTTCCTTATATATTGTCATTATAATAATCTTATAGGATAATACACCACATTATCTGTTGATTTATGCGTATGCATATGTGTATATTGCCATGCACATGTCATACTGTAAAAATAAATCTCCCTCATGGGACAATAAATATCTATCTATCTATCTATCTATCTATCTATCTATCTATCTATCTATCTATCTATCTATCTATCTATCTATCTATCTATCTATCTATCTATCTATCTATCCATCTATCTATCTATCTAGCTGTATATCTATTTATCTATCTATCTATCTATCTATCTATCTATCTATCTATCTATCTATCTATCTATCCATCTATCTATCTATCTATCTAGCTGTCTATCTATCTATCTATTTATCTATCTATCTATCTATCTATCTATCTATCTATCTATTTATCTAGCTATCTATCTAGCTAGCTATCTATCTCTCTATCTATCTATCTAGCTATCTATTTATCTATCTATCTATCTATCTATCTATCTATCTATCTATCTATCTATTTATCTAGCTATCTATCTAGCTAGCTATCTATCTCTCTATCTATCTATCTAGCTATCTATTTATCTATCTATCTATCTATCTATCTATCTATCTATCTATCTATCTATCTATCTATCTATCTATCTATCTATCTATCTATTTATCTATCTATCTATCTATTTATCTATCTATCTATCTATCTATCTATCTATCTATCTATCTATCTATCTATCTATTTATCTATCTATCTATCTATCTATCTATCTATCTATCTATCTATCTATCTATCTATCTATCTATCTATCTATCTATCTATCTATCTATCTATCTATTTATCTAGCTATCTATCTATCTATCTATCTATCTATCTATCTATCTATCTATCTATCTATCTATCTATCTATCTATCTATCTATCTAGCTAGCTATTTAATCACTAAGGCATGAGCTTGTCAACACCTGTCACAAACAAGGATAATATCAGGATAAATTTGAGTCTGAGTTTTAAGTGCAGTGTATAATTTTACATTGGATTAGACCATGTCAATGTTAAGGAAAAACTCAGGAGCGGCACAACTCATTTCACATTGTGAAGAAGATTCGGGAGACTTGATTAATTACACAGAAGCATTTAACACAACAATAAACACTCAATTGAGAAAATAATTTAGGCAGGCAGTACAGTTAAACCAAGGTCCTGTCTTCCTCATGCTGGAGGCGTTAAGTTTAGCTGAACCTTTAAGGTAAACAAAGTATACCTGAATATTGTGTGCGCCCAAATATCTCAGCACAGACAAAATGTGTTATGTGTTTACTTCCTCCATGACCTTAGCAGGATGAGCAGCACCGTCTTATCACACAGCTGCTACGTCTCCCATCTCCCATAAAGGCACAAAGTACTCCTCTGCCTGAAAAGGTTCTGAGGTTATGTTGGACACTGACCTGAATGAGACCTGGCTACCACTGTCTCAACTTGCATAGCATGAGTTCGTAAACTGGAAATTCCACCACAGCCAATACCATAAAGCGTGCACCCAGAGAAGAATATCATCCCATAGGTCATTGTTAATTTCTTTGCCTATATCCTGCTCCAATGATGCTTTGACAGCTAACAATGAGTAACTATGAAGAGAGAAAATAATTTCATATCCACATGATAAGATACCTTTTGACATAGTGGTAATAAAACAAGCATCAATTGAGGGGCTTACAGCCTGAGAGGGAATTTGGGAAATTGTGTCCTGGACAAAGCTACTTACCTGTAGATATCTAAAAAAAAAAAATGACGAAGAAAAATAAAGCGCTGAAATCTGTTGGAAGGATGCAAAGATGCTCTCAATATACAAACCATTAAATGACTTCATGCCAAGATTAGACCACATGGAAAAAGCTCCATCTGCTAGAGAGGGATGGAAAGCGTGATTTTTTGATAGTGAAGCATGTTTGCAACAGTGTCTTTCGTCAACACAGAGTGAACACATAAAATTAAACCTCCTTCTCAAACATACATTGGATGGACAGTATATTATAGAAAAGACTAAATACATCCTATATGTATGGAAAGAAAAGGTTAATTTAACATAGGTTTAAGGATATCGTTGAGAAAACTGAATACATTCTATCTGAAAAATATTGATTAGAGGTTAAGGGCCAGATGTACGTACATTTGCGAACGTAGCGTTATCAGCGCCATGGCTCACCCGCAGATAGCGAACGCAATGATACCATAGTTTACGCCATATTTACCAAACCTGCAGGTCATCCGTAATTAGCGCCTTTCTCCGCCCACTATACCGTAAACTGTAAGTACTTGTGCTATGATACGGCTGAGTGCAGACTGCGATATTCCCACTGCTGATGCTATGACTGTTTGAAATTATCCTGATGCCAATATTTGTAATGTAGCGAGGAGTTTAACAACTGCTGGAATGTGAACTCTGAGTCGGAGATTCGATGTCATCTTTGATTTCTTCCAGTAACTGTAATCTTGCATGGCTGCTTAATCTGTGATCCTTGTGGCAAAACTCCTTTCAGCTCGTCTCCTCGGCCTATGTCTTCGTCTTGCTCGGATTACTGCTGTCATTTCACCAGGAGGCATATGTGAGGAAACCCGCTTCCAGGTTTACACCTGCTTTTAAGAGGCGGAGAATTTTAACCGCAAGATAGAGGCGCGCTATCACTGGCGGTTTTTGTACATACCGCGGAATACGTAATTAAGCGCTCTTTACGCTTCCCCTCCCATCTCTTTACGGTAAACTTCCCCGCGACCCTCCCATGAATAAATATGCATGACACGAAAAACGCAATTTGCCCTTTTCAGCTCCCACGACATGCAGTTTGCGCTTTTACATCATTGCGGCCTGTTTGTACATACCTCGCCATGATTTTACGCGCACGTTGCGACACAAATACGCCTGAAGTGGGCGCAAAAGCGTTAGTACATCTGGCCCTCAGTGTCATCACAGTCGATCTTTTGGAGGGGTGGCCCTCCTCAAGTCCCTGGTAATACAGTCAATAAAGGCTGTAGAAGAGGCCACATTGACACCTGGGCAGGTGTGCAGAATGCTCTTAAGAGTTTCGAAACTCTGGATTGGCAGCTTTCCCTGCCCGCATTTTACTTATTAAATCTAAAATAGTTAATAGATTACTTTCTAATGTAACAAATCTAATACGTATAATAATGTCTAATATCTTCTAATACATGCTCTTGTGTTGTTCTTTACCATAGCAAAACTAAGACTATAGAAGTGTAAAAAAAAGGGCTACGTGAAATTATTCCAATTCTCCTACCCCCGTGACAAGTTGTCTGGCTGATGCAAGGTCGGGGCTCTGCCGGGGCCTGCCTTCGTAAGGATACTTCTAGGTCAGGTCTTGGAGGTTTCTTTCTTATGACCCATTTTAGAAATCTATTAGGTGGCCAGGGTTCCTTTTATGCGTCTAAGAATATAGTCTGATAGAAATGTTAAGTTGAAATTATTTTATGTGACATAGCTCTGTTAGTGGTATTGTTAGCTAGCGAGTGATGGTCAAAGTCACTATTTACGATTTACTTCTTTCTTTGTTTTTGAGGGGAATAAGACATGAGCTTCTTTCACGAGGAATACAAATCCCAACGTGACAGAAAGTGTGGTACTGAAGGTTAATTATTTCAGCTTCGCCAATAACAGCTGGCGTTAGCTGGTTCAGGATGCTCCAAGGCTTTATCTGCTATATATAGATATATACAGTACCAGTCATATATATATATATATATATATATATATTTATATTTATATATATATATATATATATAGAGAGAGAGCTTCAGTCTCCCCCTAAGTTCCAAATAACCAAAACGTTCTATGATTCAACACTATCTTAAGGTATAGGAGTTGCTTTTTTTCATCCCATATTCCCCACCAATCCGCTGCTGTGTTTGTTGACATATCGGATGTGACATGCCAAGCTGTAATGTCTGCTGGTAGGGTTTGACGTCACTCTCGTCTACTGTCCACACTGATACATTACTGGCTGTGTGGCAGACATTGTTTTTGGAACCAAGCCAACAGACAGCAAGGTCATCCTAGTGGCCTATTGCTTCTATTTGACAAGACCCGAGGGAGGGCCGGAGGAAATGTCGACCTCCTGTGTCTTAGGTGTTTGACCCTGCACTCATGTGGCTCTGATTGGGACTGTCAGGGCCATCTGGACGGTGTTTGGAAGTCAGCAGATACTCTTGGACAGTAGACGGGCTGATTAATACGGTGCAAGAAGCCAGTTTCATGTGTGTGACAGCCAGTCACCCCAAGGCACTCGTCAAGATGTCCTCCTTCCTCCCTGCCAGTATGGGTGGTCTAGCAGCGTCCTTCCTGGCAGTAAACTCCAAAAATAGCCAGGATGGTGACATGACAGAATTAGGCCTCCTCAAGGTGACCGGGACTTGATTGTAGAGTAGTTGTTACGTGCTGATGTGTCACAGCTCTGGCTTCATATTAGTTCTCTCCTCCAAATCCCATTCTCTTCTTCCCTCTTGCCTTGTTTCCTCCTCTACTTCCCCTTCCTTTCATTACAATCCATTCTTCCCTCATGCCTTCTTTATCTTCTTGTCTCTTTGTTTCTTTCTTACCCCTCTCATGCCTTCTCTCTTCTCCTCCACCATTCTTTCGGTCTCCTTGGCAAACACTCGCTGCCTCTCTCATATTGCCTTGGTAACCATCATGGGGTCAGTCGCCATGGTAACGCACTGTCCCGATTCCACCATCAAGGGCAGGGGGAGGTATAAGTGTTGGAGAACACATTTTCCCAAAGGACTCTCGCTTACACACACACACACACACACACACACACACACACGCTTTAACCAACACACTTTAACCGACACATGTACAGCTATACTCTGCATCTGCCTTCACCAAACAGTTACATCTATAGTATCTCACAAAAGTGAGTCCACCCCTCACATTTTAGTAAATATTTCATCATATCTTTTAATGGGACAACACTAAAGAAATTACACTTTGCTACAATGTAAAGTATTAAGTGTACAGCTTGTATAACAGTGTAAATGTGCTGTCCCCTCAAAATAACTCAACACACAGCCATTAATGTCTAAACCGCTGGCAACACAAGTGAGTACACCCCTATGTTAAATTCCCATAGAGGCAGGCAGCTATGCATCCTGGTAATGTCCTTGGCCTTTGGAATTCAAATAGCCCCACATCATCACATACCCTTCACCATACCTACAGATTGGCATGGTTTTATGTCGGTTACCCTAACAGCTGGTTTGATTTGCATTGAGAGATGATTTTATGGAAAGTACCCCATGCCAATCTCTAGGTATGGTGAAAGGTATGTGATGATGTGGGGCTATTTTAATTCCAAAGGCCAAGGGAACTTTATCAGGGTGCATAGTATCCTGGATCCATGAAATAACTGGCCTTTAAAAATAAAGATCTGTCTGCTGCCTTTATGGGAATTTAACATAGGGGTGTACTCACTTTTGTTGCCAGCGGTTTAGACATTAATGGCTGTGTGTTGAGTTATTTTGAGGGGACAGCACATTTACACTGTTATACAAGCTGTACACTTAATACTTTACATTGTAGCAAAGTGTATTTCTTCAGTGTTGTCCCATTAAAAGATATAATGAAATATTTACTAAAATGTGAGGGGTGTACTCACTTTTGTGAGATACTGTACTCTCGTGCACAGTGCATAATTCTGGAGCCTTACTTTTTTACCTTTTTTTTACTGCATAAGTCTTTGCTTTATTAACAAGGCATTGCTGTTGTACACAGGGTGAGGAAAATGTCATGTAAAATGCAGAAGTAAAGAGAGGCAAATCATGTAGTCCTTAAAATTGTACATCATGGGACTGGCATGCACTTTTTCTAGCATAGACTACTGCAAATGTTATGAGGGTATCCTTCATGGTTACAGGAACAAGAGTCTACAGCCAAGCAAGTGGTGGTGCTTTGAGCTAAATGCAAATATCTGCATGCTAACATGCTCACAATGAAGGGGTTTATTGCCACAGTAAGTTATACCTACGTGGAATTTGCATAAGAAGTAAACAAATACAGAAAGAGAAACACATATAGACAAAATAGCTCTAATGAATCCATGCTTTTAAGCAACATTATAGTATTTAACCTTAAAATAACTTTACAACCGTGGAGGTCAGGGCAAGTGACTAATGTGTCTGTTTGGAAATTAATACTGTAGCAATGCTTAATCATGTACTGTATACATTAAAATAGACCTCAGCTTCTTTTTGGGTGTTTTCAGGAACTTGTTTAGGTGGAACATTTGCACCCCACAAAAGAAAACGCCACATACAATATTAAATAAAGTTAACTGTTGACACAATACAGTAACGTGAGCTATTTAAATTAGCAATAGTTTTTTATGTTGTGTTCCCTGTATTGAATCAAAAATATTTGTTGTATGAATACCAAACACTAAGCTTTTGGCGTATGAATCACAATGTAATCCTCTGCATCAGACTCTGAAGTGACACATAAGATCCTCACATGCACACAATCCAGCAGCGTCCATAGCAACACATTTGTGAGGAAAAATAAGCTTCTGTTAGTATTCTGACCTTAAGACTCCATGACGACATGGCTAATATTAACATCTCATTCAAACATGCCAAAGCTCACAGATCTTCCACTGCATCGCCTGGGGCTCCTCTGTACCGCTCAAGCTTCAGATGCTCTGATGGCGCAGCTAAGTAGGCAACACTGATGCACACACTTCTATTCTCACACATGCTCTGCCATGCAAAGCCCATGTTGTAAATGGAATGTAAATTTTATGGATGCTAAATCTCATTACATTACTGCTCTAGGTTAGGAGAGTAGGAGAGTATTCCCAGCAGTTGCAGGAGAAAGTGGGAAAGAGTACAAGGGGGAAATATAAGTATAACATAACAAATATCAATAAGGTGTGAATCCAATATATATTCACCATGCCAAATATAACAGGTTAACTGTGAGGATCGTAAAATATAAACTGGTTAAGGGTAACAATATGATCGAGGACATTTAAAGCTGTTACAGCTCAGCTGCTAACTGGGTCAAAACTGCAAACATATAGACGAGTATGGGCTGATTACCACTAACTCTGTGGTGTTTTATTCAACTTGGTATTATTCATGTCATGTTACAAAAATCCTGTCTGTCCTCAGAATCAGCAGTTTGTTTTTATCTCTTTACCTCCACAAGTCAATAACATGAATGTTTATTATTTATTTGTAATTTTGGCAAGTGCTGTCTCTGTGCTATGATGCTTTCTAAATCCTGAATGAAAGTCCTCAAATAAACTATTGTTATGTAAGAAATCACATAACTGATTTGTGACTACCTTCTCAAGGATTTTGGAGAGGAAGGGAAGATTAGATATAGGTCTATAGTTGGCTAAGACCTCAGGATTGAGGGTGGGTTTTTTCAGAAGAGGTTTTATCACAGCTACTTTAAATGACTGAGGTACATAACCTGTTAATAAACACATATGGATCTATATATCTATATCTAGTAACAAAGTCTTAACCAAGGGTAAAACTTATTTAAGTAGCCTAGTTGGGATGGGGTCTAAGAGACAGGTAGATGGCTTAGCTGTAGAATTTTTTTGCGTTGATTGGGGAAGTTCAAAAAAGCTGTCTAAGTATAAGTCAGGTTTTAAAGCTGTTTCTAGCGCTCCTGCGTTCAAAGATAAACCGTTAGAAGTTGAGGGCAGGGGGGGATGAATTTTATTTCTAATTGTTATAATTTTATCATCAAAGAAGCTCATGAAGTCGTCACTACTCAGAGCTATAGGAATAGATGGCTCAGTAGAGCTGTGACTGTCTGTCAGCCTGGCTACAGTGCTGAAAAGAAACCTTGGGTTGTTCTTATTTTCTTCTATTAGTGATGAGTAATAGTCTGATCTGGCATTTCTGAGGGCCTTTTTTATATGTTTTCAGAATCTTGCCTGTCCAAACGAGATTCTTCCAGTTTGGTGGAACGCCATTTACTTTCAAGTTTTTGCGAGGTTTGTTTTAATTTGCGGGTTTTGGGGTTATGGAGCTAGGTTGTTGTTTCTTTTGGTCACTTTTTCCTTTTTGTTTTTGCTCCAGTTGTCCTATTGTGTTTTTTTTTTTTTTTTCAAGTTTACTTGTAATTCCAATGTATTTTCCTCGCTGTTAATGCATCCCATTATATAGCTTGGGTTTGTCTCACTATTAATGTGATTTTCTAGATACCCCTGAATATCAGGGGTTGATTTGCTCAACAACCTATTAATATTCCTCCGTTCAATCTCCATATTGTATCTTTCTGTCAGCAAACTTCAAAGCTATAGTGTGTAGTTTCTGTGGAATGACAACAAAACTGTTGTTACATCCACATGATACAAGCCTTCCGTAATCACGCACCACCCCCACCCCTCCTCCATGCAGTTGTTAGTAGCCACGGAGGATTAAAAAAACATGGAATCTTCAGAAGAGGTAATTATCTTTACTCAATTTTCTGCGCGCAAAAGTCACAATCTTCTGAACATAGCCATACTGAGAAATACAGAGAGAGTTTTGTGAAGCTGAGT
The DNA here is from genome assembly GCA_023631565.1 of Gymnocephalus cernua. Lineage (NCBI taxonomy): Eukaryota > Metazoa > Chordata > Actinopteri > Perciformes > Percidae > Gymnocephalus > Gymnocephalus cernua. The sequence goes on along the minus strand of CM042438.1, from coordinate 31,196,061 downwards.
CTTAATTAGCTTTGTATCAACTCATTTGGCAATGGCTTGAATGTAACGGACATTCATTAAAGGGATACTTCACTGATTTAGCATTCAACTTTGTATCAGTAGATATCCGGTAGTATTTCTGAATGACCATGCTTCCCTCCCTCATGTCCCCCTGAGACGGGAGATCTCTGCATTGGGGGGTCTGGAAAAAATCTTCCGATGACGTAAAATGACGATTTTTGCGTCATCGGAAGATCTTTTGACCCGAGGCAAAGGACTACAGCCAGTAATAGGAGCTACTTCCGCATGTTTTCAACCCGCCCATCACCCGAAGTGAGCCGATCTCAGCCGGAAAAAACTAAATGTCAGCCACCTTGAATCTTCGCTAAACAGGGCTCTCTTCTCAGCAGCAAACCTTTACAACAATTATTTGCATTCAAACTACCGCACGTGTACCACCGGGATACATCGCTACAGATCGGAGAATATGCAGGAAACGTTATTACAGACGGAATAATCGGCACACTATGTGAGCTTCGCCTGCATGGAGACCAGCACGGAGACCAGCACGGAGACCAGCATGGAGACCAGCGGTAGGGGACATCCTCATCGGCTAGGTGGGAAGCTAACGCTAGCCGGCCACCTGTCCCATCAATCCTACTTGCAAGTGTCCGTTCATTAAACAACAAACTGGACTACATCCAACTTCAACGAAACTCCCAACGCGAGTTCAGAGACTGTGTTTTTTGTTATCGTGGAAACATGGCTGAACAACAGTGTTCCGGACTGTCCACTTACCAGGACTGCTAGCCCTCTGACGATCCGAGCTAGAGATGCTCTGTATGAAGGTGAGCTGTGTTAACACGGACTGGTGCAGAAATGGGGTGATTTGTATCCAACTAACTGCTAACCGCTGGAGTTTGTGACTGTTACATGGCGACCATTCGACATTCCACGCTAATTCACGGCTGTGTTTATACTCGGTGTTTACAGCCCACCAAGCCTAATGCTAGTATGCTTAGCTGAACTTTACGGAGCCTATAATGTGTGTGTGCACTAAAGCTAGCCTGTTTCGTATGTCGTTATTATATAATGTAGTTTTTATATATTTTAAATCTGTAACACCACTTGAGCCACGATGAAACGTTGTTTCGTGTATATGGTTGAAATAACAGTAGGCGTGGCTTGGGAGTGGACTCAAAGCAGTGAAGCGATGTGCATTCTGGGATTTGGTGTCTTTCATCCATATGAGCAAAAAACACATTTTCTGGCTTTTCTCAGCCTAGAAGGCACCAATTAAAAAAAAAATTCACATTTCTGCTACATAAGTGACCCAATTTAAAGATATATTCAGCTTTCCAGCGGTGAAATACGCCTTTTATATAAAAAACAAACGTACGCACTAAAGCTTTAAATAAACCGCCAGGTAAATGGTGCTATGATCGGACATGCCAGCCACTCCTATTTATCATCCATATTCCTATCATCTTTCAGTATGAGAGAAGAATCTATTCTAGAGTAAATAGAGTGTGATGCTGAATAATGACTGAAGTCCCTCTGCAAAGGATGAAGTCCGTCCACACATTGAAAAAGCCCATTTCTTCCCATGCTTTTGTCACCAACTTGGTTTATTTCGCTATAGTTGTGTCAAGGTCATAGTCCACTCCTCTGTATAGGGTCTCCTCCACATATACATATACCCTCAGCTTCTACATACAACTAAAGTGTGCTCTTGTATGGTTATTAAAGGGATACTTCACCGATTTAGCATTAAGCTTTGTACCAGTAGAAACACTGTAGTACTTTTGAATGACCGTGCGTCCCTCCCTCATGTCCTCCTGAGACGAGAGATCTGGAGAGATGTGGGTCTGGTAAAAAATCTTCCGATGACGTAAAACGACGATTTTTGCCCAGAGTCTGTGGACTACAGCTAGCTAGGTCCACATGTTTTCAACCCGCCCATAGGGCAGCCCACCAAGCGCTAATGGTAGTATGTGTTAGCTGAACTTTACGGAGCCTATAATGTGTGTGCACTAAATGTAGCCTGTTTTGTATGTTGTTTTTATATAATGTCGTTTTTATATATTTAAATGTGTAACACCACTTGAGCCATGGTGAAACGTTGTTTTGTGTATATGGTTGAAATGACAATAAAACACACTTGAGTTGAGTTGAATGCCTCTGTCTGTCTGTAAATAGTAGGCGTGGCTTGGGAGTGGACTCATAAAGCAGCGAAGCAGGTACATTCTGGGATTTGGTGTCTTTCATCCATATGAGCCATAAACACATTTCTGGCTTTTCTCGGCCTAGAAGGCACCAATTAAATTTTTTTTTTCTCACATTTCTACTACATAAGTGACCCAATTTAAAGCTTATAAATTCAGCTTTCCAGCGGTGAAATAATGCCTTTAAAGTGGGACTTATAGCAATCTCAGCTTTTCCTTTTTAAGTTTTAAGTTTGGTCATAACTTTAGCCCTCCAAAAAGGTGTCATCAACCCTTATTATATGTTGACTCTCTTTTTGTTTTTAGGGGGAAAGCCTTCCAGAAAGTAAGGGCCCCCAACTAGTAACAAGATGTAACCCATAAGCAGTTAACTTACCCATGCTAGACCCGTAAACATCTGTGTTTCGGTCCCTTTCAGGCCAAAAAGACAATACCAAATCCATTGGTTAAGATTTTGCCGAATCCGAAACTGAATACTACTCCCATTCTCAGTCCATTAACACAGTAAATACATTAATGAAGTAAACAAATGGTTAACACAAGTTTTTAGCTGTGACTGTCCTTCCTTTGCCGTACCTGAAGTTGCTGCATTTTGGCTGCTGTCTGTAGATTCCTTCATGCACAACTCATATTCTTTCGGATGTTTGATACGCAAATGTTTTAACAGCGGCAATGTTGTGTATTGTTTAGGCACCTCGCCACCACGAGACAAATCGGCATTGCAAATTGAACATGTAACTGGACTTGAATGGCCTTCTTTTGACTGAAAGTACTGCCAAACAACACTTTTTCTGCTCACGAGTTCCATTTTCATTTTCTCACAGCCTACTGCATTGAACGGTCCACCTACGTAAAGACCTTCCCAGCGGCATCATCACGTCGACCAGCGTAGCGCGCGTAGTGCAAGCGTAGGGTTCGGTTCGGTGGAAAAAAATTCTAAGGTTCGGCAGAAACCGAACCTGTCAAAAAGCCCAAAACTTGGTTGAAGCCGAATCCGGGATTTGGTGCATCCCTATTCTCATTCATCCCCCCTATCCCCTCTTCCCCCCCTTCCTTGTGTTTTCTAGGCTCAGGACCGCCTGCAGACCAGACGGTGGTCATCGAGGAGTTTCGTTACCTGTCCCAGAAGATCTTTGTGTCCGTGTCTGTCTTTGCTGGGTTGGGAATCCTGCTGGGAATCATCTGCCTCACCTTCAACATCTACAACAGCAACGTCAGGTACAAAAGCTCACCTTTACTAGAAATCGATCGAGATAAAGATCAAGTTCAAAGTTGCACCAAACATCAGACACACACTGTGTCTAGAGACTAGCTGGTGAACACGTGTTTTCTTTAAATCAGTGCAAAAAAGTTGGACTGAAGCCCCTTTCTGAAATGCGTGAAATACACAGCATTGCTTCACCTACCTGTTAAACTGATGTCTAGTCATGACATGGTAGGGCCTTTATGGAGAGAGAGACAATACTCTCACGATATTTGGCATCTGTTGCGCCAGGGGGGAGACAAAGAGAGAGGCGAGTTAAAAACGTCATGTTTTCTGTTCTCTCTTAGAATCAGAACCAGAATCACAACAAGCTCTAATAGTACAGGCATTGTGCAACATGACCCTACACAAATTGCAACAGGAACTCTTTCAACTGATCTAGTCTCATAAAATTCTCCTCTATAACATATTAAAGTCCTAAGAGATCTGACTGGTGGAAAGTATTGAAAAATATTGAAGTCAGTGATGCTGCCACAATTTCCTCAGCCCATGTGGAGACACTACTGTACAGGTGAATAGGGAAAATATTTTAAGTAAAAGATTTCACCATGAAACTTCCCCAGTAGATTATTTACATTAATACAATAGTTTTTGTATTACAAGTTTTCTGAACTTTGGTCCAGTATTGAGTGAGAACCCTGTAAACGGCAGCCACGAACCAGGCGGCAATGGTCAGTTAGCGTCCACTAAAAATGTTGTTTCTGCCACTGACAGGCTCTGAATATTATTCTAAGTGTTTGACAAAATTATGGAAAGGATCCCTTCAGAGATATACATTTTTGTTAATAAGGAAGCTGTCCAACGTCCAACTTTTTGTTAAATATGAAACAGCCCCAAAATCACCATCTCCACTTATCCATTACCCTTGACGTCACGTCTTCAAATTCAAACAGCAACAAACTTCCACAGTCCTTCTCCTAGCCTGTTCAATAACGTGGTCCAACGTCAATACATGGCCAAGTAATTGACTTCTGCTCTTCTTGACTTTTTTACATTTATGCAGACTTCCTCTCATTAGGGCATTTACGTTTCAGAGCATTGCATCTGGAATACCAAAGCCTCTTACCTTTGTTCCATAGTTGGCTATTTTGTATTTAATGCTAGTCAGCTATCCACTGAGGCCTGAAGAGCTTCCCCCAAACCTTCAGAAATGGGTGTGCCTTGATAAGTGTGTCTTTTCTGTGAACTTTGTTGGCTCTTTCAAGAACCATTTTGGTTTCAACAGAGAATCGTGGAATGACGAATTTGTTTGGCCATGGCTTCCTTTCTGGGCTGCTGCTTCATGACATGATGACTGACCTTGCAGATGATGAATCACATGAGGCAAGAGAGTCCTTGCAGTGCACTTGTGGAAGCATCAAGGGATTGCTCTGAGGTGACACTTTCAGTGTAGCTTTCATTGTGTGGTACTGGATACAAATTGATAACAACTTCTGGTTCAATTGTCACAACCTTATTGTGACCATATGTTTAATTTGAGCAGTGGAATTGAGAGTGAAAAAGTCCTCAAAGTCCGGATCTGAATACTGCAGACTGAAGTCACAGGTGATATTTAATGTCTGCTTCACAGTCAGGTTTAGCTCCTCCATAGTTTCTGGTATTCCAGATGGAATAGTCAGCTTCTCTATTATGGGACCAAACATCACCCTGAGCATTGCTGATTCCAGGCTGTTCTCATGAACCATTCGTACATAGCTACAAAAAGACATCTACTCAGCTACTGGCTCCCCGGGACCAAGATTAGCTCTACGATGAGAAGTAGGTTGTGAAGCTACTCCTCCGCTCATTTTCCAAGGAAAAGTCCTGCCAAGCATTCCTTTGTAGGCCCTGTCGTAAGGACTTGATCAGCACCTTAGCCCCAGGCCACTCCACATGCCATTCTTTGTCCCGGTCACATCCTATTCGTTCATGGACATTGGCAAGGTGGTCCCCACCATAGCTGGCTAGCTCTTGATGGTCAGGAGGCCACTCGTGAGGATCCACCAGTTCTTCTGCGAGCTGCAGCACCTGATGAGACTCAACCCCCTTGAATCGGGACTGTAGTCTGGCAACCATACTGGACAGAAGCTTCCTCTTTACACTGAAGGAATCAATATGATTAACTATAATATATCTGAGAATTTACCCTCTTAAAAAAGTCTCTCTCCTGTTCCTGTTTAAATATATACCCTTCAGACTGCTCTGCTCTCCCTGAATCTCAACAGCTCCACAGATTGAAAAGTTCCATTCAGGGTTTCTGCTAGGAAGACCTCCACGCACTACCCTGCCCAGTGTTGGGAAAGTTCACTTTCTACATGAACTAGTTCAAAGTTCAGTTCACACATTTTAAAATGAACTAGTTCAGTTCATAGTTCATACTTCAAAATTTTGAACTAAGTTCACAGTTCCAAAAATGAACTAGTTCATACTTCTTTTTTTCCATATGTTGCTGCGAGCTATTATTTTTCTAAATTATTGCCACAGCCCATATAGCACCACAGACAGCAATTATTTTATCAGTTTTAACACTGAAACTTTGCATCAGATTTCATCTTCATATCCAATTTTGAATCCTTATCCAACCAAGGTTTACATTAGCATTGAGGGGACAGCATTTCCCCATTGTTGCTTTAACGCTTTGTTGCTGTGCATTCAGTCCACACTAGTAGCAGCTGCAGCTTTCACCCCTACAGTATATTCTCAAAAACATGAGGAAAAACGTGCTGCTTGCATGGTCTTTTTTAATGAGATAATGAAAAAATACAGTATACGACAATATACTGCACCACCACGTTGTCCAGCTGCAGCTGGGAGATGACAACGGAGCCGCTACTGTACACAGTTAATGATATTTGGGTCGAGGATCTGTCTTGACTGTCTTTTGATTTTTTATTTGCTTTCACATTTGCTGTGGATGTGACTGAAGTGCAGATTTTCTTTTTGAAAGCTGGCGGGCAAAGTTTGCACAGAAATGTAAGATTTTTCCCATCCTCACCGACCTTGTCATTAAACTCGTTTAAATGATCATAAGACGCCTCCACCGACGGCGGTGAGACACTGGTGGCTGCTGTTGCCAGATTGGGTATTTTTTTCCGCTACATATGAAGGCCTGTTTATGGTGTGTTTTAGCCAGGTTTTTGCCTGGAAGGCTCTATAGAAATCTGACACCCTACTGAACGAAGATAAACTGAGAGAGCGTGCCGTTCACAGACACCAGAATGAATGAGTTCACAGTAACGTTCATCAGGCAATAATACAGTATGTTCTGTTCATGTTCGCCCAAAATATGAACGCATTCTGCACTATTCTCTTTTGCACTGCCACCATTGCACACATGCTACCATAGCACCTTTAACTCTTAAAATCTATCTATCTATCTATCTATCTATCTATCTATCTATCTATCTATCTATCTATCTATCTATCTATCTATCTATCTATCTATCTATCTATCTATCAACACCTTTCAATACAATGTATGTGTATTGTTTGTGTATTGTGAGGAGTGGCTGTGGCTCTAGGGCTGGGCGTTATGGAGAAAATCAAATATCACGATATCTTTAACCAAATACCTCGATATCGATACCGCAACGATATTGTAGTTTGGACTATTCAATTCAATTCAATTCAATTTTATTTATAGTATCAAATCATAACAGGAGTTATCTCAAGACACTTTACAGATAGAGTAGGTCTAGACCACACTATAATTTACAAAAAACCCAACAAGTCCCCCCAAGAGCAAGCACTAGTGCAACAGTGGCAAGGAAAAACTCCCTTTTAGGAAGAAACCTCGGACAGACCCAGGCTCTTGGTAGGAGGTGTCTGCTGGCCGTTGGGGTGCATCACAGTATAGTAAATAAACAGTGGTTAGAAAAAGTGGGTGTAGTAGTGCAGGGAGCAGCACGGCATAGCAGGGTATTTCTCAGCAGAACCACGGCAACAGCTGGAACCAAGATTTTGGTGCCATCCTAATCCCAGGATTTCATCCTGGGTGAAAAAGAAACAGAAAGACTCCGGGGAGCAAGCTCCCCAGAGCTAGGTTAGTAACAAGCATTTCTAGGACAGAGAAGCAGGTGGGCCGGGCTTGGCAGATACTACAACTCCTCACTCCCTAACTATAAGCTTTATCAAAGAGGAGAGTTTTAAGTTTACTCTTAAATGTGGTGACAGTATCTGCCTCCCGGACCCAGACTGGGAGCTGGTTCCACAGGAGTGGAGCCTGATAGCTAAAGGCTCTGGCTCCCATTCTACTTTTAGAGACTCTAGGAACCACTAGTAACTCAGCATTCTGGGAGCGCAGTGCTCTAGTGGGACAGTAAGGTACTATGAGCTCTTTGAGATACGATGGTGCTTGACCATTTAGAGCTTTGTAGGTCAGGAGGAGGATTTTAAATTCAATCCTGGATTTTACAGGGAGCCAATGCAGAGAAGCTAATACGGGAGTAATATGATCTCTTTTCTTAGTTCTTGTCAGTACACGAGCTGCAGCATTCTGGATCAGCTGGAGAGTCTTAAGTGACTTGTTTGAGCATCCTGATAGTAAGGAATTACAATAGTCCAGCCTGGAAGTAACGAAGGCATGGACTAGTTTTTCAGCATCATTCTGAGACAGGATGTTCCTTATTTTGGCAATGTTACGAAGATGAAAAAAGGCTGTTCTTGAGGTTTGTTTTAAGTGGGCATTAAAGGATATATCCTGGTCAAAAATAACTCCTAGATTTCTGACAGTAGTGCTGGAGGCCAGGGCAATACCATCCAAGGTAGCTATATCTTTGGATATTGAGGATCGGAGGTGTTTAGTACCCAGCACAATCACCTCAGTTTTGCTTGAGTTTAGCATCAGAAAGTTGTAGGTCATCCATGATTTTATATCTGTAATACATGCTTGAAGTTTAGCTAATTGACTGATTTCATCTGGTTTGATTGATAAGTATAATTGGGTGTCATCTGCATAACAGTGAAAGTTTATTGAGTGTTTCCTAATAATATTACCTAGAGGAAGCATATATAAGGAGAATAGAATTGGTCCAAGCACTGAGCCTTGTGGAACGCCATGGTTAACTTTAGCGTACTTGGAGGATTTGTCATTAACATTAACAAATTGAGATCGATCAGAGAAATAGGACTTAAACCAGCTCAGTGCGATTCCTGTAATACCAGCTAAGTGTTCCAGTCTCTGTAACAGGATGGTATGGTCAATAGTATCAAAGGCAGCACTAAGATCTAGTAAGACAAGTATGGAAACAAGTCCTTTGTCTGAAGCAATTAGAAGGTCGTTAGTAATTTTCACCAGTGCCGTCTCTGTGCTATGATGCTTTCTAAATCCTGACTGAAAGTCCTCAAATACACTATTGCTATGTAGGAAATCACATAACTGATTAGCAACTACCTTCTCAAGGATTTTGGAGAGGAAGGGAAGATTAGATATTGGTCTATAGTTAGCCAAGACCTCAGGATCGAGGGTGGGTTTTTTCAGAATAGGTTTAATCACAGCTACTTTAAATGACTGTGGTACATAACCTGTTAATAAGGACATATTAATCATATCTAATAATGAAATGTTAACCAGTGGTAGCGCTTCTTTAAGTAACCTCGTTGGGATGGGGTCTAAGAGACAGGTAGATGGCTTAGCTGAAGAGACTCTTAGCATTAATTGTTGAAGGTTTATAGGGTAAAAGCAGTCTAAGTATATGTCAGGTCTTGTTGTTCCTTCTAGCAGTCCTGCATTTGAAAGTGAACTGTTAGAAGTTGAGGGCAAGAGGTGATTAATTTTATCTCTAATTGTTATAATTTTATCATCAAAGAAGCTCATGAAGTCGTCACTACTCAGAGCTATAGGAATAGATGGCTCAGTAGAGCTGTGACTGTCTGTCAGCCTGGCTACAGTGCTGAAAAGAAACCTTGGGTTGTTCTTATTTTCTTCTATTATTGATGAGTAATAGTCTGATCTGGCATTTCTGAGGGCCTTCCTATAGGTTTTCAGACTGTCTTGCCAATCTAAACGAGATTCTTCCAGTTTGGTGGAACGCCATTTACTTTCCAGTTTTCGCGAGATTTGTTTTAGTTTGCGAGTTTGGGAGTTATACCAAGGTGCTAGTTTCCTTTGCTTCCTCGTCTTCTTTTTGAGGGGAGCAACAGAGTCTAAAGTCGTCCGTAGGCAGGCCGTAGCACTGTCTACAAAATTATCAATTTGGGAAGGACTGAAGTTAACAAAAAGGTCCTCTGTTATATTAAAGCATGACATTGAGTTAAATGCTGTTGGAATATCTTCCTTAAATTTAGCTATAGCACTGTCAGATAGGCATCTAGTGTAGAAGCTTTTATCTAATTTCATATAGTCGGGTAGTAAGAATTCAAAAGTTATTAAAAAATGGTCTGATAATAAACGATTCTGCGGAAATACAATTAAATCTTCAATTTCGATGCCGTATGCCAGCACAAGGTCGAGGGTGTGGTTAAAACAGTGAGTGGCCTTATGCACACTCTGACTGAAACCAATTGAATCTAATAGTGAGTTGAAAGCAATACTAAGGCTGTCGTTGTCAATGTCCATGTGAATATTAAAATCACCTACAATAAGTACTTTGTCTGATTTTAGGACTAAACATGATAAAAACTCTGAGAATTCAGATAAAAATTCTGAATACGGACCTGGAGCTCGGTAAACAACAACAAATATAATTGGCTGTACAGTTTTCCATGTTGGATGTTGAAGATTAAGAACTAGGCTTTCAAACGAGTTATAATTTAGTTTAGGTTTAGGATTAATTAACAGGCTTGAATCAAATATCGCTGCAACTCCCCCTCCTCGGCCTGATCCTCTAGGAATTTGAGTATTATTATGGCTGGGAGGAGTGGCTTCATTTAAACTAACATATTCTTCATTGCACAGCCAGGTTTCGGTAAGACAGAATAGATCAATTTGATTATCTGATATCAATTCATTTATTAATACTGCTTTAGAAGACAAAGATCTAATATTTAATAGTCCACATCTGATTTTCCTATTCTGTTCCATCATTGCAGATGTTGTTTTAATTCCAATTAGGTTGTTAAGTATGGCTCCTCTTTTGTTAACCTTTGATTTAACCGATCTAAGTCGGGGGACAAACACCGTGGTTATTAGGCTATGAGAGGGCGGCTGCTCTAACGGAGGCACAGAGGAGCACGTTGCACTGCACCTCTGATTACTGATGTCTAACTTGGGTTGTCATGGTTTACGACCGCTAATAAACTCGGTCAGATTTTTTGATATGAGAGCGGCTCCATCCCAAGTGGGATGAATGCCATCCCTCTTAATCAGACTAGGCTTTCCCCAGAACGCCTTCCAGTTATCTACGTAGCCCACATCATTAGCTGGGCACCATTCCTTCAACCAGCGGTTGAAGGATGACATGCGGCTGTATTTTTCATCGCTGATCAGGTTTGGCAGGGGTCCAGAGAAAACTACTGAGTCCGACATAGTCTTTGCATATGCACAAAGTGACTCAACATTAATTTTAGTGATCTCCGATTTACATAATCGGGTATCATTGCCACCTACGTGGAGTATGATCTTACTGTATTTACTGTTATTTTTATTTTTAGCCAGCAGCTTTAGATTAGATTCTATATCGCCCGCTCTGGCCCCAGGGACGCACACGACCGCGGCCTCTGGAGCCGACATCCTAACGTTTCTCAGTATAGAACTGCCAATAACCAGAATTGGCTTCTCAGCGGTTGTATCACTGAGTGGGGAGAACCGGTTAGAAAGTTGAGGATGCCCCGATTTGGAGTGACCACTGCTATGTGCACCCCCCGGATTACAGTTAGTGCTATGCTTCCTTCGGACAGTCACCCACCCGCCCGACTGCTTTGGGTCTGCCGGCGGACTGCTAGCAGAAGCTACATGTTGCCCCGCACCAGCTACGCTAAGCTGGCTAGCTACGGAAACATACGACTTTGATTCCATAGTGTGGAGCCGTGCTTCAAACTCACTAAGCCTCGCCTCCAGAACAGCGAATAAACTACATTTATTACAAGTGTCATTATCACTGAAGGAGGCAGATGAATAGCTGAACATTTGACACACAGAGCAAGAGAGAGCAGGAGATGGAGAGGAATTGGCCATTGCTAATGGCTAAGCTAAAGTAGCTAACAGCGTTTTAATCGTGAGATCAGCGAGGCAGTCGCTGTAAGGGAAGATAGCTACAGATACGTGCTTGAGTGCAACTGGTGTAGTCCAAATGCAATTTGAGAAAAATACCCGTTAAATTAAACAGATGCTATGCTTATGCCCCGTTGATGCGGGCTCTAAGCAAGCAAGTGTAGGCCTAGCTAGCCAGTTTAAGTGCAATCCAGGCAAATAACCGCTAAATTAAACAAATTGAGTTTAGCTATGCTTATGCCCCGTTGATGCGGGCTCTAAGCAAGCATGGTTTGTTTTAAATTAATGTAATCCAGGCAAATAGCCGCTAAATTAGACAATAAAGCAGAGTTGAGTAGCTAAGTTTTGTTTGAGCAGCAAACAAGCGACCATAGCACAACACGGAAACACCGGAAATGAGGCAATACGCTTACCGTCAACGTCAGCACCCACGTCAGCGATGAGTATGTCTATTGCACTATTGGTGCTTTCAAAAAATATTTACACAATGAGATTTTTGATAAATAATCATCAGTAATGTGGATTAAAGTGGGTAAAGGCAAATAACAGAACAGTCTGGTAAGTTCAGAAAATGACATAACTTTACTGTAATGCAGCCTTTAAAAAAAAGACAACACTTATGCCATATTACGATATCACAATATCCAAAATGTAAGACGATATCTAGTCTCATATCACGATATCGATATAATATTGATATATTGCCCAGCTCTATGTGGCTCAGGTGGTAAGAGTGGTCGCCTACTGATTGAAGGTTGGTGGTTTGAATCCTGGCCCTGCAGGTCCATGCCGAAGTGTCGGTGGGAAGGACACTGAACCCTGAATTTCTCCCAATGCTGCGCCATCAGTGTGTGAATGTGTGTGAATGTTTATTTGATGAGCAGGTGGCACTTTGTATGGCAGCCTCGGCCATCAGTGTATCAATGTGTGTGAATGGTAAATAGTTCCTGTACTAGTGTTAAGGCACTTTGAGTAGTCGTTAAGACTAGATAAGTGCTGTATAAACAAAAAAAATGTTTGTTCATGATACATGTTTCGAAAAGCAGTATGTGTTTGTGCCTTTGCTACAGGTACATTCAGAACTCTCAGCCCTACCTTAACAACATGACTGCCGTGGGCTGCATGCTGGCGCTGGCTGCTGTCTTCCCTCTGGGCATCGATGGCCTTCATGTCCACAGAAGGCAGTTCCCCGTCGTCTGCCAGGTACACTTTGAATGTTGCTCCAAACACAATGAATTGATTTCAAACTTACTGAATATCAGTTTACTGTGGGAAGCAGGCCTGCAAATAAGGATTATCGTTATTGTCAATTAAAAATTGTCATTGTTCATACAATGTAAAAATCATCATATCAATCATATTTTGTTTATTGAGCACACAGCTGCAATATCCACAGCAGAGGACACCAAGGAGACATCTGGTGCTTGGTTTGTTAAATGAGAAAAGGGAGCTCTGAAGCTTCTTTCTTTTAAAGGTGTATTTTTTAACTTTACACAGGCTCTGTACTTTACACACAGATACCATATTAATATTGATCCTCTGATTTCACTCGTGGATGGAAGCAAATAAGTGTATATCCTAAAACGTTGAACTATTTCTTTAAAGCAAATGAAAGTAATTTGATGATTGAACTAACAACACCCTGCTGATTTTGGTGTTCAGAAGTTTCTCCTAGAAATCAAGTGCAAAGTAACAGAAGTTAGTTTGAAATCATCCTCTGCAGAGCATGAATGTGCTCAACAAATCTCTGAGATTTTTGTGTGCATGTGACATAAAATGGGCCATTCTCTTTGGGATGAAAATAATAAATTATCATTACAGTTGTTTGAAACTGTATTAAAATAATAATTGGCTTGGGGATAATACACATTAATGTCAAACAATGAAGCCTGATAAGGGACCGTTCACCACTGGAGGAAAATAGGGGAGGGTCATGTCTTTTCAGTCTTTGTTGAGGGAAGGGTCACCCAAATTCTTTTAGTCTAGGGGGGGTGTCACCCAACTTTTGTATTCATGAAAAAAGCAACATTTCAAAGTAGCTTGTTTGGTGCATATTTTTCCATGTAGCGCTCAGTCTTGGCCCCCCTTCGCTACCAAATGGGTCTAACCCATGAGTTTGCTGCCCCCCGTGGTAACTGAAACGGGTAATTGCATTGTTTAAAAAATGAGTGGAATAATTACGTCTGGCATGACCAGATATTTTCTAAATATTTTAACGGGGTGATAGAATGCAAAACCGAGTTTACCTTGTCATAGTTGAATAATGACAGTTTGGTGGGTAAATAGGACATACATAGAACCTCAAAGTCCCATAGACACCTCTTTCCTCTGCAAATCTCACTATTTGAAACTGCCTCTGAAAACGGGCAAATCTCAACAAAGCTCATAGTTGACGTCAACTCAGTGGCTGTACCTTATTTCAATCCTTATTTGGCTCTAGTCTCTACCTTTGTCACGCCGCAACATTTACATAGGCTACACCGCTGACCTGAGGTCAGCTTAGCTAGTCTTCTGAATCTAGGTCGCACAGATCTCAGAAATTTTATACATTACTTTTTAATGCTAGAAATCAACTGTGTAGAGGTCGAATATGCCGCAGCCCACGGCGCTCCATACCCGCGCAAAGTCACCGTTTCTGGATTACTGGACTACTAAATTCCGAGGCTTTGACAGAGCTCCAAGGCCTACAGCTCGCTGCTCCCACAGTGTAAATATATGATAGTTATGCCGAAAGTGGAGCGGCGATCTTTCCATAGGATTGAATGGGACGCCTCCTAAATAGACCTCTCAAATTTACAAAAATGCCTTAAATTGAAATTGGACAAGTGTTAGCTTTGTAAGACCTTAGGGTAGCTGTAATATAAGTGGCGTGACGAAATTCAAAGTGTAAATACTATAATTATGCCGAAAGTGGAGTTACTTAGCCACAATCTTTACACATAGGATTGAAGGGACGCTAGCAGCTAACTAAAGCCCTGAAATTCATATAAATGCATAAATTTGAAATCGGACACTAGTGTTAGCTTTGTTAGACCTTAGGGTAGCTGTGATTTAAGTGGCGTGACGAAATTCTAAGTGTAAATATACTATAATTATGTCGACAGCCGGCAGACAGCCAGGTCAACTGAGCTCCGTGGAGGCCCAAGTCCCGGTAGTCCAGTATTCCAGAAACTGTCACTTTTCTCTGGGTATGGAGCGCAGCGGGCTGCCGCTCTCGTCAGACTGTGTGGAGGATCTGAAGTCTGACGCGTCTTATCAAATTTTCAATTAGCCATCAATTTTAGTTGATTTCTCGCATAAAAAACTCTCAGAAGTGAATTTAGTAACTAGCTAAATAGTCTGTGTCTGAAATATGAGACCTGCTGTCTCGTCTCCAATGTATGTGTATTTGTTTGCTCAACCAATCTGCGCACAGCCCATCTAAATATTCATGAGCATACCATATTTGGAAGAAAAGCTGTCGTTCCAAATAGAGTCATTGCACAGAGATGCAAAGGGACCCACAGAAAAGCACCTGGGACATTTTTAGCCCAACCAATGTTACATACCCTGTTAGGAGACCTTAAGGAACAGTGTGAAATACCCCATATAATCATTCTATCACCCCTTTAAATAACACAAAACAACTAAATGGTGGTAGGTAATACATCTGATTTCATATACTGCTTTAGTAAATATTACCTGGCTGACGATGGGAGCAGCAGGACGCAAAAAACAAAAATTACTGTTGCACTAGTCTGGACATCTTGCCGTGCCAACGTTGCAATAAAGGTTTCCTAAATGCAATGTATATAACCTACATTTGATGTCAGCTTACTAATTGATTGCGGGTTTTGTGTAGATTTAGACTTTTATACGTTTATTCCACTTTGTTTAAACAGCGAAGTGGAGAGGCCTCATTCACCTGTTTGGAGCTGGCTGGTGAATGTGACGCGCGTAGGCCTTGCTGGATACACTGTGACCCTTTTTGTGGATCTACTGATCGCTGTGGATTAACTTTAAAGTGTCTTAACGTTTTATGGTGTGATTGCGCTTCGTTTCTGCGTTTGGAGAGGCATCTCAACAGACTGTAGGTCGAACACTGATTCTTCACTGTTAGGCCTACATTTTAGTTGAATTTAAGTGTCGGGGCATTCCGCCACTGTCTGTCTATTGCGTTCCAAGACAGCCGTGCCGCGATTGGATTTCATAAGGGCAAACTGTTAAATTGTTACAATGTAAGTTAAAATCTGCTTTAAAAATAAACATATGTTTTGGATATGTTTTGGATTATGTTCAGCTTCGGCAGCTTTACTTATATGCTAAAATATACGACTGAGGAAGCCTAGTGACGAGTCCATAGCAACCGTGTGTTGAATTTGTTATTACCCAGTGTGCTTTGCTGAATGGTCTCAATGTTTTATTGTTTTATTTCATGTGAATACTAGTTTACTAGAGGAGTAACTTAGTATTTGAAGTAATGCAGTAATGCAGGAAGTGTGCATTTAGTTTCCATGCTTATTGTGTTTCCACAACAATGTTAGTGAGTAAATCTACTGAAATGGCCTCCACATTATAACAGTGGAGTGTGATGTGTAAGATGAGAAGTCATGGCTGTAAAAAAACAAAGGGCATCTGTACATCTTTGCCAAGGGCAAACCAGAACAGGAGGCATCAATAAATTGTTGGGGAGCGTCATGCCTCTTGTCCCAATCATTTTGGAGGGTCATAGAAATTGTATTACTGGTGAAGGGAGGATTCAAGTCTATTTTGATGAAAGATTCCAAAACTCCTCCATTGGCCCCTAAAGGAGAATTCCGGTGGATTTCAACCCGTAGCTCTGTTGTTTGTAAATGTGGAGTGCTGTCAGTAGCGGAAAAAACGAAACCAATCGGTGCTGCCTACACCGTGCTATCATCCTACTCGCTTTAGCACCTAACAGGCTTCAACGGGGCAGGTTTTAAACATGTTTTTAGCCTCTAAATATGCTCAAAATGTCATTACAAGTACCTACCCATGTGCAGTTATTCCTTCTGAGGGAACACAGTGAATCTGACTGCAGTAGATGTGACAGAAATGCAGAAAAGTTGTGTTAATCCATACCTGATGGTCAGGGTTATCTATTCAAACCTGAATATAGCTACAGATGAAGAGTTATTGGCACAAGATCTTGTTGAGAGAAGGGCAGAAACAGAGGAGCAAGAGGCTGCTGCTTCAAGGCCATGACGTGCGGGGACATGTTGGTCCTCCTGTCCGGTCGACACTGTATTGCAATGACCACCGAGGAAGAGAGCCTGTAAGCCTGTAAGGAATGGGTTCTAACAGCCTGCAGGTCTGGATGGGTCCCCAGATAACGGACATGGTTTCACCCATACACAGAGGTTTCCCCATCTGATCTATAAGGATGTTTTGGAAGCAAGTTGAATAAGTAGGCTAAATTGTAAGAATAAGTTTGTACAGTTCTATAATATATTCCTAACACTTGTCTGTTATCAGTGATTTTTTATAATACAACAGTACACATTTAATTTGTGCTTTTGTGTCTTTACTTCAACAACAAAAACTAAATTAGCTAACTTTAACTAGACACAATAAACTCCAAAAACTCCTACATGTGTTCCACATCGGATTGAGATGAACTATCTATATTTTAAAAACACTGACACAATGTCGTTATTATCCTAAACTCTCTCTCTGTCAGCTGACAGTCTGTGAGTGTCTGTTGCCTAGCGACCTGCGCATGCGCGATAGCTCTTGAACTCCGCAGCTGACATTTTGAGCATATTTAGAGGCTAAAAACACATTTAAAACCTGCCCCGTTTCAGCCTGTTAGGTGCTAAAGCGAGTAGGAGGATAACACGGTGTAGGCAGCACCGATTGGTTTTAGTTTTTTTCTCGCTACTGACAGCACTCCACATTTACAAACAACAGAGCTATGTGTTGAAATCCACCGGAAGTCTCCTTTGAATAAATAATGAACAGTCCCTAATCAGAATTATTTGCCTTTTGTGTTGTTTTCGGACAATTTCTGTAAGTAGCAATGTATTTGTCCCACCATTGTCAGTTTTACTCAACACGGGAGTTGGGATAGCAATTAGCCCTAACATTTTTCATGATAATTTAAAAATAAATGCTAATTTAAGAGTTGTTATCTCTGTAAGTCTACGTACAACAACCTGTACAGCTGTGTCCCTCTCAAGGGGGTAACGGTAGGGTTCCACACGGCGAAACACCACGCAAATTTCAGCCAGCGAAGGTTTGCCTCGGGGGCGTGGTCGCGAAAACAACACATGATCGCAACAGAACAGAGCTAGCAGAGAGGATTGAAGCTAGGTAGCATCAAGGAGGTAAGCTTCTCTCCACAGAGTGAAGCCAAAGCACGTCTATGGAAAGCCGTTCCATTCCCCATTCAGCCCCATTGTACCTATTTTGGTTGCAGTTCCACCAGAGTTCCACTGGGGGTGATCACGGTCCAGTGCAAAATGAATGGGACCCTATGGAGCTAGACGGCTAAATGTGTCTCTTTCGCCTGATTGTCGTTGAGATTTGATTGTAGTTTTTGCAAGTTCAACATGGATTATAGGTCAAAAGTTGAATGAACGGGTAGCATAAAATGGCGCCATCGCGGCTTCGCTCTGAGGAGAGAAGCTGGAAATTCTTTGGTGAAGCCTCCTATGGCGCCATTTTGATGCTAACAGAGGGTGATGAAGCCATCACCCTCTGTTAGCATCCCATTGACTGCCATTCATTTTGGCGTCACTTTGACAGCCAATAACTTTACATCTGAAGCTTTTAAAGACTTTATTTGTCCGTTGTTTATTTCTAAAGAAACACGACAATGTATAAAAGGCTCCATTACCTTGTACCTCACGTTATGGCTCCGTAGCAGACGTTTTTGTAAAAATAAGCTAACGATTGCGTCATAACCACGCGACTTACTGTCGCATAGTAGAGGAATTACCGTATAGTACAGGAGAAGCTCGCAGGCAGTTTGGACTTACATTAGCTGTTTAGTTGAGTTACTAATGATAACTAGCATTTTAGTTATCAATAATTAGCCTGTGCCCATAAGTGTCAGTTTCGGGGGGGGACGGTGGGGACGTGTCCCCACCAGATTTTGTCATGAGTCATTTTGTACCCACCACTTTTTTTTAAAACCTCAAGCTCAATTTTGTTAAAAAACAAACAAAGTTCATAACACAGATGCCGGCACTTACCGTACATGAGGAGCAATATGAGAGAGAAATGTGATCATTGATTGCTGTTTAGGTACATTGAACCACGTTAAGCTTTTTCACATTATATTAAGCCCATGAGAACCGTGGGGAGTCAACCCACAGGCTGCTGCTGAAAATGTGAAGCAGAAACAAGCTTAATGTCAGATAACGTCCATAATAATTGGACTTTTGGTTCGATTTTTTGAGAGTTTTCAGTGGTTATGAGGAGCAGTATGAGAGAGAAATGATCATTGATCATTGTTTAGGTACATTAAACCACGTCATATTGTCAACATTGTCAACAGGGTACAGGCTACATGAAGCAGAACATAGCCTAGTGGGTCATATGTTGTAGAAAAGGGTTCGTCCAATTTTACCCCGGCTCTAAAAGGCCAGAGTCTTTCTGATCCCTTCGGTCAGCTTCTCAAGCTTTACCCTTTTGTGTTCGTTAATGGCAGACCAGGAAAGAATAGTCAGGATTCGTTTAGTTAAAATATAATATATCTTTAGTAAAATGATCAAATGATATTGCAATAATACAATCATATGCATATGGTTCAGTAGCTCCTTCAAGACTTCACTCACCCTACCACCAACAAGTCTCTCCAGGTCTGACCCCGGACTTTGCATTTCCCTATTCTTTTATTCGTCTTTGGGTTCCTCCTTCCGTCCTTGCATCTGGGTCGCCAATCGTTTAGATCTCCCTCAGACTTTCTGTCTCCGAGAAGATAGTGAAGTTGCGCGCTAGCCTTGGGATCGCTCGCATTCTCTTCTTCTCTCATGGCCTAAATATTGTCTGTTACTTTAAGATATTTCATGCAAGTGCATTCTGTTCCAAATGTTTATCAAGTGTTTATCAAGGAGCACTCTTGCTCCAGTAAATTTGAACACATCATATCTTACACATGCCAGACAGGAGGAGACAGCGAGGCCATCCCAGGCTACATGACATTTTATCCTACACCCTCTTTTTCCGCAGCACACGCTGTGGAACATTACCACTAAAATGATAAAATAATTAATGGATCCCTCTTTCGAGACCTAAGTATGCCTTAATGACAATTAAAGCAATCGTTAACAACCAATCAAAATTGTAGATATCATGACAGAGCGGTGTGGTGTGTGTATCTTATATGTAGGTTTTAGCCACTACTGTAAGCTGCAATGTTACATCGCCTCCATGACTATACTTGATGGCTAAAATTATTTATGTGGAAATGTCTGAACATTGTGCAACAGCAATTATGGAAACAAACCTTTATTTATTAAAAATCATAATACTAATATCATACTTCAAACCTATGTCTTGCTTAAGGCTATTTTGACTATGAGCTGATCTACAGCCCCGCGCAAGCTAACTGTGAAGCAAAGGAGGAAGTCTCTGATAGCAGATAAGAGGATAGAAACAACAGTTGGAGATAGGACAGGTGGGACTCTGGGAGAGGGGGCACTGGGTGGTGACAGGGAGCAATTTAGACCCAGCGTGACTGAACTCCTTCCTCCTCATCAGAGGAAGTGTCAGTCTCGTTCAAATGGCCCTCCTCGTAGGCAGGGGGAATAAATTCAACTGTGGCTAACATCTGATAGGCGGGGGGAGCACCCTCTTTTGATAAGGCCGTAATTATCAATCTATTCATTAGGGTTCTGAGACAGGGGATTGCACAACAGCCGCAACACATGAGGCTGCTAGCAAATGCAGCTATGGAATCATGTCTTTCAACCTTTCAAATATTCCATGCATCCAATTGGTTACAGAGTCATCATTTATATCAACATTAACCATTGTAATTTTATGTTAATTCTTCCAAGCCATCAGACAAGTCTGTCTCAGCTGGCTCAGCCACGCCCCTCTCTGCATCACGTGTGTAATTTGGCAAAACGCTGTTGTAACACAATTCAAATGTAGTTTACTGTTGTCCACCAGAAAAGAATGACTCAAACCCCCGCTCCAATCTGGTTGCGTGCTTTGAACCCGTCTGGTAGCTACGCCTCTGGGTGCATCAGTCTACCACACATATACACTCTGTTATCAAAAGTGCTACCAGGAGTACCCCACCTTATATGGGACATGTTCTTTTATGGGACCTGTTCAGGTGCAGCCTGTAGAACATGGAAGCTCCACACAGCCACCACCCACCCCCCCTCAGCTCTACTGGTGCTCTGATTAACAAGTGATAGTCGGTATTGATGTCCACAGACAAGTTCAGTCGGTGCACACTTTTTCCCTGTCCTGCTCTCGAGGAACAGGTGTAATTACACCTGGGAAAGGTTTAAGCAACAGGTGTTAGACAGTATTTACTGGAGGAAACAGTAAACTCAATGACTTGTGTTCTTCCATTTTAGGTGTGAGGTTTAGAGTGTGCATAGCTAAACCCACTAAGGTCACCTTGCAAACATGTGGCATCATTTTTGGTTATTCAATTTGAATGGGGCCTAACTGTCCCAGTGGAGCATTCTATGCAATTGTTAACCTTAGCTCTTTGTGCAATCTACATAATCCACTCTAATCAGTGATAATTTGATTTCTCAGTTGTTAGCTTGTTTGTGAATCTGTAAGACATGAACAGATTAATCATACACTGTAAACAGTTGCTGTGGTTCAGGGTTAAATTAACCAATACAAAAAGCTTTTCATTTGATCAAAACATATCTGTGATTGTGAGCTGTCTGCTTTAACATTATCACACATTGTCCTTCTGTCACCATGTTAAAGGTAAAGGGTGCATTTTAAAAGCTTCATCCAAATAAATAGTTTACTGCTGTTAATGTCAGGCTATTTCCACTGATGAACACGCAATTATTCTAAGTTATGTTCAACAAAATTCTGAGAACAGCAACAGCTGTTTGTTTCAATTTTCAACCAATTTTAATTTTAATTTGTCCATGCGATCATTTCCCAATAAATCATCTGGGCAGCACTGAATCATAATAGCATGTTCAAAAGTTGCCTATGTTATTGGTGCTAAAAAGTACAACAGTGAAATGTACTTTAAACATTTCCTGACACACCAACTGAATTAACATAGTTGCCACTATTCTTGGTGGAAGCTGTCACAGGAAATTCAATGCAAATTTTACAGATTTTATAATACCTTTTACAGACTAAATGTAATTTTTTCATACCAAGTTGGTTGATAATCAATACATGTCCTAACCCTTCATATATGTGTGTTCACATGGGTGTAATCCTATTTTTTAAGTACAAATAAGTCATTTTAATATTAAGTTTTCCCAATAGTGTATGTGTATTTCAGTGTGTGAGTCTAGGTGCTGGTACTTTCCCTTCACAATGCGTCAGATGTGTCAGATCAGGACGGTCTCTCCCCCCCCCCCCCCTCTCTCAGTCTGTCTGCTGCTCCAGACAGGATCCAGTGTCTTTCTGTTTGGTGAAGCAGACCCCAGGGCTGTTGAGTTTGTCATCGGTCCTGTAGCTGGAGGGGGTGAACCGGACCCGGTCCCTGACACATCGAGGCACCGTGTGGCACAAAGCAGAACTCAGAGAAGCATTATTTGTTATATTTATCCATATGTATCACTTGGAAAAAACTTCTACTCCTTCAGCAAACATCAGTAATTATAAAACAGCATTCCTTTCCCTCTTTTTGAGGCATGAAAACTCATGACTCAATAACATATCAGCATATATAAATAATCTGTTCAGTGGTTTCCAATATCATCCGAATAGTGTAACCAATATGTCCTATATCAACTTAAAAATAAAAACAAAGTCTGTAGTGCAACTTTACTGGAAAACCTCATTATCGAGTTTGAATGAACTGCACATAAAAATAAGATCTCATGTCACCCTGCATTGGTTTCAGTATTGTAACCAACAAACTCAGATGAATCAAACAAAACAAAACACAAAACTACTATCTTGGGGTTGCAGCACAAAGTAAGCTTAATTGCTGTCTGATGTTCCTAAAAATCATTGTGAATTAAAGTTTGTTGGTGTAGTATTGGTAGAACGAAACTAAGAATCGTAATGTATGTCAAAAAACGTACCTCAGTGTATTAAAATCATTTCTGAGCCTAAACTGCACATCCAACTGTCTGTTCCTCCATATACACAACTCCTGTCCTATCTTATCTGTGTGTGTGTGTATGTGTGTGTACTCTGGGAAGCCCTTCCCTCGGCTGTTCTCTGAGCCTCTGTAAGAAAGGAGTAGTCCTCCATGTTGCATGAAACACACTGCTTTTCTATTTCTGATATATGACATCATTGAAGAAAATGTTGCTATATTTAGGGTTTAGACAACATAATAAGGTTATGCAGATAGTTATAGTGTAAGGGAAGTATTCAAATCAATTACCTAAGTAAAAAGCATTAACTTAGCAATGCAGAAAAGCTCCACATTTGTTGAAAACTGGAAATGATTAACGCAGTTCTGTCAATCAACTAAGTGTTTAAACAACTAATCCTCTCTGGATCCTCTGGATTTCTAGGTCTCTTTGTTGGGCAGTTTAATAATAAGACATGTTTCATGACCATATGTTCATCTTAGGAAAATTCCTAATTCATCTTTAGACAAAAATATGTCAGATCCCAATAATATCTAAAAGCATTTGACAACACTCTTTTGTCTGAGAAATCAAAAAAAATCAACAGTTTGTCTATATGAGATAAGGAAGACTTTTAGTGAGCCCACACTGGGGAACCACTGTTATGGTTTACTCTGACCTCGTGGCTTATTGGTTCACACTGAGAGGTCCTGTACTCACTTCGCCAGACTCACAGGAACTCCTCAGAGAAACCGATACGTTTTTATGTGTGAAATGGTATAAGCTCTTTTTAAGCCTAGATGAGAAGAACACACATAAATACAACAGGTGAATATAAAGAATCATGATATAATGTAATTTTTTCCATTACATTCCACTCTTTTTGATTACGGCCTAATCCCATAAATCAAAGTTCCCTAGTTATGGCAGCTCAAAATTTTCAATCACAAAAATATATTTAGCCTTTTGTTCTAGGTTTTTGTGCTTGCAATATAGTCACAGTGGTAATTTATTCTTACTGACCTTATGTCTTTGCTCAGACAAGAATGTTTAGAGGTGCCAGGGTGCCTGTCTTACAGTCCCGTTCTGATGGTGAGATTCACCAACATGTTATGTGATATAAAACAAAAGTTGATATCCTGCTGGAGGTTCAAATTTGGAAAAGTTAGTAGACATTTTTTCCAAAAAGATGGTTGGAGACCTGCAATCAATAATTTCTAATAAGTGTTTAATCTCTTGCTTTTCTTTATTCCCACGGAATGCCCTTCCCCAGTGCCGATCTCCAGTCTGTTTGCAAGCTGTCACAAACCTTCCCAAATCCTCCCCAAAGCATATGTCAATCCTTTAATAGGACAACTATCATTCCAATATCGTTCTTAGGTCTATTTGATAGACAGATCTATGACGATAATGCATTTAATAAGCATATGTTTTATGTACAAAAACAAAAACAAACAAAAAAAACAAAAATCCCAATTTGTCTTACCCCAAAATGTGTCAAATCACAACCGTATCTAAATGTTTTTTGACAAAACTCAAATTTTCTCCATATCTAAAAAATATTTTTTCAGATACACAGGAGAATCCAACTATGGTTAAAACTGACTCCAACAGCCAATAAGGAGTTCAAATCAAGACCACATGATTTTCATTGATCACTTCCTGTTTTAATGGGTCCTGTGTTTCTGGGGCATGTAGTCCGAATGCCGTGAGATGACTACATGCCCAAGGTTGACAACTTTTTAATCAAAATCACATCAACTTTTGGTGTTGCTCAGAGATAGCACGACACCTGAGAAAAAAAATGGTGACACATCAATTGGAGAAACCATTATTTTTACCGTTTTGCACGGTCAAAAAAAATTAAAAAAATAAATAAAAAGTTTTCTTTATAACAATTTGTCCCGTCAGTCAGTCAATCTAGTAAACCGATATGAGACGAGGGAGTCTGCACTTTAATTCTTAAAAAAAAACATTTCTGCATACTCTTCAGCTGGGTCAAATGAAAACAAGAGAGGCACAGTAATTTGTTGTGTCTTCGTGTGTACCTCTGTAAGCAACGGCTCACTTTGCTTACAGAGCCAGGAGATTAACAGGCTGGCAAAGAGAAATGTAGCCCACTCTTGGAATTTAAACAAGAGCGTGCATTTTAGAATGTGTCAGGAATATCAGTAAAAGAATGATTTTTATCAAAATGTACAACTTTAGCCAGTACGGAAACAAACCCAATTCCATAATAGACGCATTAAATTTCTGTCTAATAAGTTTACAACTTATACTTTGTAGGAGGAAAAAATGAGCATTCTGCTTGTCTATCTTGTTCAGGATCCTAAGGGTAATGCACAAAAATCATATGAGTGGTTCATTTTTCCTAGGCTAATCATTCCTCTAGCACTTCTAGAAAAAATAAAATGCTAACTAGTCTATCAAAAAAGCTTTCTGATTTGTCGTTCATTTTACCCAAAAATAGAATTAGTAAACCCCAATTTACCCAATAAAAAATTACCAGTGAGCTTTGTGTGTTAATTGTTTTAAACTCTAATATTTTTAAATGTATAGCACCAGTGTCAATCAAAAAATGATGAGTGTTACTACTATAATTATACACCCCTATTCATTTCTTATAGGATTCAGAAGATAACATACTGTAAGTGCTGGTTTATAAATCACTGAACGGTCTAGGGCCAAAATACCTTTCAGATATGCATGTAAACTATGAACCACCAAGAACTCTTAGATCATTAGAGACAGGTTGCTTGCCGTCCCCAGAATCAGAACCAAAAAGGGGGAAGTAGCGTTTAGTTCCTATGCTCCCCATCTTTGGAACAAACTTCCAGAAAACTGTAGGTCGGCACCAACTCTCACCTCTTTTAAACCGAGGCTGAAGACCTTACTTTTTGACACTGCCTTTTCTAATTTGTTGTTCTGCACTGTGAATTTTATTTGTGTATTCTACATGTTTTTAATCTTGTATTGAATTTTAACTGCTCTTAATGTTTCATTTCTTATACTGATTCTTGTATTCTAATCATTTTCATGTAAAGCACTTTGAATTGTCCTGTTGCTGAAATGTGCTATACAAATAAAGCTGCCTTGCCTAAATTGGTCAAAACCTATCTAGATTATCGTTTTAGAACCTTTTTAACCTAATAATTTGTCCCTAGTAGCAAACAAAAAAAACTGTATCCATGCAAAACATTTTTTCTATTGCATGAAGCTGTGAGTGTGTGTGTGCTCAAAATTTCTCAGGCTCCTCCTCTCTGGGGTGTGTGTGCGCGTGAAATTTGAGCCAGACGCTCGCTGGCTGTTGGCCTGTCTACTCCTCTAAAGCTCTAGCTTGTTTGGTGGAAGTGTGTGTGTACTATAGGGTTCTGTCAATAAAGTTTCCCCTACTTATCCTTAGTGAAAAAATGTGTGTGCGCTGCAGCCGCAGTCACAGACGGTCCCCTCCCCTCTTTTTCGCCCCTGTTGTAATTTGATCCAGACAACGCTCGTGGTCGTTTAGACAGTTCACACACTCTAGGTTGAAGTTTATACTTCCCTGTTCTTTTCCTGACTGAATGTGCCCGTCTCTAGATTGGGAAACCCTGGGTTGATTGAACTAGTTGATAACCGTCTTCGTGACACAGCTTATGTGGGACCGTGGTTGTTAGGGTTAGTGAAGCCGGGTAACTGAAAGAGATCCAGAGCATGTTAAACTTGCTTCGTAGTACAGGCCTACAGGCCCCTGAACAATGTCTTTCAAAACATGACCTGCGCGAAAGAGAAATGTGTCATTGTAGGCCTACCCAGCACTTCTGAAAATGCACTTCCGAATGCGTCTCTGTCCCCACCACATTTCAAACCAAACTGACGCCCATGCCTGTGTCTATGTTATCTCCTTACATATACCTACGCTCTCCGTCTCTGCAAGATTGGGAATGATTGAGATTTCTCTTGGCACAGCTACCAGAAGACTTACAACTTTCAGACAGTTTACTTGGTAAGCTCAGTTTGCAGCTGCGCAGTAACGCTCGGCTAACACCGGAAAAGTGCTTCTAATAGACTTCACTGGTCTCCGTCCAGAGCAACGGGATCTGTTGGTCCATTTCTTATATGTCTATGGGTAGCATAGGTAGCTAGCAGGTAGTTTTGTTGCTAGCAAGCTATCGTTGCTATCATAGCTTGTGAAATGAACCACTTATGTCATCTCTCTCTCTCTCCCCCCTATCTCCCTCTCTCTCTCTCCTCTATCTTCTTCTCCCTCTCTCCGTCAATTTAATGATCTCCCGTTTCATGTTTTCAAACGAAGTCTATTCTATTATTTCATTATTATTTCATGTATATTGTTTCCTATTATTTAATGTATATTCTGTATGTGTGCTGTGTGTCTGATATTTTGCTGCTGCAAAACCATTGTTTCCAATTTTTTGGGATCAATACAAATCTATATCTATCTAGCTATCTATCTAAGAATTATTTAAAAATACTTCAATGGTATAGATCATTGGGAGGGGGTCCCCATCACAGGGGGGGGTCCCCATCACAGGCCAGTCCCTTTAAATAGCCTAGGTACGAGGCTACAGTTTTCTTGAATGTGTTGCAATGTAGGCTACTGTAGCCTATATTCTGTCCATATTATGTTCTGAGATTGTATGCTGCATTATGCACAAATCAAATGGCCTCCCACTATTTTACAGTTCATGTTATGTTATGAAGAAATTAATTTAGTTAAGCCAATTATCCGCACAAACTAAAATAAAATTCACCAATGATGCTCCTTCGCGCTCATTTTGCATTCTTTTTGTGGTGCAAAACTTGCAAAAATCTTGCCATCTTCGTTGTCATCATGGATCAATATGAGGTGTGCAAGATTTTGGGTCTTACCCTTCTTTATTGCTGGAGAAGACAGCGGCGGCAGCAGCACATGCTTTGGGTTCTTCCCATCCTTCAGGACTGTAGGAGCATTGGCGAGTAGATTACCATCGACTGGACGATAATCACCAAGGAGCAATTTGATAATCTGTTCTCCCGGGTCGGGCCACGAATCGCCAAGCGGGATACTCAGATGCGTGCATCTAGGGCCAGCTGAGCGTCTGGCTATTTGTCTTCGGTGAGTGGCCTTTACATTTTTCTGTTTACTGCACAACATTTTTGACATTGGTGTAGCATGGTATGCATTTTTTTTTTCACGCATATTTATTGCTGATTCGTGATCATACAAGTTGATGAGGCTACTGCTTACCATTGAAATTGTCTATGCCAATCATACGGGTGAGATGTCATATCTACTGAGTAGTGTGTGTGTGTCAGTATGCTGTTGTCTGTGATTATACAGAGCATTTTGATCTGTTACTGTTGAGTCTGCAAAAGAGAAGAATAAAGAACTTCATTACAGTGTGTGTGTGTGTGTGTGTGTGTGTGTGTGTGTGTGTATGTGTGTGTGTGTGTGTGTGTGTGTGTGTGTGTGTGTGTGTGTGTGTGTGTGTGTGTGTGTGAACTTCAAGCCCTGCAGAAATATTTAACATGCATGTTCACTGTTGGTGCAGTGGCGTTTGTTATTTAGCATTTAGTAATGTAGTTTTACATCAAAGGTCTATTTACTCATGTGAATAGTGTGCAATACTCATGTTTATATCACATGTATATACCATGTATGTTTACCATGTATGTTTACATTACATTTATTTATGTTTTTTTGTTGTTTGTTTTTCACAGGTACCTTTCCACTGGTAACTCGTTCAAAGTAATTAGTTACGCTTACAAGGTGGGCCGCACCACTGTGGCCAACATAGTTGGAGAGGTATGTCAGGCCATATGGGACTGCCTGGTGGATGAGTTCATGCTCGTACCATCCAAGGAGGACTGGAGTGCCATCGCTGATGACTTCTTCCACAAGTGGAATTTCCCAAACTGTTCCATTGACGGGAAGCATCGCATCATTCAGGCCCCCTCCAACTCAGTTTCTCTGTACTTCAACTACAAGCACACATTTTCCATCATGTTGCTTGATTAAGTGGATGCAGATTATTTGTTCCGGTTGGTGGATGTGGGTAGATATGGCCAGAACAGCGACGGTGGGACCCTGAACAACTCCCCCTTTGGTGAGGCCCTGAAGGATGGCACCTTGGACCTGTTATCACTGGAGCTCAACACCGTGGCCGCCTACCACATGTTTTTGTGGAGGATGAGGCCTTTCCTCTTTGTATGAACCTGCTGCGACCCTTCCCCGGTTCAAACCTCACCGTTGACAAGAGGGCAGTCAACTACCGTCTCAGCCGTGCCATGCTAACAGTGGAGTGCGCCTTTGGTATCCTCTGCAGCCAGTGGAGGATGTACAGGCAGGTCATTGCTGTCAACCCAGCAAAGGCAGAGGCATGTGTGAAGGCCACCTGTATCCTCCACAACTTCATCCGGCTAACAAAATCAGGGAGGAGAAACACAAGAAGGCCTGCCTGTTCATCTGAGCAGGACGGGGATACACCTCGAGTCGGCAGTAACAACGCCTGCAGAGCTACCTTTCGAGTCAGCGACACGTTCTCTGAATATTTCAATGCAGAGGGTTCTGTTTACTGGCAACCACAACCACAGCCATAGTGCATGAAAAAGAATTATCTTTTAACTGTTGTGTGGTGTTCATATTTTGTAGATGTTTACTTTAGCTCAATTAACAATAATATACATCATTTATGGTTCATATTTGCCATTTACCCCTGTGAGATCACATTTATGGTCATCATTTTTGAGAAGTTTGGTATATTTTAGCATGCATGTGTTCAAAGGTATTTGATCTATTCTAGGGATCTTCTAAGGATTAGTGTTTCAGGTGACAGTGTGATTTTGCCTATCCCTTTGTTCTCTTGCCTCCTTTTCCTCATACTGTATACACAAGAGTATAAAAAGCATCCATTTCCATCATGTTGGGCACCCTTGAGCAGACACTTTTGTATGCTCACTGTTGTTTCATTGTCATGAGAGTTTGTTCACTGTTTTGAATAAAGCTGCATTTAATCTAAATTACCAGACTCGTCATCTGTTAAAGTCTCCAGCCATCAATTCTGAGTTATCAAACGATAATAATTTTCGTTTTTTGTGAGAAAACAAGGAAATTATCAATTATAATAAAAAAGGTAAAAAAAACAACATTTTTGATCATTATTGTTGGTTATTTCTTAGAACTTAATCAGAACAGATGAAAGTGCTTGAAATATAACAATTTTGTACCTTTTTGTGGGAATAGCAGGTGCAGAAAGACAACATAGTTTTCATAGCACTTGCAATTAAATACACTCAGGTCCAGTAATGACGAAACGGTAGTATTACATTAAAATAATTGTATAAATTTATTTCATATTGATATTCCATTACATAAATGAAACTGTGGACTGAAGGAGACTCTAATGTTCAGCGTCATACCGATGGATGTAGCTAAATAGCTAGCTAGGAACATGATGTCTATGGTTCAAGCTCGGAAGATGACGTCCCCATTCTTCTTCCTGCCTACAAAGCTGTGGTTGGTCAATTATTGCCCCACTCGGGACAAACAGCCATCACTGAGCACAATACCAGACAGTGTTTGGTGTTTTAAGCCCACAACGTCGTCTTCCAAGCAGCGCTGCCTGGAAGGCACTAGGATTAGGCAATTATTAGGGTTAGATTTGGGTTAAAACGCATCGTAACGCAACGTTAGGGCTAAAGTTAGGTTAGGGTTAGGTGCCTTGAAGTCAACGGTCGCAGCGCTGCCTTGAAGTCGACACTGGGAGCTTAAAACACCATTGAGCATACTTTAGTCATCACTGAACGAATAGAAGATGTGGGAAGTGATTCACATGTCTGGAACCAGCCTAAATGTGGTCTTGAAGTAAAATTCCTTTAAATCAGGATTGCCGGTTAACATTTCTTTTGGTAAACCAGTCCAATCCAAGTTAACATTTTATTACATAACAGTTATTGTTGGATTTCCTTTAGTCACTATTATATTAGTGTGTATTTCTGGCTCCAAAAACTTGAAAGTGTCATTCCCCTAGAAAGGAGACTAGAGCCAAAACAAATCCCTTTAAAATAGGGAAAAAAAATCTGAACCCCCAAAATATTCTGTAGTTTCAAGTCTTTTAGCTCTTCTGTTTGCTCGTGTTGTCCGTTGTCTGATTCTTGTTCGCCATAGTAAAGGCAGAGATACAGTAGCACTGCTGATTACAGGTTATTTTCATTCCAAAGTCCTTTCTGAAAGGCTATTAAACTCAAACAGAGCTTAATGATGGAGAATGACTGAGGTTAATGATTTAATTAATTTCTTCTCTTCTCTGGTAGTTTCGCCTGTGGCTGCTCGGTCTGGGTTTCAGCCTCGCCTACGGCAGCATGTTCACCAAGATCTGGTGGGTCCATACCGTCTTCACCAAGAAGGATGAGAAGAAGGACAAGAGAAAGGTAAATATGGAGACTGTCCTCCCCCGAAAAACGCTCGCATAAGTTGTTAGTTTGAGCAGCAATTACGACTTATTGACCTCTTTGCCTGAACTTGCCTGGAACTTCCGCATTCCGTCATTTTGTAATGTTACTTCCCTTTTAGAGTGGAAGTAAGATTACTTTGCTTAGTGTCGCCAGTTTGATCATCCTTTACTTGCAAAAAAAAAAGCTGGTTTTAGGTTTTAATATTTTTTTGGAGAGTAGGGCACCATGTAGATTCCCAACATGTGATTAGTTTATCCAAATAACGCCTATTTGGAAACGTGTTGATGAGCGGTGAGGAGCTGCTGGCTGTATGGGACCATGCGATTGGCATACACAATCACATGTCGACAGCATCTCTGTAATAATAGTGGGAGGAAGGACTGAACGATGACAGAAGTGGTGGTGAAATAAAATAGCTGAATCACAGATTTCGGATGTCGTCCTCCCAGTCACTGATGGAGTGTTTCCCATACAGTGATTTATTTGTGGTGGCCCGCCAGAATATCAACATTGACCGCCACATATTGATTTTCTATTTTTTTTCACATGCAGCACATTGCTTAGCTTAGACCCATGAATTTATTCATACATCTATGGCAAAATCTCTTAGGTACCAGCTTGTTTGTAGAGTCCATATATGTACTTTGAAACATGATAACCTTTTCAAATGAAAAGTTACTAATCTTTTGAGACAATCATTATTTTTGCCATTATCGTCCTACAGTATCTGCACAGCAGGTTTGTATGAAGTCTATTGTACGAGGTAGCCATACATGCTATATGCTGATTTTTTTCATGACAGTCAGGGCTATCCAGATCTGCCATCATTTTACATATTTGTTGTATATGTTTTATATTAGCCTTCATATTAAATAAAACAATGTTTTGCATCTATTAAATTGTTATATTTGGAGATCTATCGCAAAAGATATTGATGTTGGGGGGGATATCTTTTCAGATATGGATAAACAAGACTGTCTGTAATCTGGTGATATCAGAACCATGATGGTGGGACAATCCATGACCTAGCAATTTGAAAAAAATTGTATGTGCTGTAGATAAAATAGTATATTATGCAACAACAACGACTGGTACTGTAGTTTCAAAAAAAGCCACTAGCATCATCTAAAAAGGTGAGTCCTGCTGTTTATTTTGATATGTGTTACCCCTGCAGGCTACAAGCACTTTGCGACATATTCAGCTACGACTCAGCTGTGTGAAAATGAGTGACGAAATGACCGATAAGTGCAACTTTGTTTAATTTGATGCATTTTCAAATCAAGATTACCCCGACCAGCTTTGTTCCACAAGCAGAAGGTTGATATCTGTTTTATGCCTATACAATAACAACTTTGTGAGTATTTTTAAAAAAGATTGATGAATGTGTGGAGATGCAGAGATGAAAGTAGTTTAAAGTGCCCATATTATGAACAAATCACTTTTTTTGGGATTCGGGGTGTTATTTTGTGTCTGGTGCTTCCACACACATACAAACATCTTATACAACGCACTTTGTGAGTACAACAAAAGATCGGTTCTCTATTTTCATTGAATTTTGGGTGTTTTATTCAACGTTTTAGCATTTGAAAAAAAAAATTTAAATGTTTTGGAACAGTATCCTCGCTGAATGTTGACCCTTCTGTGATTATCCTTCCTTTAATATTAGTCTAAATAATTCATAATTTCTGCTTCTTTAACTCAAGAATTAGATATAGTTTCCTATAAGTGAGATTTTTAATTGACCATGAATCCCAAAAATAAGTGTAAGACTATAGTGGTAGTAAGTTGGTGTTAGTGGTGTTCATACATTTTTATTATTATTTATTATTATTATTATTATTATACATGGTAGTGAAAAGAAGCGTTAAACTTAAAAAAATTACTTGAAAAAAAAGAAGAAAAAGTGCTGATTTTCATAATATAGTGAAACGGACCACTTAACACATGACATAACTCATTTTCAATATTGATATTAGCTAGTAAAAGTGTCAATAAGCCTTAGTTATAGTGAACTGTCATTTACACTTTTCTTTGGATAAGTTTAAGAATCTCCGATTGTTTTTCTTTTGTGTGCATATTCTGCCACTGTTGAGAGAGAGAGCGTGGGAGAGATATTCTATGACGAGCCAGTGATTCAGCAATTCAGCGACTCAGCGATTTTGGAGTGTGACTGTAACCAGTGGCTTGTGATTATTATGTTGCAGCAAACCTACAACTGCCGCAAGCACTGTCTGCGTGGCGTTTAGAAAAGGAACCACAGTTGCAACCACTTTATCAACATTGCTATCCCTGTTAACTGAACAAGTTGCAGAGCATGTTGCAGAGGCAACGTCTCTCTGCTATAAAACCGCTCTGCGATGGCTGTGCAATTGTTTTCCTGTGGGGAGAAAAGAAATGGGGTGTACAGAAGCTGGTTACCACGCATTGAGCGAATGGCTTTTACTCACATTTACTCACATTCAAGTCCCATTTGAAGATAAAAGTAAATAGCGAGTTTTTTTAACTTTAGGAACAAAAGGATCTACGCCACGTTCAGCGTACATGCATAACCGGAAGTAAAGAAGAGTCTAATTTTAACCCAAACCACGATCTTTTTCTAAACTTAACTAATTAGTGTTGGTGCCTAAACATAACCAAGTCTTTTTGTGCCAAAACCTAACCAAACTTTGACTGTTTCACAATGCTAACGTTGTGTATAAAACCGCGACCGTTCTCTGGTGTAGGTTGTATTTCCTGTCACCTCTAGGTATGAGAGGGTATGATTAAACAACCAGTATCGTCGTATGGTTTGAAGGACTTTTTACGTTCAAGGAGTGAACAAAAAGTCCACTCAGAGCTTTTCTCCCAAGCCAAGAGAGGTTATGCTTTTATTTAGTCTGTATCCACGACATTCTACTTCCTGGATTGCTGCGATGCAGCCAGAAATTGTGCTGGATATCTCTCATTTTGCCCGGATGTCCGTCCCCTTCCTCTTTCTTTGTGTTGGCGTTCTAAACTCCGGTGGATTTGTGAGGACTCTGGTTAACTGCTCCTCAGATCTCTGCAGGGTAAATCCAGACAGCTAGCTAGACTATCTGTCCAATCTGAGTTTTCTGTTACACGACTAAAACTACTTTTGAACATACACGTTCCACCAAAATAAGTTCCTTCCCGAGGCTATTTTGCAGCGGCACCGTGGCTCTGTCCAGCGCTTAGCGCCGCCCAAGACGATTGTGATTGGTTCAAAGTAATGCCAATAAACCAGAGCACGTTTTTCTCCCATCCCAGAAGGCTGTATGGACTAGCCAGACCCTACTTTGCAGTGCTGTGGAGGAAGGTCTGGCAAATCGAGACTGGACTTTAGTAAATCATCCCCTTAAGAGCAAGCTCAACTGCTGGAAATGATGTATTCCCCAATCCTGTGTTAGCTTTTTACATTACTCACTGCCCTGCTTCTATAGTTGGCTCATTGCTCGCCCTTGAGCATTGTGTATAAAAGCTAAGTTTGATAAAGTTAAGCTAAGGGAGCTTGCTCCCCGGAGTCTTTATGTTTCTTTTCACCCAGGATGAAATCCTGGGATTAGGATGGCACCAAAATCATGGTTCCAGCTGTTGCTGTGGTTCTGCTGAAATACCCTGCTATGCCGTGCTGCTCCCTGCACTACTACACCCACTTTTTCTAACCGCTGTTTATTTACTATACTGTGGTGCACCCCAACGGCCAGCAGACACCACCTACCAAGAGCCTGGGTCTGTCCCAGGTTTCTTCCTAAAAGGGAGTTTTTCCTCGTGCTTGCTCTTGGGGGGATTTGTTGGGTTTTTTGTAAATTATAGAGTGTCGTCTAGACCTACTCTATCTGTAAAGTGTCTTGAGATAACTCCTGTTATGATTTGATACTATGAATAAAATTGAATTGAATTGAATTGTGTAGCATGCATTTGTCATGCTGCCTGGCCAGTGAACTCTTCCAATTGGTCCCAGTGGTAAAAGGCCTCCCTCAGTTCTCCATCATCTACCCCCTCCCCCCTATCCTGTCTACTATATGTAAAAGGACATGTAAAACAAGAAGTCTAGAGTGGACGCACCTGCTGTGAGGCAAAAGCAGGAATTTTCCCAGCAGAGACATGCAGCTTACTGATCGTTGGAGAGAGCCTATCAGGCAGGATCATTTTATTGAGGGCTGTGTTGAAACCGATTGAGTTCCCTTTAACTCACTAATGCCCATGCTGCAGATGCTGTAGCTCTTCTCTCTAAAGGAGGGCGGAGACACCACGGGAATTTCTGTATCTATGCCATAGAGTACACTGTAGCTGATGTGCACCTCCTAAAAAAATGAAATTGATGATGCACAACCCTATAGGTTACCCTTTAGGTTACATTGCAGCCCGGTTTGCTGTTGCTGTTGCTGCTCAATACTGGACCAATTTCAAGATTTTTGTTCACATAAGTCACTAAGGGCACTTTCACACCTGCCTCATTTAGTTCAGTTGAATATCACTAGAGTTTGTTTGCCCCCCTTGGTTTGTTTTGGCAGTTGAGCGCAATCGCACTCGGATGCGCATCAAAAGAGGACCAAAAAGGCATATCAAGAACTGCTTGATGAAGTAGTCTCAGTACACTTTCAAACAAACTCTTTGGTTTGTTTGTTGTGAGAACGTGATCTGACCTCAGACCGCACCAACTGTGTACTCCACAAGTCTGAGCTAATGTCTCCAGTAGTCAGCTGTGCTTTGCAATCTGAGATGCAGCAGAGCAGCCAGCTGTAGCAGCTTTCACAGAAACAAACTGCAGTCAAGCTCGCTGTCCATAATATTTCACATCTCTGGGGTCAAACTAGCCGCTGCTAAAGTTGGAGACAGACTCCGGCAGAGCAGAGCAAAGTCTCGGTGAACAGAGCTGACGTAGTAATGTCGCTCACGAAACAATTTCAGATTATTTAAATGAAATGAGCTGGTTTGACCATGGAGACGTCCAGAACACAGGAGCTTCTTTTCTGTATTTACTTTCTTTCCCCCGCCCCAGTTCAGGTTAGGGGAAGATTCTGTCTTATGGTTAAACAACAAGGCAACCATCTGTTGGATTGTGACGGGACACAAGCTCTAGAATTATTAGATTTACCACCCCAACCGCCCACTCTTTGTAATGCAGATTACACAAAAAATTTGCATTGGATAGAAATAGTTAAAATTTGTCCATATGAACGCAATATCCCAGAGATACTCAGCAGTCAGTTCCACTGTCCCCCCCCCAGCATGGCCTCTTTGTCTCTTTCCTGTCATGGACCAGTGTTTTAAGGGAAGATTGAAGTGGCTACAGTCAGTGATGGATCATTGTTTTCACCTCCAGCTTAGGCTAGTCTATTTGTGGCCTCATAAACCAGAAAGGGAGGATTTGTGCCTTTTCCTGATCCCTTGCCATGCCCCTGCAGTGACCATCCTACCCCCCCCCCTGTTTTCCAGCAGCACCTGGAACCATGGAAACTCTATGCAACCGTTGGTGTTTTGCTCGGCATCGACATCCTGTCTCTCATGATCTGGCAGATTGTGGATCCTTTACATATCACAGTGGAGGTATGCTCATCCATTTATTTAGTTATTTATTCACAACTGCGCAAAGGAACATTTTAAACGAACTTAAAATATAATGCATTCATGAGGCAGAACCTTATATCTACTTCTGTAAAGTTGTTGGTGAGTATAAATAATAATTACTGGGTTGACTGGGGGAAAAGAAATAAAGCAAGTACAAGCATGACAGTTATAGAAGCTTATAGCTGGCAATATTAAAATAAAATAATCTAATCAAAGTGATATTTCAATTTCCATTCTTGTGTGCAGGTCAAAATCAATGTTGATTTTAATGTTTAAAATCCATATAACAGAAAAACAAAAATAAGAACTCGCCCTACTGAGAACTAACCCTAACAAGACAATGTGCAAGCTAAACATTTGAATTGGAATTATTTTATTTTATTATTTCCAATTAAAGTTCCTTGAATGACAGGATTCTCTCAGGCCTCTTTTGTGAAGGGAGGGAGACACACATGCATGCACGCACATACATGCACACACTCCAAATTGCGAGTATCGAAAAATGCCTTGTCAGTTACATTTTATCACTAAGGAGTAAATCGTATGAGTGTCAGTAAGCCAATAAGCATGCAACATGATTTTGATTGGCTGTCTAATGTTACACGTAATTGAGGCATGCAGGAAAAACTCTACGTTACGCACAGAGCTAAGGTTCACATGTGTTGTTGGATTTTGAGAGGCTTGACTACAGTAGAGTGTGCTTCACATAGGTGTAAAGGAGCTGAACAATTTGAAAATAAACTGTACCGTAATGTGTAATTCGGTGAAATCAAAACAGAAGTTATCTCAGTACACTTTACAGAAAGAGTATGTCTAGACCACACTATAATGTACAGAGACCCAAGAATATTAATAATAATGAACTTTATGAAAAGGTATTGAAAAGGTTTCCTTCAGGAACCAGTATCTAATTCACAGTATGGTACCGGTATTGAAACCTTTTGAACCAAGCCTAGATACTTTTCACAAATATATTGCATTAAAATACTATATTAAAGATTTTCCTATAGCCCAGGCTGCGGCCTAGCTGCAACTACCTGCATTTTGGGGAGCAATGATTTAGTCTAATGAAATGTCACACAATATGGCAAAATGGCCACCAAAATGCAAAAAATAATCTTCAAATTTGAGAATCTGGAATCCAGGAAATGTTCAGCATTTTTGCATAATAAATACATTTTTCCATAATAAATGAAGTTTTCAAATTTGTTGACAATTAGTTTTCTGTAGATTGACTAATCAATTCAAATATTTTGACACATTTTCATTTTAGTGGCAATTAAACATTTTCAGGCTTGAAAATGAAAACTGGATTTCTTTTTTTTATTCTAATATTGTTGTACATGTGCACTCAGATAGAAATAGAAAATGTCACTTTGATGAAATTATTTCATTTTAAAATTGGTAGCTACAGACTTCCATAAAAATAGACTCACATGAGTTAATGAATTTTGTCTAAATTTAAATAGATTTGATCTTATGTGTTTTCTGTTGAAGTTGTAGTGTGTTGCTGTTCTTATTTCATGTTGTATGTATGAAAGCAGAAATTCACCAGAGAAGCCCCCAAAGGAGACCTGGATGTTCTGATTCAGCCTTTACTAGAACACTGCAGCTCAGAAAAGATGAACACCTGGCTGGGTGAGTAGAAATCAGTGTAACATGCAACCCCAAATCAGAAAAAGTTGGGATAGTATGAAAAACACAAATAAAAAAAGAATATTATATATATATTTCATGTTTTGTCTGGTCAACTTAATTTCATTTGTAAATATACATCCTTTCCTGTCATTCAGACCTGCAACACATTCCAAAAAAGGTTGGGACAGGAGCAATTTAGGGCTAGTAATCAGGTAAATTGGTTAAATAATGATGTGATTTGAAACAGGTGATGTCAACAGGTGATTGTAATTATGATTTGGTACAAAAGCAGCATCCAAGAAAGGTCTAGTCCTTTAGGAGCAAAGATGGGCCGAGGATCTCCAGTTTGCCAACAAATACGTGAGAAAGTTATTGAAATGTTTAAAAACAATGTTCCTCAAAGAAAGATAGGAAGACATTTGCTTATTTCACCTTCAACAGTGCATAACATAATTAAAAGATTCAAGGAATGAGGAAGAATTTCAGTGCGTAAAGGACAAGGGCGCAAGCCTAAGCTGAACAACCGTGATCTCCGATCCCTCAGACGGCACTGCATCAAGAATCATCATTCATCTATAAGCGATATCACCACATGGGCTCAGGACTACTTTGGCAAACCTTTGTCAAGTACCACAATACGTAGTTACAGCCACAAATGCCAGTTAAAACTGTACTGTGCCAAAAGGAAGCCCTATGTTAACAGTGTCCAGAAGCGCCGTCGACTTCTCTGGGCTCGGAGGCATCTGGGATGGACCATCACACAGTGGAAACGTGTACTGTGGTCAGATGAATCAGTATTTCAGGTATTTTTGGGGAGAAATGGACGCCGTGTGCTCTGGACCAAAGAAGAAAAGGATCAGCAACAAGTCCAAAAGCCAGGGTCTGTCATGGTCCCACCTTAAGACTTGTTTGCAGCAAGAATGGGACAAAATTCCACCTGAAACACTTCATCACTTGGTGTCTTCAGTCCCTAAATGTCTTTTAAGTGTTGTGAAAAGGAATGGCAACATTACAAAGTGGTAAATGCTTTTTCTGTTCCAACTTTTTTTGAAATGTGTTGCAAGAACCAAAATAGGATTTTTTTTTTTTTTTAAAACAATAAAAATCATGAGGAACACATTAAATGATGTGCTGCTGTATTGTCTGCAATGAAATACAAGTCAAAGTACATTTAGAAATCACTACTTTCTTTTTTTATTTGTGTTTTTCATACTGTCCCAACTTTTTCTGATTTGGGGTTGTACACTATGATTTTGAAATCTCTGTTCTTCTTACTAAGTACTGTGAGAACGTATTCTTCAGGGTCTTTAAAGCAACATTATGCACATTTGTTAAAAAAAGAAACCGCTTAATAATCATTTTGATCATACACAGACTTGTATATTCACACACCGACCTTTAGGGAGCAATACGATCTCCCAGGAGAAGTATGTAACAATTCCGCCAGCTAGCTAGAAGAAGCTAGCGTGGTATTCTCAGTTTGGACCGTATTTATGTTTTGTTTTTTTAGATGAAAGTGGCTCAGTCTAAGCTGTATATTGGCAGCAACAGAAAGTTTGCTAATCATGCGGGGAGACTGGGATAACTGTAGGTCCATCTGCTGCGCTGCTGCCCGGAGAAGTAGCTGCGCTAGCTAGCTAATCCTTGTCTCCTTTGTGGTCTGATAAACCGTAAATTCATTAAATTAAATTCAATTTTATTTAGTGTCAAATCACAAGATGAGTTATCGCAGGACACTTTACAGATACAGTAGGTCTAGACCACACTATAATTTACAAAGACCCAAAAATTTCAATTTCCCACAAGCAAGCATTTGGGACAGTGGTGAGGAACAATGTTGAGAAACATCGGACAGATCCATGCTCTTGGTGGGCGGCCATCTGCTGCTGCCGTTTGGGACACAGAGACAGATATAGAGAATTATGATTCATAACAATGATAGCAGTTGGCATGATGCGCCGTGACATTTATAGTAACAATAAATATAATAGAACTATGACTATGTTTGACTGTATGAATTCAGTGCTACATACCGCTATTTTTCCAAGCTACTGTAGCTTTATATTTTGCGGGACCAGCTTGAGTAGGCCTACGGTTTCAATGAGAAGTGTATGGACTTCATGGCAGAGGTGAAGATACCAAAGAGGACGTTGACGGAGAAAGCAAAGAAGAGAAAGGGAGAGTGACCGGGCAAGAAACTGGACAAGAGCAAACCTCCGGCTTTAAAGTGCTCATATTATGATTTTTGCCTTTTTCCCTTTCATTTATTGTGTTATATATCTTTTTTGTGCACGTTATAGGTTTACAAAGTGAAAAGCCCAAAATCCCCCCCAAAGGGACTTACCATCTCCACCAGAAAACACTGTTCACAAACTGCTCCAAACAGCTCTGTTGTAGTCCAGCCTTTACTTCAGAGACAAACGTGGTCACTTTGGAACACACGTTATAATGCTCGCCTAGCTGCTAGCATGGCACGCCCTCATACTCCGCTTCTGACTGGCTAGTAGTCCTTACCTAGGTACTGTCAGGGCACGCCCTCATACTCTGCTTCTGACTGGCTAGTAGTCCTTACCTAGCTACTGTCAGGGCACGCCCTCATACTCTGCTTCTGTAGCTAAAACAGAGAGATCAACACACCGGGTGAAAAGAGGAGCTGCAGCAATGTGCAGCACAACACAAATATGGTTTTTTTTGAAAATTAAACCATGTAAACCTATTCTGACCTCTAAATACAATTATAAACCTGAAAATGAGCATAATATGAGCACTTTAAGACTATGATGAAATAAAAGGCTGCAGCCGAGCTGGCCTTCTTGTTGTTGGATTAGTAAGTAAGTAAATGAAATGACACGTTGTATGCTTATGAGTCACGTCGTAGCTGGTTAGCCTAAGGCACGGTCTAAAACTCTTACTATACGGATTCTTCCAGACGTCAATGGGAAAAATGAATGGGAAATTTACTTCCGGAACCCAAGGTCTCTCGGAGTGTGGGCGGGACTGTTGAGCTTAATTGCCACGCCAAGACCCGCCCTACGAAGCAACTCGATTGGTTGGGGTTAGGCATTTGACATTGAGTGGTTAAGGTTAGGATAGCCGATTGGTCAGGGGATAGGGACAAATGGGGTTACGTTACCTTGCGTAAGCATGGACGCATGGCCAATAAATGCTATTGAAGGGCGGGTCTTGGCGTGGCCATAGTGGGCTTCGTAATTTCGCTAGCTGTACAAACGGGTCCATGATTCCTCACAGCGGCCATCTTGTCTCCTCTCTGCAGGTGTTGTGTATGGTTATAAAGGTTTGCTGCTGCTGCTTGGCATCTTCCTGGCCTATGAGACCAAGTCCATCTCCACAGAGAAGATCAATGACCACCGAGCCGTGGGCATGGCCATCTATAATGTTGCTGTGAGTTCACTTTGTTGTATTATGTGTGTGTACTGCATGTGCCAAAGTCATTTTTTTTTTAAGTTTGAACGTCACCTTATCTCCCACTCTAATTGTACTCTCTTCAACTGTCTTCAAGAACATAAGACTGTTATTTTGAAAATGTTTGTGTTTGCCAACCCTAAACAAATATGGCCACATGTATACTCCATTGTACTTTGTAAAATCAATCCTAAAACCAACTGGTAACCAAGGGATGGAGTATTAGTATTATTTCTTTGATTGGTTTCAATTCAACTTTATTTATAGTATCAAATCATAACACTTTACAGATAGAGTAGGTCTAGACCACACTCTATAATTTACAAAGACCCAACAATTCCAGGAATTCCCCAAGAGCAAGCATTCAGTGCGACAGTGGCGAGGAAAAACTCCCTTTTAGGAAGAAATCTCGGACAGACCCAGGCTCTTGGTAGGTGGTGTCTGACGGAACCGGTTGGGAGTGTGACGAACACTTGCAATAACAGTCACAGTAAAAATAATGAAAGAGTGACTAGAAATAATTCATGGCATAGCGGGGCACTGCGGGGCGTTACAGGATGTAGCATGGCACAGCAGAGCATAGCTGCACGTAGCAGGACACAGCAGGATACAGCAGGACACTGCGGGGCACCGCGGGTGCGTAGCAGGGAATTGCAGCAGAACCACGGCGACAGCTGGAACCATGACTTTGGTGCCACTAGGTGAAAAGAAACATAAAGACTCCGGGGATCAAGCTCCCCAGAGTTAGGTCAGTAACAAGCATTTCTGGGACAGAGAAGCAGGTGGGCCGGGCTAGGCAGATGCTGCAACTCCTCACTCCCTAACTATAAGCTTTATCAAAGAGAAGAGTCTTAAGTTTACTCTTAAATGTGGTGACAGTATCTGCCTCCCGGACCCAGACTGGGAGCTGGTTCCACAGGAGTGGAGCCTGATAGCTGAAGGCTCTGACTCCCATTCTACTTTTAGAGACTCTAGGAACCACAAGTAACTCTGCATTCTGGGAGTGCAGTGCTCCAGTGGGACAGTAAGGTACTATGAGCTCTTCAAGATATGATGGTGCTTGACCATTTAGAGCTTTGTAGGTCAG
Source organism: Gymnocephalus cernua (assembly GCA_023631565.1). Classification (NCBI taxonomy): domain Eukaryota; kingdom Metazoa; phylum Chordata; class Actinopteri; order Perciformes; family Percidae; genus Gymnocephalus; species Gymnocephalus cernua. Next base: position 31,153,118 of record CM042438.1, on the reverse strand, counting down.
GAGAAGGATTTTAAATTCAATCCTGAATTTTACAGGGAGCCAATGCAGAGAAGCTAATACAAGAGAAATATGATCTCTTTTCTTAGTTCTTGTCAGAACGCGTGCTGCAGCATTCTGGATCAGCTGGAGAGCTGGAATTACAGTAGTCCAGCCTGGAAGTAACGAATGCATGGACTAGTTTTTCAGCATCATTTTGAGATAGGATGTTCTTAATTTTGGCAATGTTATGAAGGTGAAAAAAGGCTGTTCTTGAGTTTTGTTTTAAGTGGACGTTGAAGGATATATTTTGATCAAAAATAACTCCTAGATTTCTGACAGTAGTGATGGAGGCTGTGTAGGCTAGCTATATCTTTAGATAGTAAGTTTCGAAGTTGTTTAGATCCCAGCACAATAACTTCAGTTGTGTTTGAGTTTAGCATCAGAAAATTGTAGTTCATCCATAATTTTATATCTATAATGCATACTTGAAGTTTAGCTAACTGACTAATGTCATCTAGATTGGCAAGACAGTCTGAAAACATATAGGAAGGCCCTCAGAAATGCCAGATCAGACTATTACTCATCACTAATAGAAGAAAATAAGAACAACCCAAGGTTTCTTTTCAGCACTGTAGCCATGCTGACAGACAGTCACAGCTCTACTGAGCCATCTATTCCTATAGCTCTGAGTAGTGACGACTTCATGAGCTTCTTTGATGATAAAATTATAACAATTAGAGATAAAATTAATCACCTCTTGCCCTCAACTTCTAACAGTTCACCTTCAAACGCAGGACTGCTAGAAGGAACGACAAGACCTGACATATACTTAGACTGCTTTTACCCTATAAACCTTCAACAATCAATGTTAAAGGTCTCTTCAGCTAAGCCATCTACCTGTCTCTTAGACCCCATCCCAACGAGGTTACTTAAAGAAGCGCTACCACTGGTTAACATTTCATTATTAGATATGATTAATATGTCCTTATTAACAGGTTATGTACCGCAGTCATTTAAAGTAGCTGTGATTAAACCTATTCTGAAAAAACCCACCCTCGATCCTGAGGTCTTAGCCAACTATAGACCTATATCTAATCTTCCCTTCCTCTCCAAAATCCTTGAGAAGGTAGTTGCTAATCAGTTATGTGATTTCCTACATAGCAATATTTTATTTGAGGACTTTCAGTCAGGATTTAGACAGCATCATAGCACAGAGACGGCACTGGTGAAAATTACTAATGACCTTCTATCTGCTTCAGACAAAGGACTTGTCTCCATACTTGTCTTACTAGATCTTAGTGCTGCCTTTGACACTATTGACCATACCATCCTGTTACAGAGACTGGAACACTTAGTTGGTATTAAAGGAATCGCACTGAGCTGGTTTAAGTCCTATTTCTCTGATCGATCTCAATTTGTTAATGTTAATGACAAATCCTCCAAGTACGCTACAGTTAACCATACGCTAAAGTTAACCATGGCGTTCCACAAGGCTCAGTGCTTGGACCAATTCTATTCTCCTTATATATGCTTCCCCCAGGCAATATTATTAGGAAACACTCAATTAACTTTCACTGTTATGCAGATGACACCCAATTATACTTATCAATCAAACCAGATGAAATCAGTCAGTTAGCTAAACTTCAAGCATATATTAACGATATAAAAGCATGGATGACCTACAACTTTCTGATGCTAAACTCAAGCAAAACTGAGATAATTGTGCTGGGATCTAAACAACTTCGAAACTTACTATCTAAAGATATAGCTACCTTGGATGGTATTGCCCTGCCCTCCAGCACTACTGTCAGAAATCTAGGAGTTATTTTTGACCAGGATATATCCTTTAATGCCCACTTAAAACAAACCTCAAGAACAGCCTTTTTTCATCTTCGTAACATTGCCAAAATAAGGAACATCCTGTCTCAGAACGATGCTGAAAAACTAGTCCATGCATTCGTTACTTCCAGGCTGGACTATTGTAATTCCTTACTATCAGGAAACTCAAATAAGTCACTTAAGACTCTCCAGCTGATCCAGAATGCTGCAGCTCGTGTTCTGACGAGAACTAAGAAAAGAGATCATATTTCTCCTGTATTAGCTTCTCTGCATTGGCTCCCTGTAAAATTCAGGATTGAATTTAAAATCCTCCTCCTGACCTACAAAGCTCTAAATGGTCAAGCACCATCATATCTTGAAGAGCTCATAGTACCTTACTGTCCCACTAGAGCACTGCGCTCCCAGAATGCAGAGTTACTTGTGGTTCCTAGAGTCTCTAAACGTAGAATGGGAGCCAGAGCCTTTAGCTATCAGGCTCCTCTCCTGTGGAACCAGCTCCCAGTCTGGGTCCGGGAGGCAGATACTGTCACCACATTTAAGAGTAAACTTAAAACTCTCCTCTCTGATAAAGCTTATAGTTAGGGAGTGAGGAGTTGCAGCATCTGCCTAGCCCGGCCCACCTGCTTCTCTGTCCCAGAAATGCTTGTTACTAACCTAGCCCTGGGAGCTTGCTCCCCGGAGTCTTTCTGTTTCTTATCACCCAGGATGAAATCCCGGGGGTAGGATGGCACCAAAATCATGGTTCCAGCTGTTGCCATGGTTCTGCTGAAATACCCTGCTATGCCGTGCTGCTCCCTGCACTACTACAACCACTATTTCTAGCCACTGTTTATTATCTATACTGTGATACACCCCAACGGCATGTCAGACACCACCTACCAAGAGCCTTCCTAAAAGGGAGTTTTTCCTTGCCACTGTTGCACCGAGTGCTTGCTCTTGGGGGATTTGTTGGGTTTTTTGTAAATTATAGAGTGTGGTCTAGACCTACTCTATCTGTAAAGTGTGTTGTTATGATTTGATACTATAAATAAAATTGAATTGAATTGAATCTGGCTTGATTGATAAGTATAATTTTGTGTCATCCGCATTAACAGTGAAAGTTAATTGAGTGTTTCCTAATAATATTGCCTAGAGGAAGCATATACTGTATAAGGACAATAGAATTGGTCCAAGCACTGAGCCTTGTGGAACGCCATGGTTAACTTTAGCGTACTTGGAGGACGGAGACAAGTCCTTTGTCTGAAGTCTGAATGTATGTCCCTCTTTGGCTAATGTATTTTAAAGATGGAGGAGCGACTCGCTCGTATGTATTCTGAATGATTCTGAATGGCAGATTCTACGCCTACGAGAATACTATGATTAGTTGGTGGAAGTAATTACACATGAATGAGCACATATTTGTGAAAGAACAACAAATTACACAATGGAGCTTTAAGGACTGCAGTGCATCTCCTCCTCATGTACTGCACCAGACGCCAGTTTGTGCGGTTGTTGTTGCCATTCTGTACCTGTCCCGATATTCAGATGTACTGATCCAATGCAGGTGTTGTTACACATGGTCTGCCACGAGGACGATCGGCTGTGCTTCCTGTCTCCCTGTAGCGCTGTCTTAGGCGTCTCACAGTAGGGACATTGCAATGTATTGCCCTGGCCACATCTGCTGTCCTCATGCCTCCTTGCACCATGGCTAAGGCACATTCACACAGATTAGCAGAGACCCTGGGTGTCTTTCATTTGGTGTTTTTAAGAGTCAGTAGAAAGGTCTCTTTACTTTCCTTAATTTCTTGTAAGTGTGACCTTAATTGACCTTAATCTTTTAAACACCCTTAAGCTGTTATTGTCTTTTTGATCGTTTAACAGGTGCATGTTCATTAATTGTTCATGGTTCACTGAACAACCATGGAAAACATTGTTTAAACCCTTTACAATGAAGATCTCTAAAGTTATTCAGATTTTTACAAAAGTATCCTGAAAAAGGGGTGTTTCTTTTTTTGCTGATATAAAAGGCTGATTAGTGTGTGTGTGTGTGTGTGTGTGTGTGTGTGTGTGTGTGTGTGTGTGTGTGTGTGTGTGTGTGTGTGTGTGTGTGTGTGTGTGTGTGTGTGTGTGTGTGTGTGTGCAGCTGTAGCTGCTGGCAGCCAGACTAATGTGTTTGTCAGTAGCGTGCCTCTCTGCAGGCTCTGTGTTAGTCTGCAGATTTGCTCTTTCACTTCCAATCCTTCACCAGCGCAGCCTCTCTCAGAAGGCACGTTGACTTCGCCCTTTCCTTTCATACTCCACTGAGGAAGCTCTGCCGTCCTTGGTGGCAAGGCTCACCTCCAGCCTAATTTGTGGGCTTAAATGAGGCTGGGCTCTGCAAGCCGGGATGTGTGCACTAAATGATGACAGCACCACATGCACGAGGCTCCGCAGCATGTCCAGAAAGCCCAGAGAGCTGAAATGACAGGGCTGTGATGTGTCCTCATCATCAGGAATAAAGTCATATGTCAAAATTCCTCACAGATACATATTCCACATTAGACCTCTGTATGTTCCGTATACACACTTAGAGACAAATTTTGATTAACTATTTTGATAACCGTCTGAGTCTATTTTCAGGAAAATAATCTTTAATGCCAAATATGACCTAGTTCCAGCTTCTCAAAGGTAAATATGTTATAAATGTGCATATAATGTTACTGGTAACCAAGGGATGGAGTATTGCAGTAGTCTGAATGGTGAGCAACAACTAATACTCAATCAATCTAAATACATTTGGAGGTGTATACCCGAGGCAAAATAAAACTGGATCCTCCTGGCTCTTAAGTCTTTGCATTGACTTAGATGCAGTAAAGCCCATCTGATACTTGATTTATGAAGATGACCTGTCTTTTTTTAACATAATGTTAACATTTGGTTATTAAAGAATTGAGACCAAGATTTGTAGTGAGTGGGATATTTTACAGTGTAAAAATAAACTTGGTCGAAAAACTTTGCAATGGAGTATTCTCATATAACGGGTTGTATGCCTACCATTAGAACACTTTGAACAGACTTTGAAAAGACTAAAGTGTGACACCATCTCACATCTAATGTTAAAGACTGTCATAATATGTAAAGACTCAGGATCTTGCAGGGTCACACATTGCAAGACTACAACTACATTTATTTTGAAAAATGTAAGCAAGCTAGCAAGCTACCGCTAGAGTTAGCTGGTAAGTCTGCAGATTTTCTGTTCTGCCGTACATGCAGATGAATGTCTCCAGTACCCGGAGGTCTGCATTTATTCACTGTTAAATCTTCCATTGAATGACGTGCTTCAGAAGGGTTGAAAATTGTCAACTTTCTCTCTTTAGCGTTTAGCTCTAGCCATTTGTTGCTTCCTGTTTTATGCCGGAGGGAGCTCACCCATTGGTTGTTGACAATGTTCACATGATTTAACTTCTTACCACCAAGACTTAAAAGTTACAATAATATCAAACATGTTTGATTTCGTCTGAACGTCCAGAAAAAGATTGACTGGGACTGAGGGCCAGATGTACTAACGCTTTTGCGCCCACTTCAGGCGTATTTGTGTCGCAACGTGCGCGTAAAATCATGGCGAGGTATGTACAAACAGTCCGCAATGATGTAAAAGCGCAAACTGCATGTCGTGGGAGCTGAAAAGGGCGAATTGCGTTTTTCGTGTCATGCATATTTATTCATGGGAGGGTCGCGGGGAAAGTGGGAGTTTACCGTAAAGAGATGGGAGGGGAAGCGTAAAGAGCGCTTAATTACGTATTCCGCGGTATGTACAAAAACCGCCAGTGATAGCGCGCCTCTATTTTGCGGTGAAAATTCTCCGCCTCTTAAAAGCAGGTGTAAACCTGGAAGCGGGTTTCCTCACATATGCCTCCTGGTGAAATGACAGCAGTAATCCGAGCAAGACGAAGACATAGGCCGAGGAGACGAGCTGAAAGGAGTTTTGCCACAAGGATCACAGATTAAGCAGCCATGCAAGATTACAGTTACTGGAAGAAATCAAAGATGACATCGAATCTCCGACTCAGAGTTCACATTCCAGCAGTTGTTAAACTCCTCGCTACATTACAAATATTGGCATCAGGATAATTTCAAACAGTCATAGCATCAGCAGTGGGAGTATCGCAGTCTGCACTCAGCCGTATCATAGCACCAGTACTTACAGTTTACGGTATAGTGGGCGGAGAAAGGCGCTAATTACGGATGACCTGCAGGTTTGGTAAATATGGCGTAAACTATGGTATCATTGCGTTCGCTATCTGCGGGTGAGCCATGGCGCTGATAACGCAACGTTCGCAAATGTACGTACATCTGGCCCTGAGTTTTATGACCACCTACACCAAACGATGGAGACGACGGGAGTGCCACAACTCTAGCAAGACTCTCAGGATGTCATTCATATATTGGAAATTAATCTGTGACAGTGGAATTGCTTTAAAAGTCGTTTGATGTAAGGTCGGCATTAATCAAAATATGACCGTTCTATGTAACGCTGTGACACAGTGACCAGAGCGCTATAAATGCGTAAATCACAGCGCTTATCAATATCACTTCCCCATCAGTCAGGCACAACATGATCTGACCACAATTACACTTGTGCTTTCTATAAACTGTCATTGCTGTAGCCTATTCTTTCAGTTGCAACCCTGGTAGTGGTAAGCGATCGTGAGAGCAAATAAAAATACAAAAACATAATTCAAAACAGATGTGCGCATTGGCAACACACAGCTCAAGAAGCCGACAAATAGCCTATACGTAATTCCCTCCGCTGAAAATATATATCTTTCATAAAGATACCCATCAGGGAATGTTAACGGGGTTGTCGGTCTCTAAATGTTTTAACTTTTCTGAGCTCTTTCCGTGCACAGAGCTCCACCTGATCTTCTAAGAACGGTGACACCGAGTATTTATTGGTCAGTAGTTGGTGCTTTTACACCCGTTGATCTCTAATCTCCAACATAAATAAGCAGGTTAGGTGTTCATGCAAATAAGAAAACACGCAAATAAGAAAACACATGCAAATTAACCACTGCACACAACAATAAGAAAACACACGCAAATAAGAAAACACACAAATGGAGCTCAGCGAAAATTCTTTCAAGAAGACTTAACACTTAATCAGTCCCCTCCTATTGAATTAACGCTGGAGACGTCACCTTTCTGATGAGCCAATCAGAATTGGCACGGATTCCTTAGGCCAATCACAGCGTTTCAACATCTGCTTTAAATCTGCTCTCTCCTTGTGTATCAGTTGTCATTGCAGGCAAGGCGTTCTTCCCTCCTCCTCCCCTTCCACCTCCCATCATAGTGATTCTCCGGTTGTCGCTCTGGTGCCTCCTTTGGCCGGTCTTCAAGCCCTTCTCCGCCACCACCGGTGTCTGGATTTGCATTTTATTCTAGTAATGCATTTATTAAAATTCAATATTAACATCAAAACTAAAAGTCTGTTCTCTGTTAATTTGATAACAAATTCAGCTGAAGATACACAAAAAAATAAATCAAAATACATGTTTTTCATTAAAGGAACACGCCGACTTATAAACTGTAATTGTCATTAAAACTTCAGCCGTAGTTGACACACAACATCCCTCCAGAGTACACCGTTATATTGACAACATGACTAAGCAATTTGACTGTCTTATCCGTACACAATGACACAAGGACTTGTCATTCTGATGGCACTGACATGTTCTTTGACACAGATATTTACTTTTGAGAGATGAACTAAGCATTTTGAGCAAGAGACTGGCTTCTGCACGTAATCCATGGTGTTTTGCTGTTTGTATGAATTGTTTTGAGAAATGCACTTACTGTTTTGCAAATGTTGAGGATGATTCGAGAAAAACTGTATTTGTGGCCAATTTCTAGTTCACCATAGCTAGTGAACTAGGCAAATGCCATTTCCATTTTTTATCTCGTCTACAAAGCTCTGGTTGATCCATACAATTTCTACAACCGGGGAGTGAACCACTGAACAAACTGAGATTCAGAGGTTTGGAACCAGGCTCGGAATGGTGGACAAACTTATGCACTTAGGCTTTGCTCTTGGATGGATGGATGGATGGACGGATTGATGGATGGATGAATGGACGGATGGATGGACAGATTGATGGATAGATAGATGGATATCCTTGTACAGGCTGCAGGCTGCTGTAGAAAACAGTCTGTCTCCAGATAAAGGACAGGAGTTAGCTCTCCCCCAAGAATCCCACAGTGCACAGAAATGCCATTTGTGCCAGTGAGGTTGGTGAAATGAATTGGACAGATTATGTGTGAGGGAAGGGGAGGATTGTGTTTGTGCATCGCTGTGTGTGAGTAATGACACAGCAGAGAAAACATGGCTGCTGCAGGTGTCAGACTGCTGCTTCCATTTGCCAGTCTGGATGGGATTTTCCAGCTTTTGCATGGAGACGACTGACTATTGATCAATATGTATTGATTTCCAGCCTCGCCTCCATGTCTCTCATGTTTCATTTGATGTTGTGACGTCTCTTCTCTCCCTGCCACCTCTCTCTCACTCCCATTCTCCTTGTGATTCGGATTGAACTTAATGGACCATACCCGTACATACCACAATTATATGAGATACATAAATTAAATTCAAGAAATTATAATGCCTTCCTTAATGCAGATAGATGGAGAATTCAATCAATTAATTATTTGTCCCGTAGGGCAATTTGTGTCCACACAATATAAACAGCAGATTACAGTATGGCATACATTAATTATACATCAAGCAAGACATATCGTCACCCTATCATCAACATCAACAAAGCTACATGCACATTGATTACTGTTACTGTGAATTAAAACAGTGTTCATGTCATTCTTCTCTAACTTGGAGTCTTGCTGATAATATCAAGTTGTCTGTTTTCTGTCAGTAGCTGTTATGTTGGAGGAGCAACCCAATAGTAAAGCGTTTGAGTTTTGTTTCTTTAGTTTGGATAAAACATATTCAAGTAAATATTACCTAATAATAACTATATAAATAAATAGAAATAAAGTAGTTGTATGCCAGTGAAAGAACATATTATTATAAGAATGCATAAACAAGAAGAACCACTAGATGGCAACATTATTCAGCTTAGCCTTTAGAAGAATGGGGGGGGGGGGTCATTTGTGGTTCTGTCTAAAGCTATAACTTTCAATAACAGTTCAACAATGATCATTCAGCAAAGAGTTTTGAAAGATAATTGTGGATTATTAGAACTTGGTTCTTGTTTTTCTTGTTTTGTTATGATAACATTGTGCTCATAACTGCTCAGACGATCAGACGGACTAAACTAGGGCTGGAACTAACAGTCATTTATAATATCAATCTCTCTACCCATTATTTTCTTGATTTAAAAAAAAGAATGAATTAGGCCAGGTCTATACATGCAGTCAATCAGTCAAAAGTTTCAGTTTGCTATCATAGAAGGCTTAGAAAACCAGAAAATATTGACATCTGAGAAGCTAGACCCAGTGATGTTTACCATTTCTGCTTTAAAAATGATTTAATGGATGACTTTCTTAAATTCTTAAAATAGTTGCTGATTAATTCTCTGTTTATTGACTAATTGCATAGTCAACTACAGTTATCATTCCAGTTCTGATCCAAATCACTTTATTTGGTGGTCAAAACCAAAAGCAATCAACGTCACCGTGTTCCATCTGTCAGAAATGGATTGACACATGATTTGAATGACACCTTACAGGCACAGAATGTTCCAGCACTTTATCCCAGAAACTGTCTGTTTACCACAAACATAATGTCTTATCAGCCCTAAAAGCTGTTATCTGTAAACACAAGTATTCACCTTCTTTAACTGAAAAATGGATGAGAATAGCCTATAGAAAGAGAAGGCTCTTACTTTTCCTCAGATATCTGTCAGTTCACTCTGTTAGGAACATTAATTATTCATCTATTTTAAGAATAAAGATGAAATAAAAAAAGAACCTGCTTTGCCTTTTTGACGTGCAAGCACACAGAGACCTGACAAGTACACTGTGTCTTTTTCTGTAATAAAAGAAGTGAACATGTTGTTTCTCTCCACTGTTTCCCTCAGGTACTGTGTATGATAACAGCTCCAGTCACCATGATCCTGTCCTCTCAGCAGGATGCCTCCTTCGCCTTTGCTTCCTTGGCCATAGTCTTCTCAGTCTACATCACCCTGGTGGTTCTGTTCGTCCCCAAGGTAACAGCAGAGCATTGTCTCCTCCCTGCAGATTACAGCAACACTCCAAGTGTCAGACGTAATGGATTGCCTTTCATCAGGGATCTGAGTAATCTAGGCTGGTATAATATATCCCATAATGAGCTGCAGATTGGCCCTGCCTTGCTTGTGTGAGCATCAATACTCTGTGTGTAATCATTTACTCTTCTCGAGACCAGTTTGATTTTTAAATATTTTACAGAGAGGAGAGAGTTCATGGTCTTTATGACTTTATGGCATGTGACACCTCAACATTTTGTCACATTTGACACAATTTGTGACTCCATGGGAATAACAGCCTCCACTCTGCTGGTTTCAGGACTTAAACCAGATGTTGAACCTGGCTGCAGGAATTTGCTCCCATTCAGCCACACTCAGGTCCAACACTGATAAGGCCTAATGCGTTGGCTGGGTTTATGTTCATCATTGACAAGCAAAACAAACAAGATACAATGTTTTAATTAATTAACTTATTAAGTGTATTTTAGAGTTTTGAAATTTTGGTCGGGACGCTTGGCTAATGTTAGAAGTCCCTCTAGTGGACAGAACATGTAACACTAACCACATGCTTATAGTGGCATTGACAATACATAAGCCTGAGGAGGGTAGTACATATTAATAACATCAACTGCATTTGAGCATTAAATATTCATATATTATTCGAATATAAAAAAAAATTACTAAACTGTCTAAACTGCACACTGTTTGCAGAATATTCGTATTACACACACATTACGGGACAGGAACTCCACTCCCCTGCTTGAACGCCCTGTGTTTTATGCCCCAACCATCCACCCTGTCCTCCTCCCCCATGTGGAGCAGGCAGCAGTCACTAGCAATAAATACAGCAATAAATACATGGAATACATACCAATTACAGTGCTTAGTGGTCTCCCTAAAAACTCTATTAGACAGCTGCAGCTGATTCAAAATGCTGCTGCTCGAGTCCTTACCAGAACCAAGAAAATGGATCACATCTCTCCTGTTCTGATGTCCTTACACTGGCTTAGAATAGACTTCAAAATACTTCTACTGGTCTATAAATCACTAAATGGTTTAGGGCCAAAATACCTTTCAGATCTTCTGGTAAACTACGAACCGCAGAGACCTCTTAGATCATCAGAGATGGGTCTGCTTGCCATCCCCAGGGTCAGAACAAAAAAGGGGGAAGTTGCGTTCATTTTCCATGCTCCTTATATCTGGAACAAACTACCGATAAGCTGTAGGTCAGCTCCAGCCCTTAGTATTTTTAAATCAAGGCTAAAGACCTTTCTTTTTAATACTGCCTTTTGTTAGCTTTTGTTTTTAATCTGATTTAGACTAATTGTTAGTAGTTTAATTTCTGTATTAACTGCTTTTAATTTGTTTTTAATTTGTATTAACTTTTAACTGTGTTTTAATGTTATATGTAAAGCACTTTGAATTAATTGCATAGCTGCTGAAAATGTGCTATACAAATAAAATTGCCTTGCCTTGCCTTGCTTTACTTTTCAGAGCTATATGTACGAATGGTTCATGAGAACAGCCTGACAGGATACAATCCAAAAACTGACCCATGATGAACTCTTTTAGTGACTGGTGAACATTCTGGACAGGTCTTCACATGTATAGTAAGGGAAACCTGTGCATGACTTTCAGATGCGGCGTCTGGTCACACGGGGTGAGTGGCAGTCAGATGCCCAGGAGACCATGAAGACTGGCTCGTCCACCAATAACAATGATGAGGAGAAGTCCAGACAGCTGGAGAGAGAGAACAAGGAGCTCCAGAAGATCATCCAGGAGGTCAGCCAGGCCCTTTCTCTTTTTAAAAGGATTCTCAATTCTTTGTTTTCCTTATATTTAAAGCTTTAAAGTGTGTAGCTTTTTATATTAATGCATGTCCGTTACATTCAAGCCATTGCCAAATAAGTTGTTACAAAGCTAATCAGCTCCACAAAACTCTCTATGGCTATGTTTAGAAAAATAGTGTCGTCCGGCGACTTTTCGCGCGCAGAAAATTGACTGAAGATAATTATGTCTTCTGAAGATCCATCATGCTTTTTAATCCTCCGTGTCCTCCTTGGTTACAAGTAACTGCATGGAGGAGGGGTATGGGTGGTGCACGACCATGGAAGGCTTGTATCATATGGATGCGCCGAAAGTTTTGTTGTCATTACATAGAATTCCTCACGGGGGCGACAGAAACTACGCACTATAGCTTTAAAGCTTCAGTGCGCAACATGTTTACATTAATGAACGTCCGTTACATTCAAGCCGTTGCCAAATGAGTTGATAAAAAGTAACAAAACTCTCTCTGTATTTCTCAGTATGGCTATGTTTAGAAAATGTTGTAGTCAGGGGACTTCCACGTGCAGAAACTCGAGTGAAGATAATGACCTCTTCTGAAGAGTCCATCATGTTATTTTAATCCTCCGTGTCCTCCTTGGCTACTAGCAACTGCTTGGAGGAGTGGTGGGCGTGGTGCGCGATTATGGAAGGCTTGTATTGGATATGTGGATGTGCTGACAGTGTTGTCATCTTGGGGGAGACAGAAACTACGCACTATAGCTTTACCGGTAAAGTCTTATTGGGATTACATTAATACTGTCAAGAAGATAAAATAAAGATATTGATCTTGAGTTTGTAAATAAGTTTTCAAATATTTTGCAAAAAAAACAACTAACTTGCTTTTTCCAGAATTTTCAACCTCATCTCACACCCCTACAGCAGACGAAGGTGGCTCAGCTCTCATCACATCTGTACATATGTGCGTCACGTGATGACAGTTGAGGCACATCTGTGACTTATCTGGTTCTTTGGTCAAACTACTACATCCAAGGTCAAGAATGAGCGTAAATCCTTAGAGAAAGGACCTCCGGCTGGCGGGTGCTTAAATCGATGTAAAATAAAAAACCATAACAGCTAGAGCATTCATTCTTTTTGCATCAGAAAGCTAAGGCTTCTGTCTTTGCTTCCTTTCCATAACGTCCGGTGCAAAACCACGTGACCTCATTCTATTGCAGATAAAGCTAACAAAATGCCTTTATTCTCTGCTCATTTGAATGAGCTTATCTCAAAAATGTAAAATGTACATAGTTCACATAACTTCTGGAATATTTTGTTTATGTTTCTACATTTAGAAATCTTTTGGATCAATGTTTTGTGTGTAAAATTTGATTAAAACATGTCAGATTTTTGTATTTATGACACAATTTCAATACTTTTAATTATTATGGTTTATTGACTTACATAACACTTTAGCTTAGGTTTCACTGATATTAGGGAAATTAATCATTTGAAGATACTCCAAGAAATTACATCATGATAAACAAAAATACAAATATAAGCACTGGCAGACCATTTTTTATTGAACAGTTCAAAGGGTTAAACACTCAATTTGTTAATACTTTGAGTAGTACACATTCAATTCCATTTACTTGTATTGTGTGAAGGCAGAAATCTCGACAACATATTATAAAACCTGTGAAAATAAATCGTTGGATGTGAGCAAATATTTTTTTTACTTTGGATAAACAAATGAAAAAAATCAATTGCAGACATTAGGAGAAATTCATAAGAGGTAAAAACTTTAAGCTGTGTTTAGGGAATCAGTCTGAAACTAGCCTGGGACTTTGCTCATCCTCCTTTTCAAGTTTTTCCAGACAACTCCTGTGAACTATCGAAAACAAAATTCAAACATAAGCCTGCCATACAGCAGTCTTAGAGGATTAGAGGACTTGTCCCTAGAGAAGATGAAGTTGTTGTTCCCATTTGTCCCCTCAGAAAGAAGAGCGTGTGTCTGAGCTAAGAAACCAGCTGTCTGAGCGGCAGGCCCTGCGGTCCAGGAGAAGAGCGTCCACTGTCTCTAATCAGAATCACAGCTCCTCATCTCCCGCCATTCCCCAGAGTGACCCCAGGTCCCTGGCCCCTCCTCCAGGGTACCCCGTCCCCATCTCTGACCTCCACCCCATCCCTCCGTCCTTCGGCAACTCGTCCAGCCTCTACCAGCCGGACAGCAAGATCAGCCGAAATAACTGCCACACCAGCCGGCTGCAGCTGCTCTACAAGTGAGGGATGAGGACAGCAGTGAGATTCATAACTACATAAAGATTTGAAAAAGAACCAGATCATTACCTGTTGGAGGGGCTGACTCCAAAACTAGTTCCACCAATCAGCAGAGGCTGGAGGATAACCAGTTTTGGAGCTGATCAATCAATATATATTTTTCTTTTCTCTCAGAAAAAGGATGTACATATGCCCACATCTTGGTAATGGTACAATTTTGCCTCTAATCTGGCATTGATTTATCATGTGCCATCTATAGTTTGAAAAAAAAAATTGCAATCAGAATTGACTGTTCGTTAAGCTACAGTTGCTAACCTATGGGCTGAAATATGTGCCACCAGAAACTGAATTTGAATCATTTATATTTGAATTTGAATTGCTAAACTTGAATAATTGCATTGAAAAACTGAATTTGAATCACATAATTTGAAATTGTATTGTTTAATCTGAGTCATTGCATTGAAAAACTGAATCTGAATTGTATAATTTGAAATTGAATTTCGTTATAAAATCGTTTGGAACTGAAATTTGATCCTCACTGAAAATTCAACTCTCTATATATCTTCACATTCAGTTCTCAAAATTCAAATTCAATTTCAAGTTACTGAGACTGTCATCCGGGTAGTTGGAGGATGAAGGAAGAGCAATCGAGAACTGAATCTGAATTTTGAGAACTGAATGTAAAGATATATAGAGAGTTGAATTTTCAGTTCCAAACAAATAAATTCAATTTCAAATTATACAATTCAGATTCAGTTTTTCAATGCAATGATTCAAGTTTAGCAATTCAAATTCAAATATAAATGATTCAAATTCAGTTTCTGGTGGCACATATTTCAGCCCATAGCTAACCTGTCATGCTTTCCATTGTAACACTGCTCGTAATGCAGTTTGCTACAGATTTACCACCGGAATTTGTGTTAATTTCTGAAACAAAAAGTCCTTGTCTATAGATTAAAAAAGACAAAAGCAGCTTCTCATTTATGGCAACTGTTGAATATGTCATCTGAAATCACAACTGTCTCTGGGAGACTTATTTAGTTTTAGATGAATTTTTGCTAATTAACATTCAATCTATTAGCTGGTTGTAAACTCCAACTGACTCATTTTAAAATAAAAACCCATTAGAAGGGTCTTTAATATAGATACAAACGTACATTAATATATAATGTAGCTGGTTAGATACATGGCATTGTGCTAACAGCCTAATGCTAGGTATCTGGAAAAAAAGTCAGCATCCCCATCAGTTGATAGAGAAGACACTAAAATAAAGGAGCAGAACTGTTCTTGTACTGAAGGGTAGTTAGCCCTATGATTATAGTGCCGTGTGAAAATGAAAATGTAAGATCAAACTGTTATTTTGTTATAACTAGTGTTGGGTATTGAGAACCAGTTCCAAAATTCTGATTCCAAGGGAATCATTACGAAATGTTAATTTTCGTTGTAAACGACATATCCTTCTCCAGCCAGTCGTATATTTTACTCCAAGACGCAATAAATGTTGTTTGAGTTTCTCACGGTCTGTTAGATCCGTGTGGAGACAATCCAATTCCACTTTTATTCAGTATTTCAAGTAAAGCACCTCTTAGGGCTAGAGCGTAAACCTCCTTAAATCTAATAAAAAGCACAAGAGAGCTGCTAACGTTGCCTAAACCCTGATATTGTTGCATCCTGTCTGGGAGCATATTGTTGCATGTTGTAAGTTAGACGGATAAACATGTCTTTTTTGGGCTCTATTAAGAGTGATACTTGGTATCCAAATTATTTGGAGGGTAGTATCATTCTTTATCTCCCTTCCAAAACCAAAACCACAAGAGCGAAAGTGCAAGGAATTTAATATTGTTTGTTATTGTACTGTGTAGCTGTAGCCTCAGTCTTTTAGCATGATATGTCTGTAGCATTCAAGTGCATATTTAGGACCCCTTTAAACATGGCTCTCATTTTAAAACGAGTCAGCTAGATCCAAAATGAACCCTTCTGCCATCACTGTGTTGGTGTTAGTTAGCAAGCTATGGCTAATACAATCTCCTATCGACTGTTGTCATAGCAAGCTAAGGCTAATAAAATCTGCCAGCGACCGTTCTGCCCTGAGAAGACTGCTTTTGGTTACTTATGTGTGAAATCAAAGTCCCATTGTTTAAAAATGACTATGAATTGTGCTAGTAAATCTGCTAACATTATCATTGAAAACTAAAGTTCTAGAATAAAAAAAGTTTGACAGATAGCAACAGTAGCTAATAGGGGGTGGGGCTTACAGGCTCCATTGGAGACCAAGATGTTAAGCATTTATTATATCTGTACCTTAAAATATTGCCTCCTAATGTGTTTAGATAGTGCTATGTGCTATGTAAGAGGCTGGACAAAAGGGCAGACTTCATGATGATGTCAGTTTTGTGACAAAAACAAAAAATGGTTGTATCCAAAACATAATAGGTTTTGTCATTTTGGCTTCTCTTGTTAAATGTTTGATGGTGTTTTTTTACATTATTAGTCTCTGTTCAAAGAGACTGCTCAGTCATTGTACATAGTTGTATGTGTTCATGCTAAACCCCTCACTGTGGATAAACTTGAAAAAGAAAATAAGAAAAGTAAGCTGAGGCCACTGTCATCTGTCAGGTATTACGAGTTGTGACTGGCACACTCAAAAGCTGAAGGAGCATTACACGATGCTTAAAGCATCAATTCAAACACCTTATGTTTAATGTTATGCTGCAGTTGTGTCTGGTCGTAGGCTACTCGTTCTCTGTGGACAAGACAGATAAATACCAGGAATTAAATTCAATGGACCAGCTGTCAACTGGCAACGCTTAAATGTCAAACCTAAAAGTTAATGCAGTCAGATTTTGTTGGTATGCAATATTTTGAAGTTGTTCTCCAGGAGCTGAATTATTTTCATGTCCAAGTGAATCATAGAGTAGTCTAAGGTTTTACAATTTTTTTCTTAGCAGATTTTGTCTTATTATTATTTTTTAAATAGATACAGATTTAACAGAAGTTACACAGTGCATTTTCAATTATGTTCTTTTCTTTCTGTGACAGTACATGTAGGGGATTGAGGTAAAACAAGGCAGCACTGTTTCAACCTACAGTCTCAAACTTTTTGAACCATCGAAACCTTTTTTATTTTGGTCACTAAACACAGTCACCTCAGTTTTGTATTTATTCAGCAATATATAATTCTGGCATGCACTGAGAATGTGAGTCAAGGGGACCATAGTCAGCCAATGAAAAGGAGATGTAGATGTAAGTATCAAATATGATTACCAATGTTCTTGTTAATCAAATCTGGCCTAACAAGAGCATGTTAACATTGATTAAAAGGGGGACGTATTGATTTTTGTTGATTCAGGTCATGCTAACTCCCATAGAAGTGAGATTGCCAATGGCCAATCTTTCAATTTCTGAAATATAAATTTAGATTAAAAAAGTAAATTCAATAGAAATTCAAATATGAGCAGCACCACAATATGGACCTACAAGGACAGCAGTGTGTCATTGATTTTTGTTTTTTCATGTCTGACCAAAAGTGTTCGATCAAATCCCCCATGGTTAGTAAGTAACAGAGGCCATCATTTGTGCCTTCTCCACACCTATAAATAAACAGAGTTTCTAGCTATTCTTGAGAACAAAACCGACATTCTGCCATCAGATTTTCCCGGTATAGGCCGCTGCAGCCTTTCACTTCTTCTTGAGTTCACTCTTCTGCTTTTTTTGGTCTCACTTCCAAATACAGCTCACAGTGTGGATTTTGTGGACAAACAAGAATACTCCGTTAGTTTCAATGAAAAGGTGTTCATGCCAGAAAATGAAATTACAGCACATGCTTTACTTCTGTATTCCTGGGTTAGGGTTATAACAACATAAGACTTCAGAGAATAACAGAGATAACAGCATGGTAGTTTCTGTCTCTCCTTGTGTCTTTATTTTCATTGAGGGTCCAGCTGTGTGACTTTAATGTTTCTTTGTGTGCAATACATGCTCACAAGCACCTTTTAATAAGCACTGTCTTAAACTCTCATGACAAACATATTGTGTATTATCTAGCTGAGGTATAGAGTTTGTCTTGACTTCTACATCAGTCTCATGTTCTCTGTGTGGTAGCATAGCTTGTTTGATAAGCTTGGGCTGTCATAAGCACGTCTGAATTGACTAATAACTATAGTATGAGGCGCAGATGTATAAACCATGAGAACATTGTGCAGTGCTCCTGCTATGTTTTTTAAAAGTGTAAATACTAGTCAGTTTGTCTGTAATGATGTATTTTAACTGTCGGGTCTGTAAAGCAGTGAAGATGTAAGTGATGTTCGTACTCATGAGAATATGCACACTGACTGTAAATAATGATGATGTAAATAATGTTGACATTAGCAAGCAGTATTTCATGTGGTACAGTATTCAAAATATATTTCTATATGCTATAATACAACCCCAAATCAGAAAAAGTCGGGACAGAATGGAAAACACAAATAAAAAAAAGAAAGTAGTGATTTCTAAATGTACTTTGACTCGTATTTCATTGCAGACAATACAAAAGCACATAATTTAATGTGTTCCTCATGATTTTTATTGTTTAAAAAAAATCCTATTTTGGTTCTTGCAACACATTTCAAAAACAGTTGGAACAGTAAAGCATTTACCACTTTGTAATGTTGCCATTCCTTTTCACAACACTTAAAAGACGTTTAGGGACTGAAGACACCAAGTGATGAAGTGTTTCAGGTGTAATTTTGTCCCATTCTTGCTGCAAACAAGTCTTAAGGTGGGCAACAGTACGGGGTCTTCGTTATCGCATTTCACGCTTCAAAATGCGCCACACATTCTCTATTGGAGACAGGTCGGGACTGCAGGCAGGCCAGTCAAGTACCTGTATCCTCTTCCTCCGCAGCCAGGACTTTGTAATGTGTGCAGAATGTGGTTTTGTATTATCGTGTTGAAATATGCATGGACGACCCTGGAAAAGATGTCTTCTTGAAGGCAGCATATTGTGCTCCAAAATCTCTATGTACTTTTCAGCATTAATGGTGCCATCACAGAAGTGCAAGTTACCTTTGCCAAGGGCACTGACACAACCCCATACCATGACAGACCCTGACTTTTGGACTTGTTGCTGGTAACAGTCTGGATGATCCTTTTCTTCTTTGGTCCAGAGCACACGGCGTCCATTTCTCCCAAAAAATACCTGAAATACTGATTCATCTGACGACAGTACACGTTTCCACTGTGTGATGGTCCATCCCAGATGCCTCCGAGCCCAGAGAAGTCGACGGCGCTTCTGGACACTGTTAACATAGGGCTTCCTTTTGGCACAGTACAGTTGTAACTGGCATTTTTGGCTGTAACTACGTATTGTGGTACTTGACAAAGGTTTGCCAAAGTAGTCCTGAGCCCATGTGGTGATATCGCTTATAGATGAATGACGATTCTTGATGCAGTGCCGCCTGAGGGATCGGAGATCACGGTTGTCCAGCTTAGGCTTGCGCCCTTGTCCTTTACGCACTGAAATTCCTCCACATTCCTTGAATCTTTTAATTATGTTATACACTGTTGAAGGTGAAATAAGCAAACGTCTTCCTATCTTTCATTGAGGAACATTGTTTTTAAACATTTCAATAATTTTCTCACGTATTTGTTGGCAAACTGGCGATCCTCAGCCTATCTTTGCTTCTAAAGGACTAGACCTTTCTTGGATGCTGCTTTTGTACCAAATCATAATTACAATCACCTGTTGACATCACCTGTTTCAAATCACATCATTATTTAACCAATTTACCTGATTACTAGACCTAAATTGCTCCTGTCCCAACCTTTTTTGGAGGTCTGAATGACAGGAAAGGATGTATATTTACAAATGAAATTAAGTTGACCAGACAAAACATGAAATATTTTGTGTTCACATTGTCTTCAATGAAATACAAGTCACAGTACATTTAGAAATCACTACTTTCTTTTTTTATTTGTGTTTTTCATACTGTCCCAACTTTTTTCTGATTTGGGGTTGTATCTGATATCACAGATGATTTGAAATGCAAGAATGAAAATAAAACTGGTTGTTTTTCCCAAACTATTGTCTCCATCAGTGTTAGCCGGCCCATAGCCAGCCCATATACAAAATAGCTGTTTTTATTAACAGCAGGCAGATGATTGTCTTTGTGCGTGGTTCTGCAATAATAACAGATTAACCGAAAATATCAACACACAAGTTAAACAGCAGTGCTGACAGGATACAATCAGCAAAGCTACTAAATGCTAATAATATAAAACATAGTAAAAAGTATTACATGAGAACACACATGAGCACAGTAATATTGTTTACGAGCATTAGCATGCAGCTAGCGGACTTTGAATCTAGTTAAACTAAACATGTTAGGACATCGTCAATTTAAACTTAACGCACTAAAATACATATCTAGATATATTTACACCAGTCTACTCATGTTTCTGAACGTGCATGGATGATGACTCACTACACTTTACAATATCTACCATGTCCTCTATGCACACCCACACAAAGGTGCTGATTGGCTGATCCCTGCCACCCCGAACATGAACGGCAAGTCCTTTACCACGACGTTCCACTTCCGGGATTGCTCTGTTGCCGATGGAAATTCCATGCATTTTAAACTCTGGTGGATTTCTGAGGACTCTGGTTAACTGCTCCTCAGATCTCTGCAGGGTAAATCCAGACAGCTAGCTAGACTATCTGTCCAATCGGAGTTTTCTGTTGCACGACTAAAGCAACTTTTGAACGTACACATGTTCCACCAAAACAAGTTCCTTCCTGAGGCTATTTTGCAGAGGCACTGTGGCTCTGCTCGGTGCATAGCGCTGCCCAAGACGATTGTGATTGGTTTAAAGAAATGGCAATAAACCAGAGCACGTCTTTCTCCCATCCCAGAATGCCGTGTGGACTAGCCAGACCTTATTTCACAGCGCTGTGGAGGATGGTCTGGCAATGCGAGACTACAGTCTTAATAAACGCTATTGTGGGCGGAGGAGATAGAGAGAGAGAGAGCGAGAGAGAGTGAGAGAGAGAGAGAGAGCGAGAGAGAGTGAGAGAGAGAGAGAGAGCGAGAGAGAGATCAGCAGCTTGGACAGCGCTGCGGGACACAGTCCACATGTTTTACCACTTGTGGTTCCTACTTTAACTTTGCATTAGACCTCAACAGTGAGCACCCTCTTTTTGAATGGCTCTGGTTTTGGAAGTGATTTTCCTCATTCAATATCTCCATTGATGTTTCATTAAATGCTTAAATAAAGAGTGTTAAGCCTGGAACCAAGCCAATCAGTCTGGGAGCATCACCACCTGGATGGCAGCACACACAAAATGACTACCTGGCCGTTAGGAGGGTGATTGGCTCAGCTGAGCGGATCATTAGAGCTCCTCTCCCCACAATGCAGGACATTTACATCAGGCACTGCAAGGCCACGTCCACAAAGATTCTCAGGGAACCCAGTCACCCAAGCAACTAACTGTTCTCTCTGCTGCCATCAGGGAGGCGTTATCGCTGCCTGAGAACAAACTCAGAGAGGATGAGGAGGAGCTTCTTCCCTCAGGCTGTCCGTCTGCTCAATGAGTTATGCACAACCATGCTATAGTTAGCCAAGCAAGTAGCAACTATAAAACTTCTAATTTACACAAATAGGCAGAATTACCTGTCTCTTCGGCGTCCCTTTTAAAATCCTTGCTCCTCATCAGCTCTTTCCATCTTGGAAAAGCCACAACAATATTAACTTTGGTCGCGTTGCTTTGCCTGTCACGTTGTTGTTGTTTCAATTTCCTTGGCGACACAGTTACATGTCCTTGATAATAGACGCAACAGGCTTTCAAATCTGTGTCTGAGTCGCAAGTAATCTTCTCCCCCTCCCTCCCTGGCATTTGTCACAGTCAGTGCCACTGAGTGAAAAGCGCGAAATGCGGAGCAGTATATTCTGTCTACCCCAGTTCATACAAGCACAAATGTAAAATTTGAAGCCAATAGGAATACTTGGAATTGATGGTGGTGGTCAATATTCATAAAAAATGATAAGTTTGTGAAGGGCAATACAGATTTTGATAATGAACTACAAATGTTACACACTGGGGCTTTAAGGATGTTATCGTTGTTGTTTTTATTGAGCCGGAACAGGTACACAATTAATGTCACTGTACATTGTACTGTGTATGATTGTGTATGTGACAAATACATTTGAATGTGAATTTGAAAACATAGTTAGATAAATCATTAGGCCATTAAATCCCTTGTCTAAGTAAAAGCCTGTTTGAATAACTAAGTCTTCAACTGCTTTTTTAAAAGAATCAACAGAATTTGAACAACATAAAGAGCGGGCAGTGCATTCCACAGCCTGGGTGCCACTGCCTGAAAAGATCAATCCCCTCTGGTTATAAAATGGGTGCGGGGGACCACTAAAAACATCTGACTTGATGACCTCTGACTCCGGGAAAAAGTGTGACCAGACGCGGCCTTACCTATGTTTCACCCGTTTCAATTGAAACAGGCCCCGCCCTCCAAGGGGCGCCCCAACAGACCAGCAACATCCCATTCATTTTCTCCATAGGATATTGATTTTCAGCCATAATGTCTAAACCATCCAAGGTAGATTGACCACGAGCTACGAGGTTGTGAAACGAAAGTTTCTGCTCCTATAAAAGCCACAAGGTATGAAATCAACCTTGTTATTTACGATCTTCTGGAGAAATACTACACTACCCACAATTCTAAGCAAAACACTGACGTCTCTGATTGGTGGAACTCACGGTTACCATGGCGATGTTTACCGCCCCGCGAACGGCTTAAGCAATCTAAAATATAATAAGTCAGAGGTCGGAACTGGGAATGACGTCACACCCAACTTGAATGCGTTCTTTTTGTCAAGTCGGATTTTCATTGTTTTCATTAGCTCTAGCTAGGTTAGCCATTGTTAGCAATGCCAGTTTATAACAACGCATGCACAAAAAAAACAAGGTTTTTTGTGCATACAAACCGCGTGACAACACAGATAAAAGTCAGCACAGAAGTTCTTATAACTGTATGTTACTACAGCTTTCACAACTGTCGATGCACGGAGCAGCCATGTTGGACTTTTAGCTCGGGGTACTCCATGGTTGTACGAGTTACGAGCTCGGAAATCCGAGGTCAGGGGGCGTGTTTACACTTTACGACTCATAAAATACGAGTTCCGAGGCAAAAAGAACACACCATAATATCGGTAGTATGTGTTTATACCGTTGCCTTTTTGCCGTTAGGTTAAAATGTTATTTTGAGGAAAATAATTTTAAGAGGAAATGAAACGTAGCCTACATATGCCAGTGGTGCTGAAAAACGAAAGATATTGGACAACAAAAGAAAAGCTTTATTCAGTCTACCAAAAGTGACCTCAGGGGCGGACTGGGACAAACATTCAGCCCTGGAACTGTAGCCACACCAGCCCGCGTTACCACACCCATGCAGCCCCACCCACGGACACGTGCATTCACTAATTACATTTGTGTACAGATGGTAAAATAATATAAGCAGTACCTTATGTAACAGATTTTATGTAAGTAACTGGCAAACAATGCTTACTATTTTTTAAAGAGCACACATTTATAACACATTTACACATACTGCCTATTTATGCCGTTTGTATGCTGTTACTGTCATTCTGTACAGTATGTTGTTCTTTGTCGTCACTGTCTGTTCGTCTGTCCGTGTTTCCCTCTGTTGACACTGTACATATTGTCTGTCTTTTTCTCCATCTTTCATCTGTTTTAACTCTCTAACTCTGCAATTTAAATATATATTTTATGGCTGTCTGTGATTATTCCTTGCTCAGAATTGGCCTTTGGTGGAACACATACAGCAGGGGGGGGTCTGGGGGTCGTCCCCCAGGAAATTGTGAAGTAAAAGACTTCAATTCCTGCATTCTGATACATTTTTAGCCACCAATTTATGGTAAAAACGTCTATATTTATGGCAAGGAAATGATGAAATTCTGGTGGCAGGTAACAATTCAAAATACAAAATATAATGGAATATTATTATATTCAGTAGCCAGTAAGGGGCTTTCACATCCGGGACATGGGCCGGATACGACAACACACAGCATGAACAGGTCTTTATGGTAACTTTTTTCCCCAAGGAGCACGTTTTGCTCCCACTGTGAAAAATGTAGGATTGACTTACATAGGCTACTGCTTTTACTGCTAAATTGAACAATAATACAATGGTGTTATGGATACAAAACGTTATGAAGTGTAATGTTTTCTATGTTCTATTGATCAGAAATTATCAGTGATATTGAATATAGCCTACAGTGTAATGGACCACCACAGGTCATGCATACATGTGAACCGCGGATTAATTGCAGAGTTTAACCATCATAGTGTAAAACTAAACACTACGTGAATGGGGAACAGCAGAAAGACGGAGCAGAACGATGCTGCTTGTTCAGGTTGTCGTGTACTCCTGTAGGCCTACACTTCACATCAGGTGTTAAAACCAACTGTAGGCTACCAAAACACTGAATTGGACTAGCCTACTATTTAACGCGACAACGAGACGTTTTTAACCGGTAGTGAACTGTGTCAATTTAATACTGATGCCGTCAGACAGCCTGAACGTCCAATTTGAGTAACCTCTGATTGGGTCGGTCGGCCCAATCTGACCGGCCCACATAAAAAAAATGGTCCGGCCCCCTCTGGCATTTGCCAGAATTGCCAGATGGCCAATCCGCCCCTGAGTGAACTCTTTCTTTGGTCCAGCATCTGTAACCCTACTGAACCCCCGTCACAGGATGCTAGCCAAAATACAGATTATCCCTCTTCAACTCAAACTGCTGGCAATGATGATGACCAAACATTGTTAGTAGAACAAGAACATGACGATGAAGTTCCTACCGCTGAGACACCTGAGGGAGATGCCAGGGAGAAAGCCCCGTTTACAGAGACAGACCCGGCGGGTGCTGGCCAGAGCATATTGCCGATGACCAACAGATTGATATTGTTAGGAGCGGTCCCGTTCAGA
Organism: Gymnocephalus cernua; assembly: GCA_023631565.1. NCBI lineage: Eukaryota > Metazoa > Chordata > Actinopteri > Perciformes > Percidae > Gymnocephalus > Gymnocephalus cernua. Next base: position 31,128,058 of record CM042438.1, on the reverse strand, counting down.
TAGAAGTTTCACTTCCCACAAAGCCAATCACACCGCCGTTTTAACAAGGACAGATATTTTATGAAGATGAAAAACGGAGAAAAGATACGCAGGTCATGGTTAGTGTAGGCCTACTCAAAATCATCCGATTCAGTCTTCTGTTGAGCCCGGTGAGCTGTGCACGGTGCTGGAATAACGCGGAGCCCATCGTTATTCATGATAAGTTCGGTTCAGTGTCAGTCAGACACTTTTTCTTCTTTGCTTTTGTTAAATAATTCAAATTGGAGATGTTTGAGCTGTTTTTTTTTTTTAAAGTCAGCCCAGACAGCTGAAAATATACTGCGCAAATCAATTAAGCGCAGTGAAAGGGCAAGGATTATTCTAACGTAAAACGCTGTATAATTGTATATAGTTTTAAAGGTACAATATGTAACATTTCTGCATTAAAATGTCTAAAAATGACCACACCTATGTTATATATTTTTTTTGAGTTGTGTAGTTACACTCTCACAAATGTTTCCACCAAACTTCAAACCCAGAGAAATCTGTTATTTTATTTTCAGACACGGCACGTTTCCTTTCCTTCCTAGTCGCCCGTCAGTGGCGTCATATAACCTTCACCTTTATAACCCCTCTAGGTCCTCGTAACTTCCTTCAAAACACGAGCACCCAGATGATACTTTTGAGCGTAATTGTAAATCATACAATTTCACAGAAAAAAATACTCCTAACCATAATACTCCTTTTTCTGCCACACAGCATCATTTTGTGATTGATAATATGCCACTTTGCAACACAGTAATACAGCAGAGATCTTATTTATTGATACATATCAATATCGATCCAGTTTAACGTTACTACAATGTGTTGGTTGACAAGTAGCTAACTTAATGCTAGCTAGCTAATGCTTGGTGGATGACATTATATGGTTACCACATCGTTCAACATGCTCATAAAGTTATTAGTAGCATCATTGTTTTCACCACGGATAAAAGCAGCGCTGGGCGAATGAGTTTCCCAGTAATGTTAACGTTAGCTGTATAGATAAGATGACTAATCTAATGCTAATTTAGCCAGCTAGCACCCGTTCTGTCTGCCTGAGATAACAGCTGACAACAGCCGGGACATGTAGCAATAGCCAGTTACCGTTAGCCCATAGCCAGCCAACAGACAGCCACCATTACAGCAATCCATACAGTATAAGTACTATACAGCACTTAACTCCAGTGCCGGGTGCGTACGACGCTAACGGCAGTTTAATGAAGTGTTGGGAAACAAACCATATCAGACCCAGACCCAGATCTGAGTCGCAACAGTGGCCATCCATAGCTAGTGTTAGCTGCGTCTCCGTAAGCGCTAGCTACCGGTGTTCGTGCCGAAAATCTCCTCCCTGCCGAATTTCTCACCCCTCTGTCTTTACAGTTAGCTAAATTAACCCGACAAGCACCAAAACGAATAGTTAAGATTAAAGAAAAGTAAAGGGGGAGATCGTTCCGGGCAGCTTGGAGCAGCTCAGCTGCTGCACAACGGCCGATCTCGGCTCGCCGTCCCAGGAGATTCCCCCGACAATCCCCACCCACACCAGTCTCTCAGGCTCGATGAGTAGCTAGCTAGCGTTACAACAAACCCCGTCCCACCCCAGTGTTGAAACCATCCAAAAGATGACAGTGACATGTGAAATATATTGTGATAGTCACTGTGTTTTAGCTGCTGGCTAACGTTAGCTTGCTGGCTCACTAGCTAGCTAGCTAACTGATCAGCTACCAATA